>JAODKF010000138.1:24506548-24540710 GCA_026779585.1 Mormyrus proboscirostris | reverse complement strand
CATACTCAGCTGGTTGGTAGAAACAAAACCTTGGTCTGGATTTGTAGCTAATGGACCTGAAATGCCCAACACTGAAACTAAATTGTATAAAAAAGTAAACAAAAATGTCAGACTGGGTCCGGGATTAGAGGGAATGAAGGAGACGCACATCTCAACACAAACATACAACCTGCGGAAATTGTGCTGAGGTATCTGAGCAAATCCATGTTGTCACCTGATAATCCCCCATCACAACACTAATCGATCCATCTTCCAACTACTGCTTCAGTAAAGCGTCACAGGGAGCCTGCACCCCATGCCAGAGAACCACTAATCCCTTTACATAAGTTGTTTTTCCCATGCAAAATCATATGACATGGAGGAGCACTGTCTCAGACACGGTTTGAAATGCAGCAAGGCACACCTTTGGCTCAAGTAACAGTAAGGGCTCAGGTCATCGAGATCTGAAGCTGCGATTGATGGTCTGAAATGGGAATATGGTTAAGAAGGCTGGGGATAGTCTGGCTCTGCTGGTTGAGTTAATCCCAAAATCTCAGATGGACTGAAGGCATCTTCAATTTGTGGGCCCGTGCCCAAAATTCCTGAAGTATTCTTAACTACCACAGAGAGGTGTAGCCACTAAATATTTGAACCCCCTATTAAAACGTTTTTACATGTGCATACAAGTATCTGACAAAAACAACCCAAGATGGACGCATCCTTGAAAAGCAATTACAGAATGTAATCTTTGTAAAATCCCCTAATGGATCATAACAACCCTATACTGACATCTGTCCTGCTCAGAAGAGTGTCTAAGGCATACACATGACACAGGAGGAGGTTTAGGAATGCCAGATAAGCTTGCTTTTTCCAGGACTTCTGCAGAAAACAAGACTGACGTCATAACCGAACGGCAGTATACAGAGAAAAAGACCGTACTTCAGCTAGAAAATCTTAAATTAAACTAATAACGCTAAAGTACAGTGACTGGTGCATTGACTTGCATTAGCTGTTCAATTACACGCTTATGGGCGACAGATATTTAAGGTGGAAAACAGGACAAAAAGTTTAACGATAAACTGTCCTGGGGAGGAAGGGGGAGGGCGGTTCGGATGGAGGGGTGAGACCAGCAGGAAAGCTGATATGCAGGTCTTTTAATTTGCTAAATCAAGACACAACAAAAGGGGAAACGGCGTTTCATGCCGCGAGTGTCATTTCAAAGTCATGGGTTCATATCCCGCGAGGTACCTTACGACACTAGACTTGGGAAATGCGATTAAACTGAGATGTGATTCATTTATTTTTTTCATCAAAACCAGCTGTGCAGAGATGTGCATTCTGTAAGGCTGTCAAATCGATTCTTCTGATAAAAAAACACCTGTTAAGCAACTCTCACATAATAGTTCGACTACTGAGGCTTTTACCCCGTAAAATTATACGACTGCATACATATTACAACGAAACTTGCTTAAAGAGGGGGAGAAACATATGCGCATGATTTTGTTTCTCTACACATCTGTGCATGTTACGTTGTTAAAAGCTCTCAATTTATGGTTTATTTAAAATGAACTGTCAACCGTCAGTTACCGCAATTATTACTCAAAGGACAGTATATTTTACAAATTTCTTTTTATTATTGTAGAATATTAAGAGGATGCTAAAACTCAAGTTGATACTATTGCTACCAGGATAATCCATGCCCAGGCCAGTGCGGAAAACGAATTCAGTATCTGAATTTCAGATTTAAATTTATTAAACTGCTCCTTTTCAACAAAACATTGACACCATATATATAATTGCCTGAAAACAAAATTCGCCTCCCCCGCTCCGAACACATATGATAATATAATACGCTTTTATAATCGATAAGTTTAAAACGCGTGCTGAAATAATGATGGACATTTATGAATGGAGATGGAAGCGGACGCTGCCTGACACTGAGCGGTGGACGGCGAGGCGAGGCGGAGCTACGAGCCGCGCCTCCACCGGCTTTAACCCTCCGATTGCCGGCAAGCTGAAACGCTATAACGAAAAAAGCGCCACCAGGCATCTTTCACTTAGCGTGACCGCACTCAGCGATAAATGTAGCGAGAAATCTGCAAAACAGTCACGCCAAAATGAAACCAAATAATACCACTTTATTTCAAGCACTGAAACACTAGACATATAACAGCCAAAATGGCAACAGAAGTCAACATGTATTTAAATAATACAGAGATCTACTTGAAATATCTGGTCAATAAATAAAGAAATGTTGGGGAATGCTTAACAGCAACATATTACAACATACCCACTGCTGTTTTAAAAGGTCCCAGTGGAACAGTCTCAGGGTATAAAATATCACCGGAGTCAATAAAGACAGACTGATCTTTTCCCCCCAAGACTGGAACGTTTTCTTTTTCTCGTCGGACGAGGCATGCAAGGTGTCGGGCAGGGCGGCAGCTCCACCTTACGCGGGGACGAGCGCATCAGGGGCCGCACGCTGGCGGACTGACCGATACCCCAAAAAGCTGGTTAGCCGCTGTCACACGCACAGTGGAAGTAAGAACGGGCGCAATGTGCGTTAGTCAGTGGCTTACCTGCTTTTGGAAATTCAATGTGCCTTACTGTACGAGAGACCATATAAAAATAAAGGAGATCAACAACAAGGACACCAATAATAACAAAAACGTAATATTACCAATATCTACGTACTATCACATCAATAATAACAATAATAATAACATTAACGATAATAATAATTATTATTATAATCGTATTACATTGTGCAAAAAAAGATAAATGGCGAATCTTTTGCGTCTTTAAATTGACAAAATGTGTCACTCAACACTTTCTTCCAAAACGTAGATGATACATTGATATAAAAACTCATACGCAAACTTATACAAGGTACATGTAGTTCAAAGTATATTTAAAATGTGATATTAGACTTTAAGGTCTCAGCTGAATAGTGCTGTCAAAAGAAACACATTTCAAAACATTTTTTAAACGAGTTACTTATTTATATTCCTCTGACTCAATCGATTAAACTGATACAAATCACTAAATTACTTATGAGTCTTTTAAAATATCTATAAATCTCATTAATATATGAATTACTAGCTATTCATACTTACCGGTCTCATAACTTGCAGTTCACTGGTCTTTTTCTGTGGCGAAGAAAACTGAAGAATTAAGTGGAATTTAATTATACATTAATTATCCACGAAAAGAAAAAGACTATTTTTTACAAAGTTGAATTTTAGCTATGCACGCTATCGCAGAAGTTCAGCTCAGTTACACTAATCCAACCCAGCCCACGCCTCTGCATCTGCAACCTGACCTGGATATGCAAATTAAACCGTAACTGGCGTTTTATACAGCCAATGAACAGCCAAATATACGTCCCAACGCCCGCCTAATAAGGACTCCTATTGTGTTACAATCTTCGGGGGGCGTATTATATACCGCCAATGTGTTCGGTGGATTTTCTTGAGTTATAGTTGGGGTGCGGCGCGTTCATTTTTGCACGTCTTACTTTAGGACGGAACCATTTCATGAAAACCATTTTATGCTTTCCGTATTTTGTTATTTATGCCGCGGTTGCATTTGATTTATTTTATTTAAAAATGGCATTTTTATACAATATTATTGATCACAGTCTCTAGATAATGTTATGATACACATTCTGAAAAACGATAGTTCTACCCGCGATGCGCAAAGTGGTTGAACTCTTGTACACTTGTGTACGGTGTTGCCATGAGGCTAGTGTCGATGTGCACGTACGGAGGATGCTGCATGACAGCACAGGGGGTTGGGGGGGGTGCTTTGGTACTATTATACAGTATGAACGTTCCATGATACGTTTTAAACTACCCTGTCGTCATGGCAACAGTAAATCGAAAAATAAAGTACACAAAAAGAGCCCTTTACAAAACTAGTAAAGTTTAAACTACTTAAGTTTCATACATCTATTTGAATTGGTTAGACAAATATATTGACAACACACCACATCGTTAATCGTTATATAATTATATAAATACATATTCCAAATTTATCAAAGACCCATCAATGATGAGTTAATATATATATATTTTACTTCCCATATCGTCTTATTGATTGTATTTTAAAAATCATTCGTTGTTTGTTCTGTTTCATAAGTGAAATAACCAACACCCCGCCTTCTCCATTCTGCATTTTTTTCCTTTTTGGGGGCAGGACCTAAGATATGTGACACAATAATGGTTATTAACGTCATATATTTATTGTATGTATTAAATCGCGCGTGTATAGTTTGTGGAAAACAACAGTAATTTATATTTACACAAACATTTCCCGTTCGTGATTAACGTCTTGGTTGCAAAATCCGTATACCGGCCGCTAAAATGCAGTTCAAAAATGTGATTTGGACCACAGTTTCATCACTCATAAACTCAGCTGGTTTTTGGTTTGCAACCCTTCTCTGTGACCCATAAGTCTCTGGCGTAGAGAGCAGATTCAAGACTGTAGTCAAAAGATGCAGTTTTCATCTATGTTGATATTAAGATAGCGATGTACGTATTGTTAATTCAGTGATTACTGACAACTTTTACAAGATATCAGTGGTGGCTAATAATGATAAAACATTTTACAATAATGATCTTTTTAAGAAAGAACTTTGTTTTACATGGCAATACATTTTTACTAATTAGTTATTTCAAAATCATTTGTTTCATAATTTAATATTTGCAGACAGATGCGTAGGGACAGGACAGGCAAGGCAGGCAATTGACTGGGGACAGCTGGGACGGCTTTTACATTGCACCGACAAATCTAGTTTAATTGAGTATGTTGTTTTTCCAAGTAAAGTGAAAATAAAGACATTGTCTTTGTTAAATTCTCTTTGTTGATATTATTAATTTACGCTTCACGCTAAAATAATGATCATATATATTAACATGTCAGGCGGGGTGTGTTGGAGGGCTCCTGGCTCCATAGAGTTTTTTGCCTATGGCTCCAAGTGTCAAGAGAATCGTCTTTGTCTACACAGCAGCCGCATCTGATACACAAAATTTTTCCAGGGATGTGGTATTTTGGTCATTACGGTGGGTGTTTGGGGGTCACAGTGGTGTCTTCTGGGTGTGCGGGTACTGTCACTTTAACTGTGTTACAACGAATTTAGCCCGCCGGTCACTTCCGCCCGTGAGTCCAGCCGGCACTGTCACTCAAATGCGCTAATTGTGGACGCCAGAAATTGACTAAGTTAAGCTTCACGCAGCCGTTTAGGGTAGGTGATCGACACGATCTGGGCTTACAAATTATCAGCCAGCTGCGAAGAATGCTGGAGCATTTGGTAACATTGTAGAAAAGGCGTATATATCCGTCTTTAGCAATAAGCTAGCCAGCTTTTCTTATAGGAGGTACTGGCTGGTGTGAAAGAGGCCCGATTCGACCAGTTGTATGTTTATATATATATTTATATATATATATATAAAATCATATATGGGATCCGAGCATGCGCCAAAAATGAAGCATGTAAACGAATACATTTACTGTCCTTTTTCGTGCGCGGTAGCGCTGCAGGCAATGACTTTAATAACGAGATATGGAGAAGACTGGTCAACAAGGCAGCGTCTCATGGCTGCATGCGACAGCTGCACACAGATAGGGAAACTACACAAAAACTAACCAAAAACATAACAAGCAATGATAAAAAGCCGTGCATGCTGGAGCGATACATCGACTGTCATTGGGCCGAGTACTTACTAACCCGGACCCACAACCTCTTCATTGCGGTCGAGGGTCGAGCTCGAACAACTGCCCCGCAGAGACAGTCATGCAGGAGTATCGCTGCAGAAAGGGCTCTTCTTTTCGACTTGCATTTGGTTTTAAAGACATGTTTTGCTAACTGTCAAACGTGACAATATGATTTTCATGTATTGTGTAAGTGATTTTTGTAATTGAATTTCTTAATGTTTTTTTACATCGTTATATGAAGGCATTGGTTTATATGTGATCGTGGTTGCGGTTGTTGTGCTGAAATATTGTACAGCTCTAGTACCGGTAGGAGAGTATTTTACTCTGTCGTACTAAGCAGGAATAGAAAATAACGTTTATTCCTGGAGTATATTTAAGTCAGCCATAAAACTTATTTCGTGATTGAAGACTCGGGATAAAGCTTTAAGAAACATGACCCAATCAAACTACTATAAAAATTTTGATTATTTACATATGCTGAAATGGGTTTTTAAAATGATGGTCTGCATTTTAATAGTACCGTCTTGTTATGTTTTTCTAGTAGAAATGATTTCAGTTGATGCTGTGAATTGGTTATTTTAAAGTTTTATGTTTACGGTAAAAGAATGAGGCTGACTGACTATGAATCGGTGAGGATTGCAGCACATGCACAGGTTGCGTCCTATCGTGATGAAATATGCTTTCTCAGTTTCACTGATTGTGTTTTCATAGCTGAAGGGTGAAGTGTCCTCCTCTCTGCTGTCATGTCTGCCTTTGTGTCCCCCCCCCCATGCAGTTTTCGTGGCTTTCTGATGGTTAGTGATGGATGAGGAGGACAGCCAGGATGAGCTGATCAACAGGAATGCATCCCACGGCAAAGGGAAAAGGCTTGGTTCTGCCATCATGACTGATGAAGGTGAGAAGATATGGAGGATATGATGTCGAGGTGGTTGTGGTGGGGGTGGGTGGTGCTCTTTGTATTATTTTCTATGATCCTGGTTTGAATTGTGGATTGGGTAACTTCCCTGTCATGTCAGGTTTTCCCAGTATCACATTTTAACACTGCCATCTTACAGCATGTTTCCTGAGATAGTCTCAGTCCTGGGAGGTGGATGGACGTTTTGATTATTATTAATATTCTTTTTAAGCTTCTAAGTTAACCATGTCTCTAATTTGTACTCTTTGAAGCTCCCCACTACATATGCGTAATATAATCTCTAGCCCCCATTATTTTTTTTTTTCCCCTAATATGCTTTGTCCTATAGGAACCATTGTTCCCAAAAGTAAATATAATTGTCAATATTCTTGTTCTTGTGCTTCCACCCCTAGAGGATGCCACTGATGAGGGGGGGGGCAACTCGGAGGAGAGTGAGAACTGCAGTGAGGAAGGAGACATGGATGAAGAGTCAGGAGATGAGGAAGACTGCGAGGAAGATTACTCCCATGACAGCTGTGGTGGGAGAACACCTGGAAGCCTTTAGGCCAAATACTCTGTGTTTTAGTAATTCCCAGTTTTGTTGTAGTTATATAATAGTCACCAAATATGAAATAGTTCATGTTAAATAAGATGTACTTAATTCATCCCAGGGAGAAATTCCTTTGCATACAGCAGTAAAGGGACACAAAGTACACAGATACAAATAATGATATGCAGGAAATACCGTATTGGCCCGAATATAAGACGACCTGAATATAAGATGTAGATGAACTTTTCCAAGTTCATTTTTGGGAAATAGTTTTTTGAAGACCAGATTTTGTCTTATATAGAAAACTTGTTTATTTGATAACGCTGTTCACAATTTGTTGGAACAAAAAAAACATTTCATAAAGTTCAATATGTCAATGCATAACTTTCTATAGCCTATGGAATAATTTTACAGAAAAGTGAAAAATGATAAAATTCACCCAGCCTGAAACTGAAAGAATACACAGAAAGTGTGATGAGCTTGGTGCATGAATCTGTGTTAGCGCAGTGCTATTAAATAAGACACTTCACTATTTATTTCTTTATTCATTTCGGCTAAGTCAAAACATGAATAAGACGGCCGTGAATATAAGACGACCCCCCCCCTTTTCAGAGGTATTTTTAGATAACAAAAACTGTGTCTTATATTCGGGCCAATACGGTAAATATAATTTAGTTAAACTGCCATTCTACAATCTAAGCAGGCATAATGTCTGTTTACATATAAACTATAATATTGCTCTTTGCAGTCTGCTTGGGTGTATTGCTCTTGATGTTAGGTATTTAACTTGTGCCTCTTTGTGAAGATGGTGAGGAGGATTCTGGGAAGGCACCAGAAGATGCCGGCGGAGCAGCCGGTGGGCTGGACCTCAGCTCAGATGAGGAGACGGAGAAATGCCCCATCTGTCTGAACTCGTTCCACCAGCAGCCGGTGGCCACGCCTGATACCTGTGAGCATTACTTCTGCCTAGACTGCATCCTGGAGTGGGCCAAGGTAACTTTTTCTCCTGCACCTGAAAATTTTCCCAGAATCCCCAAGTAACCAGTTCTTAAGGAAAAATTGCAGGGGGTGTTTATGAAGAAATCCTTTGCACATGTAGTAACAATGGCCACAAAAGTAAGAAATTCCCTTTACAACCAATTATACCGGCTTTTAAGAGAATAAACATTAACCACCAGAACTCAGTAACAGATGATAGACAAAATGTTCTTGCACTTTCGTTTTAAAATTGCATTATGTTATTGGGATGCCCTTGTTTTTTTTCATTGCATTCCGCTGTCTTGTGGGAACAAAAATTGTCTGTATGGAATGGCTAAACTTATTCACAGACACAAACCTGAGACTTTAGGCTGTCATTTGTGCTTCTGTGCTGTGCTTATCAACTAGAATGCGAGCTCCTGTCCAGTGGATAGGATCATTTTCAAGAGCATCTACCTGCGGAAGTGTTATGGGGGGAAAGTTCAGAAGACGGTAAGAAGTGTTTGCGGCTCTGCTCTTCTGTCCATTCTGGCTTTGAGCACCCTAGAGACACAATGGTTGGAACTTTCTTGGGGTTTGTGTGAAATAAGGGTTTTAATGAATCAATCAATGATCATCCCGATGGAAGGGGGCGGGGCGGTAACATTAATGAGCTTGAGTCATTAAATGGGAGGGAAGCAGGATTTTGGAGGTATTAAGTGCCAGTCTCCCTGGTCAGATCGCCGTACCAAAGCCTGCGAGGGCAGCTGTGGAAGAGCCTGAGCTGAATCCGGACCTAGACCAGACCAACTGCGAGGTTTGCGGGCGGAGTGACCGAGAGGATCGTTTGCTTCTGTGCGACGGCTGTGATATGGGGTGAGTTGGTTCAACAGGGCAGCATGTGGTGTGCTGCTTGGAGAGGCACAAACTAGCGTAGCTCAATCTTTATGCATACTTTTCAGGTATCACATGGAATGCCTCACCCCCCCACTCAGTGCGGTCCCCGTGGAGGAGTGGTTCTGCCCGGCATGTGCAGCCAGCAACCCCAGCACAGGTGAATAAGATGGATAGTGCCAAAATCAAGATGGCGTACGTGGTACTGTCCAACCGGGCTGGGTACCTACGAGCTATCTGGAGGGAGTCGATTTTGCCCAGGAGTTTTAAGGTCTGTGTTTGTGTTCCAGGTGGCTCTGGGGACGAGGTGAGAGAGGGTGCAGTGATGGCCCTGGTTGTCGACAGCAGCCGGTCCTCCAGTGCCCGACCCACGCGTGCCATCGCACGTACCTGGCAGAGCGAGAGGGTCCGCGCCACCGTCAACAGGAACCGTATCTCGCAGGCACATGGCATCCAGGTGTGTTTGAGGCATGCTCGGTCCTGATTGATGCGGCTAAGCACCAAACTCCGTTCACAATTGTGATTGGCTAACTAGCAATAAACTGGAGCGAGCACTAACTACGAGACAGGTCTGACACACTCAGCACTGAGCTTTAATTAGAGCCGTCTCTGGCCACTCTCTGAATGCTGCAGTACAGAATTAAAGTGTCAGGAACAGTGTTTAGTGGAAAGACATTCCGTGTTGTTTGTTGTATACTTTTGAGTGCTGCAGTCAGGCCACACAGCCATTTTTAATTGCGGCACTCTTTTGTTAATTTATCAAGCCGTCAGGTTTTTAAACATGATTGCATATTTCGTAAACATTATCTCCCATGTTTTATCTTCCGAGGCTTGTGAATGCATGTTTTTAGTTTGGCCAAAGGGCTGAAGAGGACACTTTTTAATTGGATGGGGGTTTTGTTGGGCCTACAGCAGGCGCCCGGATACCTGGCCCGGTCCACATGGCTGGACGCGGCCATCGAGGCGGTTGTAGCGGGGCTGAACACCGCTGAATACGTGAGAGACCTAACACCACGTGCAGGGACCAGGAGACGCAGGGCAGGTAGGCCAGCCGAAGGGAAATTGGTTGCTGGGGTAGTGGGCCAATCAGAGCAGCTGTGAGACATCACATAGTCTTGTTTTCCATTTGGCCAGCGAAGCGACGGCGAGCCGCAAAAAAGAAGACGAAGGGGCCGTCAGACAAGAGCGGCAAGAAACGGAAGCGTCGTGTCAGGAGGCCTAAATCTAGGAGGAAACAGGTGCGTGTCTGTCTAGGGCCCTTGCCACTGTCCTTTTTCCTGGAAGCATGTTATTATAGCACCCCCCTTGGTCCTGTGTCCCCAAGGTGGTGAGAAAGGCGGTGACAAGCCGCTCTCGCCTGGCCAGGAGCCTAGGAATCACCCGGCAGGGGCGCAGCTCCTCCATCCCGGATGTGTACCGACCCGCCGAGCAGAGCTTGGGCACCATGCGCGCTGACATCGGCGCCGCCTCCCTGTCTGTATACGGAGACCCGTTTGACTTGGACCCGTTTGACGAAGGGTAAGCAGTGTGCCATCAGGGCAGGGCTTGCTTGGCGTTCCAGCCATGCTCAGCATCATGACATTTGTGTCATCGCAAAGGGACGAGCCGGGACCATCTCAGCGACCAGACGCTAAGAGGCCTGGGCTGTCGCGCTCTGCTCTCCGCTCCCACCAGCCTGTGGCGCGGCCCGTACCCACCGGCCTTCACCGGTGAGCCTCACGCTGTCCCTGTACCTCAGTCTGCTCTGTGACATTGGCCTGACATGATCAGGGATATTGACGGTGATTATGAGTGCAGGTCAAAGATGCATGAGATTGTACTTTGAATTTTGCAGGCAAGGGCTTGGGATTCCAGAGACGGAGGTGGTGGCGGAAGCCGCCCCTGTGCCTGACCTGCTGGGCAGCATCTTGAACGGTCAAAGCATCCTGATGATGGACAGCTCCGAAATCGTCATCAACCGGGACGGCTCGCTGAAGGCCATCAAGCCGGGTAGGTTTCCCCGTGGCACTCCGGTTCTGCCCTCACTATCACACCCTCACTATCATGCCCTCGCCAGATATCTTTTTCTTTCTCTCCCCGCAGTCACGATTTCATCACCAAAGACTAGAATTCCCAACGGAGCGGCGTGTGAGTCTGGAGCCGAGATCCACATCGGGGCATCGGCAAGCTTGGGATCAAGTGCCTTTAACTCAAGTGGGGAGGGGGGGCTCTCCTCTGGTTTTCCTGTCAGACCATCACCACCGTTCAGCTTTCCCAGCCCCTCAACACCGACATCCCCCCAGCCATTGAGTTTCACTCCCCAGAGGCATCCCGCCCTTCCTGGGGGGTCTCGCGTTCCCCAAGGAGGTCACTCAGACCACCGAAGATGTTCAGAACCCAGCCCCAGAAGCCAGGACATGAGCGACCTCACCCCCTGCATTTCTCCCTCTATGGCTAAGGACTCTACATCACCGCTGCTCAGTAAGCCCTCACCCAAACCTGTGTGGATGGATATTTCTGGCCTGCCACGGATACCAAAGATCAAAAGGGAGACCCCTAGTGGTATCACAGGTGCAAACAGCAGCGGTGCCGGCCTAGTGGGAATCCCAGACTCCGGCACTAACAACCTGACCAGCCACCGGGTCCGGCAGCAGACCACAGGCCAGGGCACGTCCGGGAGTGAGCGGGACAAGGCTAGCAGTAGTGGCAGTACTAGGCAGAGGTCTAGTGGACCAGGAGCCGCATCAGCAGTCTCTGGCCCGCTGCCCAGCAACCCTGGCCCTTCTACTGTGAGTTTCCGCATCAGCAGCAGTGGAAATCCATGGCACGCAAGGCGACTGGGCCTCACCGCGGCACAGGGCTCCCCGGGCGGGCAAGCAGCCAGCGAGCCGTGGAAGAAACTCTGCGAGAGCAAGAGGACGCTGCTGTCATCACGGGAAAAGGGGGATGGGAAGCAGGGCAAGAATGAGATTTATGACCCTTTTGAGCCCACGGGCTCCGACTCGGACTCCCCTGGCAATGTGTCTGAGAATGAGGCCTCCCCACCGGGGAGATCGGATGGCTTGCAGCCGCTGTGTTCCAGCTCAGACCCCGAGGTTAAAACCGAGCCTGGCATGGCAGGGGTGGATGAGTGCCTGGGAGATGTGGAGGAGGGTGAGGAGAATCTGGATTGCACCCAGAGGGACAGTTTGCCAGAAGTTTGTAAGCTTGAGGAGGTGAACACTGGTCCTCTCAGTTTATCTCAACGAAAGGAGAGGGACACAGGCGACGATCCAGAGTGTCGGGTCTACAAGGAGGGAGTATCAGGCCAGGCTGCAATGAAGCTGCCTCAGACATCCACACACTCAAGCTCAGCTTCCAGTCACCACAGCGAGATAAATGTTAAATCAGAACCATCTGGACTAGATGGCCGGCGTTCTCGGACTAGGTCCAGGTCACCTTTGAGAGTGAGTGCAGAGCAAAATCGTGCCTTGAAGCGGAGGAGCACAGCTAGGGACAACAGCTCTGCCTCTAGTAGCCCTGACACCAGCTGGAGGAAGGCAACTAGAAGAAGCAGCGGGGAGAGCAGACCACATTCCTCGCATTCATGGGGCAAGAGGGGGGGCATATTCTCTTCTGACAGCATGTCAGAGGATGAGGAGAGGTCCAGGAGAAAATGGAGACGGTCACGGTCAAGAGACCGGAGGCGGTCTCGCTCTGGTAGTGGGGACCGATCCAGGAGAAGGAATCACAGACGAGATAGCCATGAGCAAAAAGACGACAGGCAGAAAGGATCGAAGGAGAAGCGGCGA
This sequence comes from Mormyrus proboscirostris, assembly GCA_026779585.1. Lineage (NCBI taxonomy): Eukaryota > Metazoa > Chordata > Actinopteri > Osteoglossiformes > Mormyridae > Mormyrus > Mormyrus proboscirostris. Next base: position 24,527,950 of record JAODKF010000138.1, on the reverse strand, counting down.
GGTCATTCCCGGTCACAGTCAAGGTCCAGATCCCGGTCTAGGTCCAGAGAGCGAAGGAAAGACCGGATGATGGCTCACCCTACCCTCAAGTCAAAAGATGGGGTCGGGTCATGGTCAAAGGATAGCAAGTGTCCAAGATCCAGGTCACGGTCCAGAGAGAAAAAGGCTGATGTCTGTGCATCAAACAGCTCTCATTCAACACAGAAGAGCTCTCAGGGAACTCTGGTACCTTCAGGAGCAGTGTCTGAGGAGAAAGAAGCCAAGGAGATCAAGGTGGAATCATCTGCCTCTATGAGCAGGGAAATTAAAGCATCTACGGACATTATGAAGGAAGAAGTGGCAGATGAAGATGGTGGTCATCCCAGTTTGGTCAAAGAGGAAAAGACTGCTTCTTTTAACATGCTAGAAGAACCACAAGAGCACAAAGAGATCAAAAGAGTTGATCTCTCTCCTGACCTGTTTGTTGGATTGAAAGACCCACGTGAAATTAAAGAGGAATCACCCATTTCTCTAGAGGTGGTTGAAGACTCAAGATGTTCTAAAAGCTCAGAGAACCCTGCCACCCCCTGCTTTACTGAGGGTGCACACGAGCCTAAAGAAGTAGAAGTGGAGAAGCCTGGAGAGATCGAACAGGAGTCCTTGCCCTCTCATTATGGGGTGGCCTGCGAGTTGAATCAAGATGCTGCCATCATGTCGTCCACAGCAGGTGTGGATCTGCAAAAGCAGATTAAGACTGAATCTGTCTGGGCAGAGGAGTTTGCACATTTGTCATCCCACAACGCAACTCAAGTTCTCCTCTCTGGCCCTAACCAGCCTGCAGTGACAGGGGGCTGTCACATGGGGGCAGCAGGTAGCACTTTAGCTGAAAATGGCTCTAAAGCAGGCCTAGAGCTGCAGCACACATTGGGTTCAGTCAAACTAGAGGCGTTGTCAGCAGATGACATTGCCAATGTAGGTCGTATCCTGAACAGTCTGACTTCTATGAAGTGTGAGGGAGCAGCAGACTTAGAGGCTGAGGGTCACGAGAGGGGCAACGTGTTTTATGGCATGTCTGTGGCCAAACAAGAACTGTCTGAGGTTGAACCAGGGAGACAGTCTTTGGTCCAACAGGAGGACCTGTCTGCAACCAAGACAGAAGGGACATTTATGGTCAACCGTGGACAGCTTCCTCCAGTCAAGCAGGAAGATGAGTCCTTATTTAAATGGGGGGAGTGTACTGCAGTGAAGAAGGAAGCACTGGCGTCCATCTGTCAGGGCAAGGAGGAGGACACGCCCACTGTCAAAGTCACGACTGACCCCCCTTCCATGGTGGTTGGCACCAGGTCCAAACCATCAGTGAAAAGGGTGACGTGGAACCTCAAGGAGGCTGATAAGCCCGTCGCTGAGAAATCAGGAAGTGAGTAGGGATCGTGTACCCACCAATGTTGGCGAAAGATATGAAATGCCTATTAAACACTCAATGAAGAAATGTCAATATTTAAACAGCTGCATTCCAGTCTTGGGTGACCAAGGGCCTATCCTAATTCAGGAACATGGTACCAGCTATTCCAGTATTTGTATTTTCTGAAATTATTGGACCTTTGAACCAGATGGAGAAGTGAAGGTGGGGGTAGTTTGTTTAAAGTCCTGTGGTGAGACCTGGGTATCAATGAGTAGTTTGTTTTCACGTTATCACAATCAAATTAAGGTATAGAGATGCAAATTTTGGGAGATTTGCATATCCTGTCCATTTTAAAGTATCCTGGGAACTGCCAAAGTATATTTGGGGAAAAACCCAAAAGTGTAAGTCGGAATAAATAGCAGGGGAACACTGATGGTTTATGTAAAAGGAAGTTTATACTTGAGATTTCAATCCTACCCAGAGTTGTCAGCATTGCCTTTTACTCTAAGCTGGATAAAAGGCATGAGGATACCAGTCATGATATGAGGAAACGGCGCTTTATCAAGCCAGGAGACACTTAAAGACAAGTAGTAATTGTTTAAACTTTTTGGGTGGTAGTTATATCACTCAATTTGTTTGCTTTTACTTGCTTGTTTATTTTTGGTTTCATGAAACAATTTGAGCATGACAAGAATTCCTATAGGAAAATCTGCACAACGGAATTTTCTGACATCAGCCCCGTTTTTTTTTTTATCTTTGTAGAACTTTCTCAATTTAGACTGCTGCAAAGCAGCCGAGAAGCATCCAGGAAGTCCCCTGGATCCAACCAAGCTGTGACCCAGGTATGGTGTAGTCACATGACCTTCCAGGAGCTGCTTGAAACTGGCATGCATTGACCTGATTTCTTCTGTCTGGTTTATCTAGATAGCCCCATCCCCCAACCACAAATCAAAGCAAATCAAATTATCGTAAATGTTATTTACAGGGGATCTTTCCCTCCCCGGTTGGAAATTTTCATCGTTGAAGATGCCCGAGCGCCAGGTTTTTTTTTTTTTTTTTTTTTTTTTGGATTGGAGCATAGAGATGCCACTTGGGCACTCCCAATCCCTTTCCTCCCTTTCTTGTCTTGTTCCCCAGGCCCTGGATGGAGTGCCCACTGAACAGCTCCTACAGCAGACCCAAGTCCCTCAGTATGCCTACACACCCAATATGGGTCAAACCTGGGTACTTGAATATTTGTTTCACTGGCACGTTGCCCTGCTTGTGTCCTGAGTCATTCTATCTGCAGGTTTAAGATCACCCTTCTCTTTGGAGATCACTTGATTTTGATTTTTTTTTCTTTTTTTTTTTTTTTCCCCCTCACTTAACAGATTTAAACATGAGTTGTGTATGAGCTCATGGCATTTTGTCATTAACTAAATGGCTGAATTTTTAGACCAGTGCTTCTTCACTTTCTGCCACATTGTCTCGTCACAGTCATCCTTGTTTTGTCAGGTGTCGCACTGGGTCTGTCTGTCCCGCAGTCATCCATTCATTTTGTCTGCTTTTGCTTTCAGCTGCAAATGGTGACCAGCTGGAAGTCAAAGCACCATCCTTTTTTTGCTTTTTCTTTTGGCAGTTTTTTTTCTCACTTTTCAGCAATCGTATCTGCAAGCCTTTGTCAATGTCCAGCTTTTTTTTTTTTTTAAAAACACTCGTCTAAATTTTTAAGGTTATTTGGCTACTCTTAAGATTGTCCCTCCCCCTTGACAGTGACCTCTTGATCCTTTTATTTCAGGCAACCGACAGACCCATTGGCATGAATGGGCTTGATGTGGCTGCACTGCGGCCTTTTGATTTGGTGATTCCATTCACCATCCAAAAGGGAGAAATCACAGGTAAAGGTGCCCAATGAGGAACCGTTTTGTTTGACAAACAAGTGAATCACCACTGATGGCAAGTTGCAGCGGTCTAAAATGTAGAAATGACATGTGTATTACCATGTTCTCCACAGGCGACGTGCGCATGCCCTCGGGCAAGGTAGCAAAGCCGGTCATCACAGACAACAAGGACGGCACAGTGACTGTTAAGTATGCCCCAACTGAGGCTGGTCTACATGAGATGGACATAAAGTACGATGGGATCCATATTCCAGGTGAGCCAAAAGCAAGGCAATGCTTGGTCCTAAGTTAATAGGGAATGGATAGATCAGGTTTTGCAAGTGGTTTTATTTTAATTCGTTAGATACAATATCTTGTGTTGAAAATCGTGTGGTGTTCTGAAGGAGTTTCCAGTTAGACAGGATATCTACTAAGTTGAGTGACATGCATAGGAAATAGCAATCCATTGGATGGCTAGCGGTTCTCACTGTTTAAATGGAACCTCTTACTCCATTCAGGAAGCCCTCTGCAGTTCTATGTCGATTATGTCAATAGTGGTCATGTGACTGCCTATGGCCCAGGACTGATTCACGGCATGGTGAACAAGCCAGCGGTCTTTACTGTCAATACCAAGGATGCCGGAGAAGGTAAAACGTGGCGTTCATTTTGTGGCAGCCTTTTGGCACATTCCCACCATCCACATCAGTTTCTAATTCAATTAGGGCTGCAGTGTCATTTTGACATCGTCATCTCGACATGCACTTGTGCAGTGTCCATTGCATTTGTGCACTGCTTTGTGTGTGCAGACAACTTGCACAAATGCCACCAACTTGGTGTGTGTGTGTGTGTGTGTGTGTGTGTGTGTGTGTGTGTGTGTGTGTGGTCATGCAGCACCAAATACATCCCATATTGTGACCTTTAAGAAGACTGTACTTGAAATGATCACACTCCATTCTGTTTCCCCAACAAGGTGGACTGTCCCTGGCAATTGAAGGGCCCTCTAAAGCTGATATCAGCTGCACTGACAATCAAGATGGCACGTGTACAGTGTCCTACCTTCCTGTGCTTCCTGGCGACTACAACATCCTGGTCAAATATAATGACACTCACATCCCAGGCAGTCCCTTTGTTGCAAAGATCACAGGTCAGTATTCAGCATTTAAAAGTGGCTAATTTTTCTACATTTATTATTTAAAAATTTATTAATCGATAATTTAAAAATCCAAGCCAGGGAAAGTAGCAAGCAGGGTTTAAATATACTAGGCCTGAAGGCCAGCTCCTGGTGTCCAAATCGCACTTCGCTGGGGTGCAGCTTTTTTTTTTTTTTAAGTCAGTTGTGTGAATGAATAACTACATTTAATACACTTTCACTGGGAAATTATGAATGACTTGTAGCGATAATTCAGCTACTGAATGGGTTTTGAGCAACACCTGCCTGTTAAATGGCCCTTAAACATTTGTTCCGTGTCCCAAATCTCTCCCATAAGGTGACGACTCCATGCGGATGTCCCACCTCAAAGTGGGCTCAGCTGCAGACATCCCTCTGGACATTGGGGAGCTGGACCTGAGCCAACTGACTGCCTCACTGACCACACCTTCTGGCCGAGAGGAGCCCTGCTTGCTGAAGATGCTGCGCAATGGGCATGTTGGTGAGTCATGACCTGGGGATATGTTGAACACCTACAGATGAGCCTCTGCCATTTTGTGCTGTTCTGAGGTCACTTGTGGCATTTATGAACTAAGTACTATGGCAATATTTCTCAACCCAGTGCTTTGGGACACACACTGGTAATCATGTTTTATTTTATAACAGAGTACTGATTAACTTTTGTCCCTCTAGGAATCTCCTTTGTCCCCAAGGAGATTGGCGAGCACCTTGTCAACATCAAGAAGAATGGCCGCCACATCCCCAATAGTCCCATCCCAGTGATGATTAACCAGTCTGAGATTGGCGATGCCAGCCGTGTCAGAGTGTCTGGACAAGGCTTGACTGAGGCCCGCACTTTTGAGCCTGCAGAGTTCATTATAGACACCAGAGAAGCAGGTGAGCTGGACAGCTTCAACTAATGAGTAGGATGAAACTGAATAACAGAGCTAACAGCCATCTCCATCACACATCCAGGTTATGGAGGCCTCAGTCTTTCAATTGAAGGCCCCAGCAAAGTAGACATAAATACAGAGGATCAGGAGGATGGTACATGCAAGGTCACCTACTGCCCCACAGAACCAGGAAACTACATTATCAACATCAAATTTGCAGATCAGCATGTGCCAGGTATGGTATACAGTTTCACTGGCATTAAACCCACAGTAACATGTTCCTCCAATGTCTCTGCAAGATGTAATGGTTTTTCTGCACTACAGGCAGTGCATTTACTGTCAAGGTGACTGGTGAGGGCAGGATGAAGGAGAGCATCACCCGGCGTAGGAAAGCGGCATCAGTGGCCAATGTGGGCAGCCAATGTGACCTCAATCTCAAGCTACCAGGTAATCTGCTCTCGCGCTCACGCTCTCTAATGGTGAATGACCATCAGTTGCAGTTTGGATTAGTTGTCATATTGCTTTACAGCAGGGGTATTCAACTAAAAGTCCAGTTAGAGAAAATGTCTTGAAGCAAAGGTCCAGAAGATCATAATGTCTGTCTAGTGTGGTGTATATTTCAGTAGCCTATCAGTTGTATCAACATTTCATGTAATTCAGTACAGTCAGGTACTGATTAACTGACAATTCCTTCGAGTTCTTGCATTGTAAATAGTCTGCTTTTGTATTTAACCGTGTAAATACACTTGACGTAGTTTATATTGTTTATAATGAACAATACAGATTTGCCATAAGATTTGCTGCGCAAGTGTAAAATCGCGAGTGGCAAAACGTGCGTTTTTTTTTTTCTCCTTTTTTCCACCAGTTGATTTATAAGTTAAATGTACTTTAAGTAAATATGATTAAAGTAATATTACAGTTGTTAAAGCGGAAACTTCAACGAACATTAAATCAAAAATAAACTCTTTATCCAACATGTTATAACAGTGTGAAACTTTTCAGCTGTATGATTTCAGGACAGAGCAGTCACTGTTAGGAACATTACGGCTTTTTGGCCGCTTTGCTGCTGCTATTAACACTAATGGCACATTAGTGCAGACAAAGGGCTGCTGAACTACGCTTCGCGGTTAAAGGCGTTTGACATTTGCGTGGGAAGCGGCGGTTCTAGTGCTAAACTCCAAACGAAAAGACTACAAACGCTGCGTCCCGTCATGTGTTAGCCAAAACAGAAAGTTGTGATTTATCGGTCCAGGTCCGTATGAGACAGCTTCTGGGTTCGGACCACGGTCCACTTGTTGGTGACCACAGCAAATAAAACAAACCCCCCTGTTTTTGCTTTTCACCCTTAGAGAGTGGCATTGCAGACATGACTGCCCAGGTAACAAGCCCCTCTGGCAAGGTCCACAAAGCTGACATCATGGAAGGCGAGAACAACACGTACTGCATCCGCTTTGTGCCCAGTGAGATGGGTGTGCACACTGTCAGTGTGAAGTACAAGGGTCAACATGTTCCTGGAAGTCCCTTCCAGTTCACAGTAGGCCCTCTGGGGGAGGGTGGAGCTCACAAGGTCAGAGCAGGTGGACCTGGGCTGGAGAGGGCAGAAGCTGGAGTTCCAGGTATTGAGGGGAACCGGCTGAAATGCAACTGTCCTGGTGGTGAGCTTGTCTGTGTCCTGATGCGTCTTTACTTCCCCTCCTACATCCATAGCTGAGTTCAGCATCTGGACTCGTGAGGCAGGAGCTGGGGGGTTGTCTATTGCAGTGGAGGGTCCCAGTAAAGCCGAGATTGCTTTTGAGGACCGCAAAGATGGATCCAGTGGGGTCTCTTATATTGTCCAAGAACCGGGTAAGGATGATGACAATGAATTCAGTTAGACTGACTTGCACGTGTTTGCTGAAACCTATTCTGTATCCTGACAGGTGATTACGAGGTGTCCATCAGGTTCAATGACGAACACATCCCAGACAGCCCATTTGTGGTTCCTGTGGCTTCCCCATCAGATGATGCTCGGCGCTTAACTGTTGCCAGTCTTCAGGTGAGGCATCGAGAAAGACAGACACATGTCCACTCCAGAGGAACCAAATACCACCCACAACTCGGCAGCTGCAGGGAGCCCAGCAATATAAAGCCAATTGGAAATGGGAAATACCCATTAAAATACCTAATGCAAGGTGGTAAGCATTAGCCATATGAATAGAACAATGTGGCTAAGTACTAAAGAGAACCTTTTTATGTTGTGCTTGACTGAATTGTTTTAATCTAGTTCCTTGCTTTAGATTTACCCTTTGCCTACAGGTGCTGAAACAAATTTGCAGAGTAGTTGAACCAGGGTGTTGCAGGTCTGAAATCTAAAGCTGTAGTAGTCATGGGATGTTGGGATGCATGGTAACCTGCTGCTGCTGTTTTGATGGGTGGTTAAGGAAGCTCTGGGATACTGAAGGACTGTGTGTGTTTCTCGGGCCTCGTCCTAAAGGCTCCCAGCAGTCAGATGATCAGGCGGAAAAGGGTGGGCTAAAGGGTTAAAGATCATCAGAGGCTTTCTCTAGGTGCTGGCTATTCCTTTAGTGCAAGTGTGTATGGCGCTGACTTGTGCTTTACACTTCTAAAACTGTGAAGGTCTCCTCACATCCTGTCTATCAAAAGCCTCTCTTTAACCCTTTTAGCTGCCTTAAGGTAATTTTGGACTCTGCTGTTTATGAAAATGTGATTTATCCTGGCATTACCTTGATCAGGAACTTAATTTTTGTTGCTGTACAATTTGCAGCAACAGTCTTTGCTTTGCTCCTGGGTATAATGGTGAAATATAAAGTGCTTCAAAATTTTACCAGGGTTATACAGAACAGTGGACTGGAATTTGGGTCAAAATCAGTATAAACATGTACAATACGAGGTAGGATGACAGAAAAGCTATGAACTATTTAGGTTGGATTTCTGTGACTGTTCCAAAGTTAAATCTGCACTCGAGTTTTCCTTACACAAATGTTCTGAGGGCAGAGTGAAAAATGTTTGGGTCAGAACAATCAGATTGTAGAGGGGGTGGGTCCAAGCGGCTAGAGGAAGTGGGACCAAGACGAATGATCTCTGAACCAACCATCTTTCCTTGCACATCTTTGTGTAAAGTAACTCATGAGCCAAACCTGCACCTAGTGAACGCTGGATGTAAAACATCCAGATCAAGGTGACTGGCTGTCTAGTAACCTATCCCAACCCCCAAAGATGGGGCTGGGAGCACCACTCCATGTGTCGACAATTGTTTTCTGCAGGAGTCTGGACTAAAGGTGAACCAGCCAGCATCCTTTGCAGTGAGTCTGAATGGTGCCAAGGGCGTCATTGACGCCAAGGTGCACAGCCCATCTGGAGCGCTGGAGGAATGCTGTGTCACTGAAATAGATGAAGGTAACTGGGAAAGGACCATATTGTAGGACCTTGGCATGCATTCAGGATAAAATTCCTAGACGCGCTAATGGCTTCCTTTTTCTGTCCTAGACAAGTATGCAGTACGCTTCATTCCACGGGAAAATGGACTGTACTTGATTGATGTAAAGTTCAATGGCTCCCACATCCCTGGCAGCCCATTCAAGATCCGTGTTGGAGAGACTGGCCAGGCTGGTGACCCAGGCATGGTATCTGCCTATGGTGCTGGACTGGAAGGAGGCGTAACTGGCAAGTGTTTGGTGTTCACAAGGTTTTATTGTGTACGTTATTGTCATTGCCCCCCTAATGCAGGTCTAATTTTAGCCATCCTATTTTTTCAGGATCTCCGTGTGAGTTCATTGTGAACACAAGCTCTGCAGGCCCTGGAGCTCTGGCCGTCACCATCGATGGTCCCTCAAAGGTGAAGATGGACTGCCAGGAGTGTCCTGATGGCTACAAAGTTACCTATACACCTTTAGCCCCTGGGAACTACCTGATCTCCATAAAGTATGGAGGGCCCTACCACATCGTGGGCAGCCCTTTCAAAGCTAAGATTACTGGTAAGAACATTTGAGCAACTCGTGCAATGATCTACAAGCCTAAGAATGGATTTTTTTTTTTTTCTTTTTCAATGGTCAGTAGTACACATTTCATTGTTTCTGGGGAACAAGACCAATGTTTCAAGATCAACTGAATTTTCTGGTTTTGAGTCACTTGCAGTGACTTTAATTTTATTTTATTTTTTTTAACTTTCAGGTTCACGGTTGATCAACAGCCATAGCTTGCACGAGACTTCCTCTGTGCTGGTAGATCCAGTGTCTCGTAGTTTCTCTTCTAGTCAGCAGGGGGCACCAGCCTGGGCTTCATCTGACGCTTCCCGTGTAGTAGCAAAAGGCCCAGGTCTGACCAAAGCCTATGTCGGCCAGAAAAACAACTTCTCTGTGGACTGCAGCAAAGCAGGTACAGTAGCACAGACCTAATAGTGCCACCTTGCTCCTCAAAGGTGCCAGGCTTGAGTCAGTCCAATTTTGGTCTACAGTTTCTGCATACTTTAGTGCAGACAAGCTGATTTTCAAGCATAAATGGTTCCGTACAATCACCTGGGAAATCGGATTCAACTGACCCACTGTGGTTAACAGGATCCTCTAATACAAGTTAAGCTTTCAGAAGTTGTACATCAACAGGTAGTGCAAGTTCAATAAATATTGAACCTTGAGGAAATGTGCTACTACAATAAATGTGCCATTCAGCAAAAAGAACTAGGCTTTGGAAGTCACGAAGAAATGGTCCTGTTTAAGCATGAATTGCTTTATTTTGACTAACTGTTGTGGTTGATGTCCATCTTCAGGAAGGAACATGCTGCTGGTGGGAGTGGATGGTCCAAAGGTACCTTGTGAGGAGATCCTGGTCAAGCATTTGGGCAACCGCCTCTACAATGTCACCTACCAACTTAAAGAAAAGGGCGAATATATCCTAGTGGTTAAATGGGGAGATGAGCACATTCCTGGAAGCCCCTATCATCTCTCTGTGTAAACCCCATACACCTCTCCCCCTTGATCTCTTCCTGTGTCCAGTGACATGCCAAACACTGAATTGTTTCACTGCTTTTCACATGACCCTGACATGCTTTCTTTTGCATAAATCAGTTTCCTGATGTCGGACAAGCCCGCTTTTACGAACCGATTTTGCATTCTGGGGAATGTAGTTAGATGTGTTAAGACTTCAGGCCAATAATAGCACTGGGTTTCTAGTTCTAGGTTTTCAGTTTTAGAACCTTGCTCTGTAGATGGGCGTTGTCTGGCCAGTGTGGTGAGAATTTAGTAAACCACTTTCAAGGAGGATTTTGTTCAAAGCGTAACATGTCTGCAGCATATCAAAGCTAAACTAACACTGGTTTTGGTTCTAAAATGGGTGTCCTAGTGGGTTGTCTTTCCTCATTACATTTTAGAAATGCCACTGAAAGTGTCATGATTTCATATGACTTGTACCTATAAAGGCTATAATGACTGATGGACCTTAGCATGATTAAGTAATAAACTAAAGTTGACGGTTCCTCCTAATTGACCAAAAATCCAAGCTCTGCAGCTTTTGACTTTGCAACCTCCTCTCCTGTCATCATATAATCAGTGTTTCTGCTGGGGAAGGTTTGAGGCTTTTAAACATTACTGTTACAGTATTTTGATATTCAATAAAGTTTAAATGTACTGTTCGTTGTCCTTGATTCTGTATGAGCTCCCATTGTTTTTGCCATCGCATTCTCATTCTTTTGCAGCCACTTGTTCTCGAGTTTTTAGTTCATAAGCATAAGGCCTAATTGAGGAACAAGATACCAATTTCTCAATTTGATACGTGTACATTTTAAAATGCTGCTTGTGATTGAGCAGCTGGTTTTTGTAATCTGCAGTAGCTCCAGTAATTTCTGGTGCCGTGTGCCTCGTCTGGAAATCAGTCTCTTGGCCATACAAATGCATACCTCCAGAATGTCTTGGCTGGTTCTTCCAGTTCATTGTGATTTCAAGGTAATCAGTCTTGTTGCTAGTTCTTTCCTCTTTGGTATTTCCAATATTCCATTTGTGCCCAAAATGAGCTTTGTGCCGAAGTATGTCATTCACTCGAAATTGAAAGAAACCACTTGGATGCTGGTGAATCCAAGAAAACACAAGTACTAAGACATCAATATTGTGTTGCTTCATTGTCCACCTTGGACACCCATAAAATCAGGAAACACTATATCCTGAACAACTCAAATTGGGCATTCAAATTCTTTACATCGGTACTTTCAAAAATGGGCATTCAATAACCCCTTCACCATGAGAGTTGGTGTGGACACAAAAGGGGGCAGTGTGGCTTAGTGGGCTAAGCAGTAAAACTTATTTATAAAGCACATTAAAACACAGCTATTACTGACCAAAGTGCTGTACATCAATAAAGCTTCTGTTCCTGCCATGGGCATCATTAGGTCAGATCACGTGGGGGCTATAGCCCTGAGTATTTTAGCCCTGATGCCAGTCTTCCTTCAAAAACAGACGTGAAGCCCCAGGTAAAAGTAAGCAGAGAATTTCTCCACGGGGCTCACTAAAGTATCAATTATAAAAGGGCACAAAACATGCAGAGTAGCAATAATTACTGAACACAAATATTTAGAGGGGACCACATTAACTGCGTTACGTCTATTCTGAAGATCTCAACCTGTAAAATTGTATAATCGTGGGTCCAGACCGTCAAAAGTGAGAAAAGCGCTGAAAAGTTGCTCTCTACACCGCATATCTATCACGTTCGGTTCCCAAAGCCACGCTTCACTCAAACTGAAATACATCAGCGACCAACGCCCTGTTCCGATGAGTCAATCCACGCCTCACATAGGCCGCGGAGACAAAGCAGTAACTCGTGCCCTGTCCCTATATAGTGAGGCACATGAAACTCCATGTATAAGTATTTCTGAGAAAACAGCACACTAATTTCACGTATTAGCTTGACATAACTCTTTCAGTAGGACGTACGTTAATCTTATGAGCGATGCAATTAAAGTGAAATGAACACTAAAAAAAACAAAAATGAGAATTACTGTTACGATTCCTTCTGAAGTAAAAAGAATTGCAACTGCTAAACTTCATTGTTCAGGAGTAGTCAGTGTGTCTCAACGAGGCTCCAAGACAAGCAGTCACTATGCGTTGATTTTATTCCGAACAGCGATATCAGCGCGCCACCTACGGGCAGTTAGTCTACAAATGCCGAGCTGCTCTATGTTTGCCGACGACTGCCCTGGACCGGATTGCGTCCCGATTTACAGCATGGACTTAGTTCCAATGTTACGAACTGATCTGAAATCGGTGCATTTCGATGCCGAATGTAGTCATGTGACACATGACGAGGTAGGCGGAGGGAGGAGAGGCCCTGCTACGGAAAGTGTACCCAGACTGCGAACAGAGTGTGAGTATTCATTTAAAAAACATATACAAATAATACGCACGAACGCAGATACATTCGGGTACATAGTTGTGCGTGTTCTTTCTGTGCTCTTCTGATGTTTTCTTTTATTTGCAAATTAACTCGTACATAACAGTCGAGGTATTTTTCTCCTGCTGAAGGTCTTTACTCTCCGAAACGCAGCTTCGGCCGTCCGGATCCCTTCCGCTCTCGTCTGCTCTCCCTCACTCCTGCCGCCGAGGGCCCCCACCTCCACCACCGAGCTACCTGCCGCCCCCGTCTCTTTCTGTCCCCCCCCCCCGTTTCTCTGTCTGTTCCGTCGCGTGATCTCCCTCATTCACTCTCGTATCCCTGCCTCTTCCTTCCTAGTCCCCTCTCTCGTTTCATCCCGTGTCCTGTCTCCACTTCTTGTCTCCTCCCTCCTGTGACTCCGTCTCTCTCTCTCCCCCCATCCATGTCCTTTTTCGCTCTAATTTTTTATCTCCCGTCTCCCCGTGTCTCTCTCACGCCCCTGTTCACATCTCTGTCTCTCTCCCTCTCTTGTCTGTGGTTCTGTCCATCTCCCAGTTGTGTATCAGTCTCTTCCTGTTGACTCCTTAACTCCTTCCTTCATGGATCCCATGGCCAGTTGGCGGATCCCATAATTGGGCCACTCCCAGTGTTAGAGGTTCTTTGTTAAACTTTGTCATTCTTTTTTTTTTATCAGAATCTTCACTGCCCCCCCAGAACCGGTGTGTGCATCAACTGTCTGGTACTTCCTTTTGCACCCATGTCCACTCTGAGCACCAAGTCTGACCAGGAAATCACTCAGCTGCTGGATGATTATGGCATCAAACATGGCCCTATTGTTGGTATGTTTGTGTGGTGAAACATACTATAAGAAAAGTAGATTTTAAGGCTGTATTACTAAAACCATTATTCTCTCAAATAAAACATCATTAGAATTAGATTTTTTTTAGTAGAATTTAGTGATTAGTGGTCATTGTGAAAACACCACAGCACAGCACACAGTGCGCAACAATGAAATGTGTCCTCTGCATTTAACCTATATGTGACTTTCGTGACATAGCAGGGGGCAGCTAATTCAGAGCCCGGGGAGCAGTGCTTGGGGACGGTACCTTACTCAGGGTACCTCATTCTGTGTTGATTCGTTGAAATAATATTAGTTAAAATGACAAAGTTCTTATTCATTGCTTATCCTAAACAGTGTTTTTTACCATTTCCAAATCTAATGATTGCTAATCTTCACAGTGTTTCACACTGTCGTCTAGGACACAATATCTCTGTTGTTGAGTGGCACACAGATAACATGTAGTCATTCTCTAGCCTCTCTTGAACATCTATACAAATAAAGAAACAAATAAATAATTAAATCAACTTCAGGGTGACTGTTCTGAGGACTACGTAGAGATAAAATCCATATCAGCAAAATTTCACGTTGGATGGAGCCTTTTCAGGTTGTTGGGATCCGTGTATGAGACATGTTTAATGTACCAATCATTTGGGTTTATTATTAAACCTTCTTTTCGCTATACACTTCCTACATATTAGCTATGTTTCCTGTTATGTAATAAAATACTAAACTAAAATGAAACTAAATGCCATTAAAATATTTACTCGAATACCTACTAAAATAGGTACTGGCATGTAAGTGCATTGACTGGAGGAAAGTGTAAAAACCGAACCAAAATTCTTCAGATTCCAGGATTATATTTCATGAAAATAAATTATATTTCTTACTCTTTTTTTTTCCAAGCTATGCCATTTCTTTCAAAATCCGCACTGCGATTATCCATTAAAATGTGGTAATTTTTCAGCATTCTTCATTTAAAATATTGGTGATATTCACCTTCAATTTTCTCATACAAACCTTCAAAAGAGTCCACTAAACTGGCACCGAAATAATGCTTGAACAAGCTTTTGGGAGATTTGTAGAAAAACCCCATAATCAATGGCGGAAACCTGCCCTGGAAATGAACCGTTAAAAGTAATGACTAGAATTTTTTTGTGTTTTTATTTGGTATCAGATTTAAACATTCAGACTTGTTAAATCTAACTTGCACAGATTTCCAGTTTTTACCTTTTTAAAACTATTCCTTGTTAAGAGTACTGCAGAAGATAAATATTTAAATTAATATACATTTATATACATTGTATATATTTCAAATTTTTGCTAAATATATTACAAACTTGACCTTGCTGTTTGTGGTAGAATCCTTTATGTCCATAATATTGATGACATAGTGTTAATAGATTTACGCTGCTAGTTTTGTAATTACAGAATGCAAGGTAGAAAGTCAAACTGAACTCTTCAAAAGTCAACATTCTATGTTTTGTGATTAAAACTAGTTCATTAAAAATGCTATGTGGTTGACTGGCCCAGGAAGGTCAGCGGATGATTATTAATTCCTGCCTTTGTCTATATCACATCTGTGTCACAGTATGTGCTGCAGTGTTTCAGATTCCAGAGGCAACAAATGTAGCAGAACTCGTATTTTAGAATTTTCTAATCGTTCGATTCTGAAGAATAAGATGTTAGTGGAGGTGTCTGAATTGTGACAGGCGTACTGTGCCTTGGCTAAACAATAACGTGTCTCTGTCACCTAGGCAGCACGCGAACACTTTATGAGAAGAAGCTAAAGGAAGCCATGGCAAAGGGCTCCAAACCAAAGCCACCTTCTGACAAGACCTACTACAGAGAGGAGCGTAAGTCTGTCCCAAGTGCCCCTTCTTGTGTTTCCCTGTCTTACTGATTGCAGTGGAAATTAAGTTATTTGATCATTTTGCCAAGCTATTCCTGACTCCTACTGGTGTGTTGGTCTCACATGTGCTACGGCTGTAATGGTACAGTCCTACTCCTACTGCACCGTCCAGTATATCATTTTTGATTCGGTACTCACTATGAAACGAATGAATACATTTATTGACACTGGTGGAACTTAAAATCACATGTATATGTTCAACATGGAAAATGTTATGCTAGTTGTGGCAGTGAATAGGTGAATTCAGGTTACATTCAGTCACAACTGGCAGTTTGGAAACATTTTGGTCTCCCAACAAATGATATCAACACTGGGGAGAAAGTGGCTGAAAAGACCAAGACTGCCTGTCGGCTCTGTTATACTGAACTCGGATATGTTGCTGGAAACGCAGAAATTCAGTGAGCTGACACATTTGAGACCATATCATCCGAATGTGTGCATGATCAGAGCTAAGAAATCTATTACAGCTATGGGGTGTTCATCACTACTGATACGCGACCATACTTATTTTTGCAATGTGCAAATGAACATCTCTTTTATTCAGACATATCGACAGATGCATTGCCTTTGGATTACAGCTGTTCCTAATTATCTTTGCCATTTTAATGATAAATAATTTGAAAACAAACTCTGTTTTCCCTGATGTACTGAAATTGTACCCAGATGTGAACCCAAAACTGAGGTTTTCAAATTCAAATTCAAAATTCAAAAAAAACTTTATTTGTCCCCGAGAGGCAATTTAAAAAGCATAGAGGAGCAACACACACACATAACAGTTTGTACCAAGCCGTGAATTTTGCGTGCCGTTGCACTCCTGGTATGTGCTGTGTAATACTCTAAAATGCCCCTAGGAGGCACTCGTGCACCAAATAGCTGAGGCACCCTGATCAACATGACGCCTTTCCCAACGGCTGCATGATGAAATTTTGCTCTATATCCTCATTAGATAATCAGATTAGACCTCCCCTTGTCTCTAATGATGTTACAGTACAGAGAAAGCTAATTTGATTGACTGTCTGCCAGCTATGACATGCCGAGATGGAGTTGTTTTGGTTTGTGTTGATGTGGTTTATTAATCCATTTCAGAGGAAGAAGTGACTTACGTCCACTATCGCTCTCCTGTAAGTATCTCCAGTGTGTCACTTCATGCACAGGAAAAAAGTGTTTGTATTGTCCCTAATCGTGCTTGTTTCTTGTCCAAATGCAGCTGAGGGAAGGCTTTGGGGAGAGGTAAGTGTGTTCAGATAGTATTAATCCACAATTTTTATGGAAGGGAATTAATCTATGCCATATGTTTAAAATCTGATTTTAATCATATGGCATTAGTACAAGATCTTAAGAAAAAGTCATAGTAATCAGTCTCCTCACCACAATTTAATTAGACAAAATACTCTCTTTCTTAAGCTGATTCTACTGCTGAAAAACCAAAGACACAGGACAGGTGTTTTTAAATCAGTATGTTATTGTAAATAATATTTATACAAAGGCTGCGTGACAAAGCACCAAGGGTGAAGTATTGAAGTCATTAGTATAAAATTTTAAATTAAAAAAAATATATATTTTTAGTTTTTTTGTGATTGTGTCTGCGCATGTGCTGAGTGTCATGTGCTGTGTTTCTTTCAGTTCCAGTGTGAGGCGCCACATCACTCCAGAGTACACCAGGGAGTCCGACATGGATTATGCAGAAGAGTAAGTCTGCTTTATCTTCATGTGAGACTCACACTGTTCTCATCTGACCTTTTCAGTGGGAAGTTCAAGTTTTTCAGTCAGCACAGGGTCATAAAAACTACCAGACGTGTTGTATGAAAACTTGCCTTTTGATATCAGTATAAGGACCCTTTGCATGCTACTACCTTTGCAGACCCAGCTTCCACAGGACAGCTGCGAGCTACAGTCAGGTGTCACACTCAAAACCGGCCCTCCATAAACTGTCCCGTGATGCTTCTACCAAAGAAACGGTTCCCCAACAATCACGAATCATCCCGCTTTGGTTCCAGTTCTTGGTGTTTTTGGTCGTAGCAGCGTTTTTATACTTTGTGTTTACAAACATGGAGACACCAGCAGCAAACCCCTTCAACAAACTAGAATGATTTTGTGGGTCATACGTATTACTGTCAAGTTTTTATTTCTTAGAAGTGTAATGTGTGAATTTCTGTCGTCTTTGATGTAGGTAAGGAAAAAACTAGAGTATAAAAATTGGCTTGTTAAGTATTTTAATTAGTTTAATTCTCAGCCTGGACAAATAGGGCAGCAAGTGATTCAAAGCCAAGGCCTATGTACTGCCTGTTATGTCCTCTACAGTGTTGATAAACTGAATGGAAGCGAGTAATTGTAAGCTGGTGAAGGAGGAGGCAAAATTTATTCCATATAACTCTGATTCACTTTGTCAGCCTTGAGCTGTCAAAAGCCTGGGAAGAGCAAAGGTGTTTTTCCAAACTCCTCTGCTTGCCTGTCTGGCAGTATCCTGTTTACTTAGATCCACAGTCTCATTACACTGGTGCTACACCTGCTTGTCTGATCTCTGTTTGGTTGCAGCCTCAGTGCTTCATTTTAAATGTGTTCTGTGAGAATGAGGGCCAGTCATTGTTCAAATGAGGTCTTTCACTCATGGTTATGTTCTTCTAAGCACTCAGGATAGGAGCATGAAATAGTTATTTTGAGAAAATTGTCATAGAGGGGCTTGTACTCTTGCTGCAGTAGAAAAGAATTGAGCTCTGGTGTGCTACATTTACAGTAGAAGGCAAACAAAAGCTGTTTTATTCTAACGCACATTATCTGTGCCAAAGATGTACTACACATTGTAAACGGTTAGAAGTTAAATCATTACAGTTCTGCAAATTGTTGCAAGAGGTAGCAGTAAAAGCTTTAATCGTACTTTGGGTCTTATGAAAGGGAAACTAAGGTTCTTATTGTAACTGACATATTGTTCAGTATTTGATTAGCATTTTCTCATATATACACCATATTTTTTATCTTTTTGTTTTCATATGTAAAATTGGTTTGCTTCTAGCTGCTGGTTTTAATTGTATGAACTGATAAGCCTTTTCTACTATTGGAATGCACTGCTTTTTAAAAAAAAATAAACATCAAAATATTTCCAGTTTTTTGTTCCAGTAGATTTATGTGTTTGCCATACGTATTACCTGCAGGTTGCATGTGGGGATAGTTATGGTTTTAGAGCAGCCTTTCCCGATCCAGTCCTCGGGGACCCACAGTCAGACCACATTTTTCTTCCTGCCCAGGGTACTGGGTTGGGAACACTATTATAGTGTCACCCATTAAGTGCTGTTTCTTATGGAAAAATCTGGCCTTAAATGGCTGCATTCCATGTATCCTTAGTGACTTTCCTGCTGGTAAATGTTCTGGGCAGAACCTCAGTGGAAGAGTTTTGGTCACCAGATTCACCAAGACGGAGAGACCTCTGAAACAAATGCTATGCATCAAGATCCAAGGGAAAACGTTCCAATGTGCAGCACTGCTGCGGCCCATCCTGGCTGTGTCTCAGACCACGACTGATGCATAATCATACATACAAATCACACAGAAAAGTCATGTTCATTTGGGGCCCAGAGGATCACAATCAATAATCCAAATTATTACTTAGTGCTACTGTCTTAACAGGAAGCGCCAATAATATCCAGTGAGAAAAACATCAGTGACACTGAGATGTCATAACCTTTTTCTCAGCACCTATGTCACAGTAAAAAGGACTTGTGAAATCCTATGCATGCCACATTGGGCTTCATCCAAGACATGCTCTCTGATAAAATGACATTTGCATTATAAATATTTGCACCTTTTTAAAAGAATGTCATCACTGATACTGCATGTATTGAGAATGTTTTCAGAGAATGTCTAAAACTGATTAGATGGATGTCATGTGCAGTTCTTTGATAATCACATCTGGCAGTGACTTGAAAATACATCAATCATTTTATGTTTTTTTTTCCCGGAAGAGGCGAGGCTTATCGTATAACTTCCATAGTCATAGGTTCATTATCGTTAATGGAAATGTTATTGCCCTTCAACGACTTCCCATCAGTCTCCATACGGCAAATTAAATACTACTACACATTCATTTTTAATTAATAAAAGTTAATAATCTACCAGTGGGCAGTAACTTGAATGCCACTTTTAAGTTTCAGTTTGCCGAAAGCTAATGACCAAATAAGCTTCATGAACCATTTGCTGTATTTTGTGACCCCACCAGATGGTGCCCTCTATTCAAAAAAGGGCCCGATACATGTCCCAATGCAAAGACCACCATCTAGTAGGGTCAAAAAACACAGAAAAAGGTCAACTAAATTCTCTTCAGCTACCAGACCCACCCTTTAGAGCAGGTTGCACACTCAGCTAAGTGTGTCTCATCCCTATCAGCAAGTGAAGAATATGCTTTCTTTGCCAAGTGCATATTATATCAACAGCCAATGCTTCTTAGAGGAGTGTTGAATGGGTTTGAACAAAGGCACATCTTCTTTATGCCACCCCTGCAAGAAATAAATAAGAAATGCTGAAAAATCATTTATTAAATACTTAAAACAGGCAACAGGCATGTTTTTGCTGCCATTGAGTCAAATTAGTTCTGCGAGGCAAAAGTAACAAATACTGAGAACAATTTTGATATTGTTAGTCAAAAACAAGGATCTACAAATGGAAGGTAGAGACCTTTTCTTTTTAAGTTCAGAACACAAAGTTCTGTTCTTCCCTCTGAAGCTGACAGGGGTTTGTAATAATTCCCATATTGTTGTGGAAGCAGAGTCTTTCTATCAACACAAAAGAGGGTCCTTAAGATGAACAAATACATAAAAAATAAGAGTCCCAAAAAGGAGAAATGGACGATAGAGGGTTCCCAGCAACAGGAATGGGAGGAGTTGAGTGTTACACCCTCAAGCTAAAGCTCTACATATTCACTGAAAGGCCTCATCACAGCAGCTCAAATCTGCAGAGTGGATTACTGGATGCCTGCAGTATCCACAGAAGCACCCAAGGACTGCGTTTCATGATTCATCTGCAAAACAGTGCCCCCAGTGGTTTGTGCCTTTTCAGAGTATGAAGAGCCGATTTGCTTTTTGAAACTTGTCAAAAAATGAGAAACATTTCAGTAAAGGAAGTGCTCTGGAGGCAGACTGATGGACAGAGACATAGAGGAGCACAATAACAGACGGGAGAACAAAATCCCCCGAAGCAGAGACAAGGCAGCATGTGGGACTCAGAGGAAGTAGAGACGACAGGATATTTTGCTCGGGTCACCCCTCACTGGCACAGCAACAGGAATTCCGAGTATCTCTTCTTAAGTTCTTCCAGCCTGGCAGCTGAGACACAGAGGGGCAAGCACACATAAGATGACCATGACAAACGATGCATTTATCCAAAGTAACAGATTTTACCCAAGCAAAGTACAGTGGACATAAGGATACGAGAGCAAGGTGGGTGGGATTATACCCCAAAGTGTCAGTCACTGCCTTGTTTAGCCAACAGGCAGGGATTGATGGCTCATGGTAAAAATTCCCCCACCATGACCCCAAACACTCACTTCTCACTACCAAGGATCACCTGTCTACTCGGTGTCACGCCTCCTCCAGACTCACCCAAGGTGTGCTGGTGTCCATCTCCCCAGTAGCACCGCACTGTCAGTGTCTGCTGCACTGTCTGAGTAGCAACAGTGCAGGTGTCTGACAGCTGGAGAACAGCCTGGAGCTCCTGAGGGAGACATTATCAGGCCAACATGCTGGTCATGGCTGCAGGGAGGCAGAGCACAGCTCCACATTCTTACTTCATTAGCGGATGCTTTCATCTTGGCGAACAGCGCACCTGGTTACATGCTGAGAGGAGGCGGTGAACGGTCTGGAAGGTGTGCGTGTCTGGGGAGAGAACGGGGGGGCTCCGATTGCAGTAGCTCCTGAAGTCCGTATTGAAGGCTTGGCTGAAGGTAGACATCAGCTGAGACAAATCGGATATGGCGACACGCAGGGCGGTGGGAGAAAGGGGAGGGCAGGAGACCACCTGCAGGAACTCACAC
>JAODKF010000138.1:24488918-24501534 GCA_026779585.1 Mormyrus proboscirostris | reverse complement strand
AGTCTTAAGCACTTATGTAAGTCGCTCTGGCTAAGGGCGTCTGCCAAATGCTGTAAATGTAAATGTAAATGTAAAATAACAGCCCAACAACTCAATGGCTATTAAGTATAACCAATGTGTTTTATGAATTTAGTGGTTTCATGAATTCAGTTAGACCTAACTATACAAATTCTGTCTTTTTAGGTACAAATCATAGAAATTAATAATTCAATATAAAAATTTCCGAAGATGTTTGAAAAACATCAAATTAATTTCAACTGTGCATCCTATGTTAGCTTACTTTGACTGATGAAGACCTAATTTAACCTCTCAGTTTCTGTCCTGTTTGATGGAGCATGTAGCTATTAGGAATGGAAAGTTATAAACTATAATAAACACATATAATGTTAGTTATTGCTATTTGCATAATGACTTTTGCATATTTACATTTTTTTACATTACATTATGTCAGGTCTACAATTCATTTCCAGACTATATGCCATATAAGTTGTATTAATGCTTGTACACATCCCTTAGTGAACATTGCTCAAATGCTCTGTACTGTAAATCGTGCTGCAATGCAGAACCTGAAAAATATTAAAAATGTCTTAGGGAGGAGATGGAGAACTGGCAAAGAGACAAAGAAAGTGGGATGAAAAAGTCAATAGCAGATATCAGTATGAGGGAAGCGGTGGAGAGACGTGAAAAGGTTAGGAAAAGCTATAGCAAGCAAGAGAGCACCTCCAGGACCTCCAGTAAATCCACTGAGGTCAGCCCTTGATGCTGCTGAATCCCCTTGCACCATGTGCAATTGCGACCATTGCAATATGGAGTCATTCTTCCTGAGGACACTAGCCAATGTTGTATAATGGTGTAAACAGCGTTTCCCAATCTGGTGCTCAGGAGTCCAAGTTTTGTCTCCCTCCCGGCACCCGGTAGGACTGTCTGGCAGGGAGCTGGGAAAGAGGGGGGGGGTCCTCAAGGATGGAGTTGGGATACCTGCTGTGTAGTACCTGATCATCTGTAGTACCTGATCATGAAGCGTGTCCTACATTCAGATGACCTTAAAAGGAACTAACTAGCCTTACACAATGGATATTTGTAATGAGTTAAACGATAAACTTGAACATGGTAGAACAAAAACTTTTTTGCATGTTTTTTCACTCATTGTTGACATTTTTGGGATGCTATTTTTATGTACTTATAAATGTATGTTCTTCTATGATGTAGAACCTTTTTCCTGTTCTTGTATGAAAAATTGTCATGTGAGGCTATTAGTTCCCGAGCTTCACCAGAGTATAGTTCTGAAAGGCTAGCATATCCTTGTCTAGAAGTTTTTCAATAAATTAAGAAACACACATATTTATTTTCAAACAGCTAAGTACCTTATAGCAAGAATAACCCATAGGTCATCCAAAGTATTGACCCATGATTTGTGAAGTTCACTCAGGGCTTTCAAACACTTTAAAGTGATACAATACTGGGTGACAGGAAAATCTGGAAAACAAAATCAGGAAAAATGCAACGAAGTAATTTTTACTCTAAAATGGGTATTTTTCTGTTGGTGTACTGTCTGAGGTAGTGGCAAAAGGTTACTGGTATATTATCTACATGACTGGATAACTAGCTGGTTAAAGTTTGCCCCTTGTTGACCTTAAGAACTCAGGAACACTTTAAGGGTTTCAGCCACAACTGCCTCAAGCTGATTATTATTGTTTGTTTACATTTATAGCAAGAGGAATAATTGGCCTGTATTTTAATAATTTGTGTATTATTATGCTGTAATCTACATGTTATTACAAAGGCTTCGAGTGTAACAATTTAGCGTGTCAGCAACACAATCAAACTTTCTAATTGTATCATTTGAAAACCCAGAAAATAAACATGAGGCAGAGTAAGGCTACAGGGTAACCTGATGTAATAAAATTTAACTTGTTATCCTTAGACAGGCAATGTCAAAAGGTGGAAAGAACAAGGACGGCTGTTTGTCTTCAGCTATGACCTGTGTGCTGTGTAAGTATGTGAGCACATATAGCAATGACCCACAACAAGAGACACTTGTCAAAGTTATTATTGTAGAATACTTTTGATTTTTTTCTTTTTATACAGACAAAAGTGTTTACGTATCTTCCCAGTAAATTCTCGTAGATTCCCGTACAGTTTACAGGTGTGTTCTTATATAGATTTTTTTTCTCTTAAATAACAGGCAGGTAAATTTATTATATTTAATAGTCTGAAGTTTTTTTTTTTTTTCCTTTTTTGTCTTTTCCATCTTAGCGCAGATTCAGCACAATAGAATATGCTCAGGAGAGAGTGCTCAGTTGTTTTCCATCAGCATAAAGAATTGGTTGGCAAAAAAGTAATAATTATGGTAATAATGATGATAATAATGTAAAAGTGGTTACATGTAAGTCATTTCTTTTCTTTACAAAAAATAGGTAGAGCAGAGGAAGAGAAAACAGGAAAAAACACTGGAATATTACATAAGAAGTAAACAAAAGATGCACACGTACATTTTGGCAAAATATACAGCAGTGGTATTTTGTTAATAGGACTTTTATTCTACACACAAAAGGTTTTCCATCTTTTTGTAGTTTTTCTGCAATTCTCTTGTGAGGGTTTTACAACAAGAGAGTGGAATCTTACTTTTTTGTATTGTTCATTTTATAGTTTTAAATATTACTACCAGTATTCCTCTATTCCATGTATTAAAATGCATGGTGGACGTGGATGAGAGAAATTCAGGCTTTCTCTTCAGTGATCGTCATGACGATATGCTGATTGCTTTCCTGGTTGACGTGGCGACCTTGACTTGAAATGTGCTAGGTTGTGAAAGGCCTGTAAGCAACCTACTATCTATTCTGACTCTACTGTCTGCTTTCTGTACATCCTTACAAGGTTTAAAGTTTCTGCTTTAAAACACACAAAATGTTTTCTACATAGACACTCGGAGTTTTGTGACAGGTACGGCTTAACCGTCGTTAGCAGAAGCACGAGGCCAAGCTGTCTGACGAGATAGGCTTCGTGAGGCTGTTGGATCACTTGCCATTTGCACATTTGCTGGGCAAAAGGCTCAATGTTTGTTTTCTGCTCTTCTGCTCCAGTAGCAAATCGGAATGAAACCGGGTAAGGTTGTGTCAGATCATTCCCTGTCGACACATGCTCTCCTGCTACCATCATACAACCATACCCCAACTTCCATCAGACCCTAACTTCAGTGTCTATAAAACCGTGCTTTCAGGCAGCGTGTTGTACACAGATAAAGGTATTTCAGGAGAGCCCTATGAACGGACCATATAGCAAACCTCTGTAACAAAGTCTTTAACGTGGCAGATTGTTGCATAAGTACCGGTCCACTTTACAAGGATGTCCTTCCATATCGCACCACTGATTTCAAAAATATATAAACAGGTAGGGACTGGACTCCTATGGCTGCTGCAAGTCCAAACTCTTATACAGTTGTCTTTTTCTCCGTTATCTCACAGCACAGTCCCTGGATGTGACAAATAATAATCGCATTTCAACGTTGCAGTGCATTCTGCATTCAGACACTTCAGACTGCTGAGCTCGCATTGACGCACAGCTTATGCAGTCTTTGGAAGCAGAACACATATTAGCACATTTCCTTTGCCACTTAGCCATCTCATTTCTACAGTATAAGTCTTTGATATTGTGCAAGTTTGAACACTAATGTCTCTATTTTCAACAAAATAAATAGAATTCAGAGCAATCATTACTAGTAGCTATCAGAATGGCCACATTCTGGCAGTTTTTGATGGTACTGTACAAGCTAATAGTCTAATGTAACATCATGATAGATGTTCTGCGTTCTTCGACTCAACTAACAAATGTCAGCTTTAACTTAAACCTTAGTTACAGTGGCAGAGTCAAAAGTGATGTATTCAAAACAAGTCAGTTGCAACAAACATGATGTTCTTATAAAACTGACATGTCGCTTTATCAGTGTTTCTCTAACTGAGAAGTGACCAGACGATGCGTTTATTAAAAATGACCCCATCTGGCTCTTTAGGCCTCCAGCAGCCAGAGTAAATCAATAAAAAAGGGGTGAGTGCCCTGTGGAAATACATTATATTACTGTACACAGCAATAAGGAAGGGTGTCATTAAAGCAACAAGAAAGGGGGAAACAGGAAATATGGGCCAGTGAAAGTTAACATTGTCTTCAGATGTTATTCTTTAAAATTAATATTTTTAAAAGCGCTCTTTTGTCAAGGTGTCGTTCAACAAATACATTGATTCATTTGCTGGAACGCCAAATACAAATCTTTTCCAAGAAACAAAGGCATACTCTGTTTCATAGGGAATTAATCACACACGCAAGGGACAGATGGTCGTGCTTCCAGTTTGTCTTTGAGTTTCTGCTGTGAAAGTGAGGTCTGGTCCTGGAGCAGCCTGGGTTGGGCTTCCGGTTTGTTGCAGTTGACTTGAGCCCATTCCAAAATACACTACTCCTCAAGTGCCTTTCTCTCAGACCTGTCTGCAGACCTTCGTTATTTAAGGAGACGTAAAGAAAGAAGCAGATCGCCTACAGAACCCCCAAAAAAAAGCAGGAAACGGGAAGGTGAAGTCAATGATGTGATTTTTTTCCTTCTCCTTTTTTTGTAGTTTTGTGTTTATCAAACACAACTATTTGTTCAAAATCACTATTAGGGTTAAACGTTTTTTGTGTCCTTGCTTGTTAGTACTGTTTTTTTTCCCTCTTTTTGTTTTTAAGAACAGACACGACGACACGCACACACAGACACAGAGAAACAGACACAGAGTAAATGAAAATGAAAGTAAAACAAAAGGAGATAAGCAGGTCAAGAGACCAATAAATAAATAAATAAATAAATAAATACACAAATAAATATTATACTTAAAGCTAACCCATAATGCATTAGTAACTGCCATATAGTATTAGTAGTAATTGTAGTAGTATTAACAATGATAATAATAATGATAATAATGGTGATCGTAGTAATAATAAAGTAGTAGTAATAATACTAATAACAACATCAATAAAAAGTGGAATGAATGACCTTGTTCATCCCCCATGAGTCTCTCCTTCTCTAACAAAACCAGGAGGTCTAGACCAACGGCAGTTGGCTTCAGTCTAAATCCTTCCACCGTGTTGCACTTTCTAAGTTGTGCGAAAAAGTCTCAGTTGAGGCTAGACGGGGTGGGATTTCTGGTGGGGTGTTTGGCGGGGGGTGGGGGGTGATTGGTGGCTCCACCTCTTGGCTGATAACCAAACACTATGGAGCAGAGCAGAGATGGGGGGGACATTTTTTGTGGGGAGAGGGAAAAATTGCTTCAGAAGAAACTATCCACAGAGTCTTGTTGGGTAAGGTCGTTTTCCGATTCCGCCATCTTGTTCCCACGCTGTCACGCCGCAGTCTGCCAGAGTCTTTTGGCTCCCGAGTTGCGACCCGCGGCCCCGGCAGCGGTTATACGGAGCTCTCCACACCGATCAGCAGGCCGCCGTCGCCGCGGGGGGCCGAGAGCTGCACGGCATTTACAAGGACACTGCCGTTGATGGCATTGTTGTTGCGGTTGGGAGTCACCGGCAGGCTGTACTGCCGGTAGGGGCGCGGTGGGGGCCGCGTGCGCTTCTGGGGCTGAGGCTGGGGGGGCGGTGGTGGAGCACGCAGTGCGGGGTGCAGGTGGTTGTGCCTGGAGAGCTCAGATTCCTCGTCTATGTCTGTGTCGTCGATCAGGGGGATGTTGTGGATGAAGTCGTTGATGAGGAACTCAGGATGTGCCATGAAGTTGTGGATGGAGTTTCTGGATTCGGGTTTTTCGATGCCATCGTACAGCGAGCTACGAAAGGCCTTCACCACTCGCATCTAAGCAGAAGGGTAGGTGAGCAGAGGTGAGGGAGAAGTGAAGAGACTTTTAGTATTACGGGAAGAGGGGGAATGTGGGCAGGAGTGCTATTTTACAGGCCAAGATCTAAGATCAGGTTGCTGATGGCATACTTCTGACCATGGCGCTTGAGGTTCTGATATCTCAAGTGGCTGATCTGCTCAAGTGGGCAAAATGAATCACAAAATTTTTGTTTTACATCAGTGATTATTTTCATTAATACCCTGATTATTCTAAGAAGGAAGAATGTAAATTTGATGAGCTTGTTTAGTATCTTCATAGGTTGTCCCCTGCATAATATATTAAGCAAATTCATTTGGCACATTTTTCATTTTAGGGTAATACAGGAAAGAGCAACCTGATCTTACAAGTTTCTCAAAAAAGAGAGTAAAAAAATGACAGAAGATGATTTGAAACATGAGCAAATATTTAACACAATGTGTCATTTTACCATTGCGTAGGTCACAGTAAATGGAAAAAAGCAATTAAATTAAAACGGAAAAGATAAAACACAAGTACAGAGGCTGAGTGTGTGAGTCTCGCATGGGCGGACAGATAAATCTACACAGGTACACGTGTGCACAAACGTCAGGGGAAATGAGAGGTTGATTCTGCAAGAAAGCAATGATAAATAAAAGGACATGGCTGAGACGACCGACACACAGATACTCATTTACGTCATATGTTAAAACAAATGCCACTGCAGTTCCCTGCATGTAGCGCCCCCGAGTGGACATGGCTATGCTGACGTGCATTAAGAGTAAGGCGGGGAGCCCATCGCGTTTCAGCTTTGGGTCGGGTCGGGATTTCAGGGTAGAGCACAGGGAGGGTGAGTGAAGCAACGGGCAGCTCCAGATTTGAGACCCTGTCAGCATGCACATGTCAAGCAGACAGCCAATCAGAGCACAGGAATGCCAAGCTGAACCTAAAGATTCTGGTGGCTGAAGGAATATGTGTCTCAGAGATGTATAAAGATATCAGTGATGACAGGTTTGTGTCTGGTGCTCCTGGTGCTGGTGTGAAAACTTAAGTGTCCTTCATTCTCTCATTAAAGGCATGACTTCATCATATTGCTTACAGTGTGAATTTTGTGACACATAAGGTCCAATTATACCTGGGCACTTGCGGCATCTTCATGAAGTTACATGTTTTGATAATGTGCACAATGTATTAATGGGTATTTTTACTACAACCCTGCAAACATGACTCACAGCAGGCCTTCAGTAGATGAACATCTTTTGGTTCTTTTGTTCATAGAATAACCCTCTGTTCATCGTAAACAAACATTGTGTTCATTTGTCTAAAAATGTAACACAAATTATTTGTAATTAACAAATAAAGATAATACCACACCAATGCTGTAAAATCACTGTAACAATGTGGGAATCCAAGCAGTAGTGAGTGATTTTACAACATAATAAAAAAAGAAGCTTGAAACATTAAACAGAAATGAAAAAAAATGTTTTAAGGCACTAATTGATTTGCAGTATAACTGAAAATCATTTCAAATTAGTATGAAAATAAATGATTGCTTTTGTCATGCCGTATTTATAAAGTAGCAGACACACAGAAACCGGGAAACACATGAGCTGCTGGCATCTGCGAAGCAAACACAGTGTCTCAGCTGTGACTCTTAAATGTTCCCTGTGGATGGTGAGACAGGGAGTGCAGAGTGCCAGAGAGTCATTCAGCACGCAGCCATGTCGACGCAGGTGCACATGAGAGAATGGAGCTTCTAACTCAATGGTGAGGAAGGAAAGGTAGGGTGAAGCAGAGCAGCAGCGCCTTCAGCTTTGTGTCACGAAACAAAGGAAACGCCACGACAGCCAGTCGCATGCTGTAAAGACAAAGAAAGCGTGACGTATACATACACACAGTATGTATATATGGAAAGGTCTAGAAAGTGTTAATTAAGGGGGCTGCCGGTTCGTGCTCAGCTGCTCCTGTGCCGCTGGACAGCTCAATGCACGAAGGCCTTCTGCCCAACACATAAACAAAAGCAGCAAAACAAACTAGGAAAAACAGGATTCAAAACAAAGTCCAGCATAAACTGGCCAACAAACAAACAAACTGGAAGGAATGATTCCAGCATTCAGCCGTGCACTTTTGTTTTTCCAAAGAGCCTGTCTGTGACCGAGAAAAGCATTGTGCAGCTTTATGTTCTTTAATGTTTATCTTCATTTGTTGTTTCGTTTCTCTTTGTTTTCATGGATACAGTAAACTTTCGAGTATAATGCCCACATTTGTTGAATACAGTGAAGTAACCTGAGTATTTAATGTGTGCTTTTTTCTTTCCTTTATTTTTTTTAATCATGCCAGATTGCATCTTGCGTGTCCCCCACGTAGCCCTTCAAAAGCTTGATGGAAAAACTTAATCATTAAAAAGTAAGTTCCAGCCCAGTGATTGCTCCTACTGTGTTGGTCAAACAAAACATTAAATGAAGAGTATAAGCAGTGAAACAGAGGAAGCAAGAGGCATAGAGGGGACAGAGCTTATAGAGGCTGTGATGGAAAAGGGGTGTCAATGATTCAAAACCCTCCGCTACTCAAATAAACAAATCTATGAAAAAGGCTCACAAGTCCCCATGTCCTTGTAGGATTCTCTGTAAGCTGCTGAATTCAGTGGAGCTTTTGTTACTGTATGATAC
Source organism: Mormyrus proboscirostris (assembly GCA_026779585.1). NCBI lineage: Eukaryota > Metazoa > Chordata > Actinopteri > Osteoglossiformes > Mormyridae > Mormyrus > Mormyrus proboscirostris. The sequence continues at coordinate 24,493,040 of JAODKF010000138.1, read as the reverse complement.
CAAAGAGGTATTACAGCACAGTTGATCTTTTGTTAAAAAAATATACACAATATGATACAACTGATGGAGTTACTATTTTGGAATTAGAATTCCTTAAATTAAAATAAAACTTAACATTCAGCCAGTCATATGAAATGTAGCCCTTGAATAAGAGTTCTGCCCAAATTAAGGGGAAGCTGAAAAACCTTAAAAATGGCTAAATGATGCTTGGAAAAGTCACTCTTAGAACTTTTTAATAAAAAAAGATGAGGCTTGGATAAAAACCTCATATAGACACACATGTAGATACACACAAATACACACAAAATCCCTTACAGTGGTCAGAGGGGTCTGTATTCTTAAGTATTGTCCACTTAATTTTAAAATCAAGAAGACAACCAAACTTACAGACATATAACAAGTCATACAAAACTAACATAAAAGATCAGTTACTACTTTTGAAAGTTACATTTTGTAATTGTCTTGTAATCATTGCTGTAGTTTGGGTATTTAGGCAAAATGTTAAAAACTGTGTCAAAACTGGATGATTTGCATATGAAAGAGGAGGCAATGTAATTCAAATTCTGCCTGAGAGAGACACATACTACTGCAGGCTAATGTTTCATCTGAAAGTCACTGATTTAAAGGTTAGGGTAAATCTCAGCCTTGACTTTAAACTATTCTCATGTTGCAAAGCAGGAATTATGGGAAGCGTAGTGCGACAATATTCAGAACTCATGAAGCTGCAGCAGGGCGGTGTTTTACAGGAGTGCTACTTTAATAGTCTTTTAGCAGCGTACTAGTATTTTAGTAGAGCAGTAGTTTAGCAATGATTTGGTGAAGTATTAGTTTGATGAAATGAAATTTGTGGTGCAATTTAAAAAACCTATAATCTATTAAGAAATAACTGATATTTGAATGAGAAAATGAACACTTCCCCTACATTGTGTCAAAGCAGGGATACTCCCTGAAGCAGCGAAAATGTATTCCTCAAATAAAGAGTACACCTAATTCATTTCAACAACATAACGAAGTACAGTGCTGTACCATGATGTGTTCACACACTTTCAATCTGGATTTTCAAACTTAATGTATATTAGCATTTAATTGCATTCTGGGTTACAGTCCATAACTAGCCATAAGCAAATATTTAGAAAATTCTTAATGGAACAGAACTCACAGCCACTAATAGTGAAACAAAGTCAACAGAAAAGAGTGGAAGAGGACAGAGAGAAGCCAACAGAAAGCAGATCACTGACAAAGAGCTGTTCAGAGAGAGAGAGAGAGAGAGAGAGAGAGAGAGAGAGAGACAAGGAAACGAAATAAACACTAACCGTGGTTATGAGCTTCAATTGACAAGAATAGAAAAAGACGCGGAAGAATGGAATAAAGAAAAAAGAAGTGATAAAATTCTCTCATTGTTTGAGAAACAGGGATGATTATTCAAATGAATCAATCAAAAAGAAGTCATTGGTGCATAGAGACTGATACACAGAGATAGCTGTACAGCAAACACTGTTCAAACACTGAACACCAGTTCAGGACTAATTTCCTACACAAACTCCTAGCACACATTCTTACTACCAGGTGTTTCATTTAATTTCTTATTGTGAAACTGAAAAGATGACCCCCGAACTTAAAGCCTGCCCACATATTTGCAATATTGAATAACAATATTACTTATTCTTATTATTATACAAAGGAGGGACTTTGTCTAATGTTTTATCCTTTAACAAGACACAGAGCTCACAGGAGCCCTTCCCACTGCCTTGGGACCCTACAGGAAGAAAGAGGGAAAGAAAAAGAGGAGAGAGAAGGAAGGAAGGAGGGAGGAGCAGCGAGACACAGTGAGGGTAGGAACACACTGAGGAGAAACTCGCATGTCATGACTCTTTCTAGAGGAGGAGAGAGGAGCAAGCTGGGTAGGGGGACGACACTAGGCACTATGACCATTTGGGCTTTTATACTCGAAGGTTTACACAGTGCTGGCTTGTAGCCATGAAAACCACACTGGACGTGTCCATTTAACTCGTCTTCCCATTGGAATACTCACAAAAACATTCTAAACCAAGTGTCCATCATCATATGCTGTTAGACTTGAGTTTAACATGCAGCGGTTCATTATTATTCATCATTAGTTTGGTAGTTTCAAGGTTGTGTACCATGAGGTTAGCCTTGGTTTCACTACACGCTCCACATGTGTACAATATATATATTGTACATCGTAGTACATATATATTACAAGTAATCTAAAAGCATAATATCATTCGGTTTGTGTACAGGTGATCCTCTTTCTACACTGGAGACAGCAGGCTTGTGTATGTGAGAGCAGAGACATACGGGCAGCCACTGGTATCCTGGAGCTGAGTCATTGGTTTCCCACAGCAGTAAAGGGTGCAGAATTCATCCATAACTCAGATTAGTTAACTGCCTTCACCCAAGGAATCGCGTTGTGAAAACGGTTAACTCAGAAACCAGACTAGTACCTCCCTGTTTTCCTGGCTAATCTGCTATATTAAAAGGATTTAGTCTGTGTACCTTTCAGCCAATCAAGTACGACATGAAAGAACCGCCCTTTTTTACATAGCTTTTTGCTTTCTCCCTGTCAGGCCTGCTCGCCAGTCGCTCTGCGTCTACACCATCCGGGTCATAAATTCCGGCTCCTATCAGCCTCTACATTGGCTTTATCTCATCCTAAAAGATCAAAAGAGGAATACCTGTACACAGCTCTCTGCTTTGCAGAGAAGGAAGAGTGTTGTGTTAACAGACATAAATAGCAGCATAGACAAGAAGCTGTCTAGAATCGATGAGAATGAGGTACACTGTTCAAAAGACAAATTTTATGACATACCATTTATTATTACACTAATAAATGGACAATTTAGAAAAACCACTCACAATATGGACCACTTCCAATTTTTTAAATAAAATACTGGCAATGGTTTCAAATTAATAACATGTTTCAGTGCACAAGCTTTCAATTAATGTTTTTTTTTTCATGGATTCCACAGGAAGGCAGTCTGCAGATGAGGCCTTGGTAACTTTCTAAGGTTTTTCCTGCCAAGAATGCAACACCCTGCCGGAACCCAACCTTGAAAACCCTTAAAACCTCTCACTCCAGTCCCATCTGACTGGGATGGTGACAGGGAGGGAGGGGTGTGGCTGATCTGCTCCAAACCGAAGCCAAACAGGGACGAGTGGCAGAAACAAGCAGAAAATGCACTCCAAAGAAAGAGAGAGAGAGGGAGAGAGAGAGGGGGGAAAAGACAGTGAGTTGGTGGAGAGGAGGACGTGAAACGGCAACGAAAAGCAGCCACCCGAGAAACCACATACACACACAGACGCACACAGGAAAGCAAAGATCACCACGCAGAGCAGAATGCGCAAAACGGCTATGAGGGAAAAGAAGCAAGCAAACAGATGTGACCAAAGGACCATTTCCACTTGTGGTGTCTCTCTGAGTGGTGCCACCCGCCTCCCCCCCACCCCCACACCCACACCCACCCACCTGTGCTCTGCTGGAGTGGGTGCATGTCGGACTGCCCATGTACCTGGGTGTGTGCGTGTGCGTGTGTGTGTGTGTGCCCGGCTGTGTGCGGTTCAAGAAAAGTAGGAACTCACTCCCAGGCGCCCCGGCGGCGTTGGCAGTGGTCAGAACTACGTGAGTGGGGGTAGAAATATTGGTAACGTCATGGAGCTGGCTGAGAATTGATGAGCGCCGACGCACTGCGCCCTGAAACGAACCACTTCTCTTGAAGGTACTCACTACCTCCATCTGTGGGAGAGAGAGAGAAGGACATTACAGCAATACTTCCATTAGCCTGCTCATCGTAAGGAGGTCAACAGAAAACCAGGAAGGGGGGGTAATGGAAGAAAATATAAGAATCAGATCTTAGGAGACCTGAGGTAGCAGCAAATAAAGAGCTTTAACCCGAATTCCGTGATGTTAAGAGAGATGCGTCGCGTTCTCACGTTACCCGATGTGATCAGTGTTGCTGGGCACTGTATTCAGTCAGACATTTCAGCTCCATCACAACGTTACAAACCAAGCTTGAGCTTCAGTCAGAAAACCAGTGTCCCGCCAGCACTGGGTTTGTAACTCTGATAGGGGGGGTGGGGGGGAGTATCTGAACATCACTTCTG
>JAODKF010000138.1:24450862-24471142 GCA_026779585.1 Mormyrus proboscirostris | reverse complement strand
GGGCAGTTTCAAACAGATGTGGAGAAAGCCGGATATTACAGAAAGCCAAATATTATAGAAAGTCGAATATTACAGAAAGCCGAATATCACACAGAGGTAGCAGATGGTTCTACGGCAAAAGGAGTCACATTATGCATCAATACATTATCAATTTTGCTTGCTAATAAACATGAATGTTCAAATATTGATCCAACGTGCAACCATGAACATGACTGATTTCTCCATATTGCCTTCACAGTTTCTTAGACTGTCTTTCACTCTCATGTGCCTCTAACCTCCGCCACCTGTGCATCCCTCAGCTCTCCACTCACCTTCGGTCTCTTCCCCTGGCGGCTGGTAGAAGGACAGGCCGAGGGAGATGATGGCGGCGATCTCGAGTATGATGAGCGTTACATCTTGCAGCGCCTCCCATACCAACTGAAGGAAGGTCTTTGGCTTCTTCGGGGGGATGAAATTCATGCCGAAAGTCTGTTTCCGCTTCTCTAAGTCGGTTGGGTTGCCCGACAAACCTGAAACCACATCGTCGATGTGATTAAGCTGCAACGCAGATGGCGTGAAAACTAAGAGGGCACCTCCACTGCACATGTCTCTGTGCCAACCTTGAAGAGGTTAGAGGTGCCAACCTTGAGAAGCCAAAGAGCCACAGTGTCATAGTGGATGGATGGACATCAGGGAAGTATTAATGATGAGGGAGAGGCACAGTTTTCCAGTGCTCACTACATGCAGTACATTGATTCGGTGACTTATTCATTCAGCACAGGTGCGTTCACCTTGTCGGACGTTCACAGATCGGGCCCGATATTAAATGCCCTGTTTTGCGTCAGCCGTGACCGACGGCACCAGCGTAGAACGGCTCTGTGAAGGGGTTCGGGGGTTCAGGGCCTGGGTCGGGCGCAGTACAGATGGCCTAGTCAGTGGGTGGCTGCCTCTCTGCAGGACCGTCACACAGTCCTCACGGACCCCCCCACCAAATGTCACCTGCTCCTGTCCCTCTGCCCCCGAGCTCCACCCCCTTCCTCTCTACCCCTCCTCACTTGCCTTTTCTCTCTGTATTTATGGTTCTTCTGCATTTTCACCATGCTCTCTGGACACTATTAGCACATCTTAATAGATTTCACTTTGTTCTCCATCTCTGTTATTCATATCATCGTGGTCTTGGAGCTCAACCACCACATCAGTGTTTTTCAAGGACCTCAAAGGTTCATGTTGGGCAGCAAAGAGCCTCAAAAACCAACATGACTTTATACCATTACTGTCAATTTAAATAATCATTTACCTCTTACCACTATTATTCTTACTGAGTTTTTTTTAACCAACAAAAAGAGTCATCAATTGGTAAAGTTCACAAAATCTAAGACTTCTGGGTAGTTCATTGCTGCTGAATTATAAAACTGGACATCATACTGCAAAAATCAGGTGAAAGATGAAAGGCGTCCCTCAGAGGCATAAGAGGTATGTCCATTAGTCTAGGTTTGTTACTACTGGAGTGACTAGCCATGCCGATTACAGCCGGGTGACCTGGTTACTGTAAATCAGCAGTGCAGGGGCGCTAAGTCCAGTTTCGCATAATGTATTTATTTAGCGAAGGCTATTGCTGTCCTTATTTGTGTTTCATGATTCTGTTCTTCCGCAGTCTTCTGGTCTAATGTAAGATATTTGGTCTGCAGTCTTAAAGGGTGAGAGAGGAAAACAAGAGCAAGCAAAAAAAATGATCAATAGATTAAAGCGTTTCAAAGACAGAAAGGAAAAGAAAGCATGTCGACGAATATCAAAACGGATGAATGTGTGGCTTTTTCTCCTCTCCCTCTCTGCCCTTCACCCAGCTACAAATGATGTCATTGCACATAGGCTGCCCACATTTTTTTAATTCCATTTCCCTGCAGTGATGGAAGGGCTCTCAGTGTGATTCCCGTGTGTGTGTGTGTGTGTGTGTGTTTACACCGGAAGCGTAAGATGTGCTTGGCCTCACAGACCACAGAGGCATGGCGGGCACGACGCGCAGGTGCACTCAGGGAAACCGGCGAGCCTTTCGGCTAGCGAGAGAGAGAGAGCGTCCGGACAGAGTGGCCGTTACTGTGACAGACGCTGTGTGCTTCCTGCTCCTCACACTGGTTTTGACCCATTTTTTTCCAGCAGTATGGCACCATGAACCTCTCTTACCTGGATCACACACAAAACCCTGTTCCGGGGACCAAACCAAAATAGACTGAAACAGCTAAATGGTTTAAATGTTTTTATTATGCATGTTTTTCGGGGTTTTAAAATTGGGAGTACAACCGATGCTAATTTAGGTGCTGGAAAAGAGGCGGCGTGTGTCTGTGCTTATGACGCGTGTGTCCTCCAGGGCAGCGCTATCTCACCCGAGTATCGAGGGTTAACTGGAATTCTGCTGACTGATCAGAACCACAGCGACCGGCAGAGACGCCGTCTCCTCCTCAGGTAAAGAACACCATCCTCCTCTCTGCCTTTCCCCACTCTGATTCTCCCCTTGGTGCGTCCTTGACAATGCGTCAAGCTGCTGTCTCTCTCGCTCACTCGCTCCCTCTCTCTCTCGCTCCCCCCCTCTCTCTCCTTCTCTCTCCCTCCACCTCTCCCCCTCTCCATCACCCTCCCTTGGTTCTGCAGTGTTGGTTTCACCAGCTGCCTGGAACCTGGGTCCAAATCGAGACTTGTGTTACAGGTTTCAGGATGGGAGACGCTGGCGTTCCGAGATCGAATCGCCCGAGAAGTTATAAAAAATGGAAGCTTTGCCTTCCCTCTCTCCTTCTTTTCATGCTACTAAATCCTCCCTTTCTTATCTGCATGTTGCCGCCAGTGCTGCGAGGTGGAATAGCTGCTGTTTGACCCCGTGATTGAGCCACAGCATCCAGGCAGACAGCGCAGTGTAGGAATCGGACATCGATGACATAATCTCACTATTACTTGGATAGTTGCAAGATCTATGGTCAGGATGAGTCCTGGAATTATATTCTATATATTATATTTCCACCAATATGCTTTATTTTGCATGTTAATAATGCCTTTTCTGCCTTTAATCTGATTAAAATCTATTACATTTATTGCCTTAAAGATATAGTAAAATATGATTGAAAAACATTATTCATTCTGTATTTTTGAAATGTAACACTGTAATGAGGGCTGACTTGATGTTTACAGTCCAGGAGACAGATAGGGGGTGTAAAACTGTCCTCTATACACCCACCAGACCACTGATAGGTCTGTAGCCTAGCAACATAACAGGAAAGCTTGTATGGAGAGTGGGAAGTTGGCAAACTGAAAGAGAGAAGGAGAACAGGGGATGACAGAAAGACTGAAAACTGATCACTGTAAATACATGTCTGCCTAATGCTGGCCTCGCACTTTACAGGAGTCTTATTCTGCAGCAGAGCCGTTGACAATGGATAAAGGGTATATTCAAGCATGTCCGAAACTGAATAAATTAACGAAAAGGAAAAACAGGGGACATGCAAGATATTTTGCCCATGCATCTTATTTTAGCATTTATAATCGGAGAGATTTTTTAAACAAAATGAGCAAACATAGCAATAGTGTAACATCAGAAGAGCGTTTCTGAAATGAGACGGAATCCAGCAGTTACAGGCAGTGTCTCACTCCTGCAGATGTCAATCAGAGGAAGCCAGATAGATCCATTTAACAAATGAATATTCCGACCAATCTGCTTGCATATCAGGTCCATCCTCGAGGTGTAAATCCGCTGCATGTACGAGGATGCAGAGAAGCTGGTTCAGTCTGCCCTCCTACTCTGATAAAGCTCCTTGTAACAAAAGCAGGTCAGAGGAGGCAGGCAAATGAAGGACAGCGAAGGGCTGAAAAATGGAAGGAAAAATGGAATGGAGAGACGAAAGAAAAAACATGTAATGGGGATGATGCTGAAAGGCGTGTGCGAATGTGCGAGTGCATGTGTGTCTGTGTGCCAATCAGCTGGGGGGGTAGAAATGGTGGCAATCAGCAAGTGGAAGGAGACGGGAAGACAAGTGGGGGGGATTAAAATCATAGGAGTGACACGGTACAGCAGACAGCGAAGGGTAGGTTACGCAGACAGGCAGGGCTAGGAGGAGCTGCTGGCCAAGGGGGTTAGAATAAAAAACAGAACAGCATTTTAATAATCCAGCCCCCTTTCCGCCCAGACATCAGGACAGCCAGGTGGGGAGGGGGGGGATTCCTTGTTTAATCTCAACCCATTTAATCTGCATCCATGAACAAAGGTTTAAAAAATGGGCAGACAAACCATGAGGAATCTGATGGCAGATAATGGGGAAAACATAGTAAAGGACACAGAAACAGAAACCACCATTACATCCAGACAGCACGAGCAGGCAAAGAACATATTAGTGTCAAATTAAAAGGGACATTGAAACAATGTTCCTACACAGACCATGTTTTTAGGCAGGTTTATAAAATGTGGTCCTGCTGTCAGCCTGCAGTGAGAAAGGCACTAAGAAATTCAGGCTGGTTCCGGCATAAATACACGCCTTTCTCATCCTCTCACTGGTGGCTCAAGGTCTCACGTGGCCTCGTATAACGGCTTTCTTAGTGAACGACCGATGATTTAACAGTACCCAAGCCTCACCTGTCTGTAAAGACAAGACAAACTGCAATCAAATACATTTAAGAAAAGAGGGAACTGGAAGCTTCCTCACCATCGCTGGTTGATGACTTCAGCCGTTGACAGAGACCTTCCGTGTCGTTGTAGCTCTCCTGGATCTTCTGCAGGGCCTCGCCCCCCCTGAGCTCCATCAGGTTCCGCAGCTCCTCCAGGGTGACCCCAAAATCCCCTGAATGGTTGACCTCTGAGCCACTGCTGGCCCCAGTGCCCCTCTGGCTCTTGGGGTAAAATTCTACCGTGCTGTTGGCGAGGTCCCCCATGGTTGCTTTGTAGAGACACAGCTATAAAGACCGTTCTGATTTGAGGAAGGTCCTCTGCTTGCGCTTTATGAGCACACTGTCTCTCTTATTTCTCTTCCGGTCTTTCTTTTCGGGGGAAGGGGGGGTTGTCCTCTCCTAACGCTGAGACGTATTTTTCTCCTCCACTCCTCTCCCTCCTTTATTTCCAAACGTCCTGTTTCTCCATACAAGAAGAGGGAGAATGGAAAGAGAGCCTCCCTTTTCGGAGCAGCCTAGCTTTTAATTCTTCAGGTGGCCCCCCCCCCGCCTACTTTTCAGTTCGCCTTTTTTTGTCCCCCTCCCCCCGAGGGTCAACAGACAACTGGATCTGGGCGTCCCCAATCCATTGAGAATTGGAGTGAGAGGTTGAGAAGATCACAGAGGAAAAGATACCCGAATGTCAGAATTTTGGAGACGGACACAGTAAAAGTATAAGGGAGAGGGTGCTCAGAGGTCAAATGTCAGAGGTCAGAGCTGTGGGTGTCACCGGGATCCTGCACAAGGAGGACATACAAGAAGGGTTGTTGTAACTGGTGTCAAGATGACATTAGAAATTTATTTGCTGTTGCATCTATTTCCCCAGTTTCCAAGCCTGTAGACACAGGCCATGGACTTCAATTCAAGTACATACTTATTTACTATGGGTTCCAAGAATTCGGTTTGGTATAATTTTACTTAAAGTACTCATGTATAATGCATTACAGATACATTCATAATGCATTATAATGCATTCATAAAATATTACAAACATGGCTACAACTATTTATAAAAATGCACAACACATTAGTTATATTTACTTAATGCATTTGAAGGCTCTATGAAGCTCTCGTCTATAATGCAATGGCTTATACTGACCATTATAATGCATTATGAAGGTTTCTATAATGAATTATGTTGAATGGCTGAAGTAAAGGGTTACCTATATTCCATACTAACTAAACTGAAGAAAATTCCCATCAATACTTGGTCCTACATCATATACTTGCAAGCAGGGAGCATCTTCTACAATGTAAGGCATTGATTTGCTCTACGTGCCTATATTACATCATTGGTGCTTGATTTCAAGGTATGGTTGATGTTGGATGTCAGGTCATATGTTCTTTTCCTTCCCTCTACAGTCAGCAAGCATTATCTGGTGGTTCCTCCACTATATGAAAAAGGTCTCATGGCAGAGTTTCTTTTTGTGTGGTTCTTTGATGGTACAAAGAGCTACCCAACTGCATCCATTCTGCAAAGTCCTTCACCACTATCACTGATCTTTCCTGGGAATACTAACCGCATGCTAACACTGACATGTCCCCACTCAGTCTTCATCGACTGTCCTTTAAAAATGGTTTCACTTGGTCCAAATAAATTCTCTGTTCTTGTTTGTTCCTACTAGTAGTCTGTATAGCTTTTCTGATGGTAGCTTCAAAGCACCGGTTACTGATAACTCATTGGAAACTTAGACTAGCAGCAGTTGAACCTTTGACAGCTATGTTTGTCATATATTATCTGAGTCACTCACATTTGCTAAATAAATAAATGCAAAATGCAAACAAAATGACTATGCAGTGATAAACTGTAGAAGCACATGTGCAGATACACATAGGAAGACACACTTTCATCCACACCCTTGAAAGCTGCACATGCATGCACACACATGCGTGTTTGCACACGTGTGGCCACAGTCATACATTCACGTGGTTATCGAGGCCCAGCCGGCAGTCTGCTATAGGACAGCAGCCAGAAGCAAACAAAATGTGACAAACAGGTGAAAACAGATCTGCAAAAACACCTGGTGTTCCAATGATACCAGTACAAAGACACAGTGTACATATCAGCACAGAGATTATTAGTGCTGCTGATCCCACGGTGAGTGGGACCGCAGTGTGCCATCAGTAACTACTGTGGATAACCCAGCAGAAACCAATAAAGAAGAAACAGTGGGAAAATGGGCAGAACCAGTCTGGTGACTGACAGCAACCAGTAATTCTGCACACCGATGTCTACAATTTAAGTAAGTGCAGGTTGTTTGTGTTTTCTACAATGTGGCAATTTCATACAATTCCCAGCATGCATTTCACAATCATCTAGATCATTTTTTAAATTTTCATGGTTCTAAGGATTCATGGCAAATTGAGGAAAATGAAATTGGGGTGGAGACCATCTCATTCCATTTAAATATCACATCACATTAAACATAGGCGACACAGGTGAAGAAAAGGAAATGTTTCCAGTTCTCTACTCAAGATTAATTTCCTTCGGAGAGAAAACTGAAAAAATATGTTTTTTAAAAATGATGTAGCAGAATTTAATGGGTATAAACAAAATAAGAAAATGTTTTCTAGAAAGTAACTTCCTGTACAATGACAGCTGTGACTGCAGCTCCAATACATTAAATACAGATGTGGAAGTAAGTACAGATCTACACTCCAGTTAATTACACTGCACCTCTGGGTATTATCCTGTATTCAGTCATTATCTCTCTTTTCCTCTCACTCACTCCTTCCATCTGTACTCCTCTGCCATCTTTTCATTCTATAAATGCCCCTTTGCTCTTTTGGACGCAGCCTTCTGTGAATGTATCAAAATGTCGGGTTGACAGTCTCATCAGCCTGGTTCTGTTTCTCTGCGTTAACCCTTGTTTCAGGTCCGTCCTCATTAAAACAAACACAAGGACATAAGCATATATCAAAGAATCCCATAACCCCAGCTACTATCAGCTGTATGCCACAATTCTCAGCACTGCTACCTTTTGATGTTTTGACATTTGATTTTAAATTTAAACATTCACACCAAAGCCGTTGACACGTCCCAGTGACGTAATTGTTGCGTTGTCCCGTCGTGGTGCCAGAGAGAAACGATGAACTCATTCACTGCCACGGTGCTGAAAGATGCTGAGAAATTCTCGGGACGCTTTTTACAGCCATTCAACTGACAAACACAGCAAGCTGAAAAGGGTATTTTCCATCCAAATACCAAGCTATGGCTATAGATGATTTCCTCACGTCATCCACGGTGTCTCGCAAAAATTGAGTTTAACAATCGATTATCTGATATTTACAAGATGGCAGATTCACAAAGGCATTCTACACGCGCTTGCATAAAATTGTGTTTTAAGGTGCATAATTTCTTGTTTTTTTTCATGCAGTTCGAACACAGTATGCTGTGAATTATGTATAAATATAAAAATATGAGTCACGGAAAGAGACGGATTTTCAATGGTCTCTTTGTGCTACTGCGTTACTGTTAAATGCAAGCGGCACGGCTGGCAGGCAGGCAGCTGTACTCGCCAACACATCGCAACTTCCCTAACAACCTCTCATCAACGGTAGCGGCACGCAGGGCAATTCGCTGACCAGAGTGAGAAAATACCAACTGCGCGTGCTCGTCCCCTGAGCGAGCGGTTTTTCTGTGGATAACTAGTTAATTAAATGCAACCTTATCTGCTCAAAGCCCAGTGGTACCACATCTGCACTGGAACATCCTACATGGGTGTACAACCAAGCTACATGGTTCTACGTCTCAGCTAAGTTAAGGAACAGAGCTGATTGGATCAAAGCAAACTGATGTAGATTCATCTAGATTGGCCTCTATTTTCTCAGCCAGTGTGAAGCCTCTTCTCTGTAATGACTGTTAAAGCTCCTGCCATTTACTGAAAGTGCCCGCATGCACTCTTTCCTGTGCTGGGTTTTTGGTTTGAATCTTCCACAGCCCAGCATCCACAGAGCTGCGGCAAGTCTTTGCCTCCAGCAATCACCAGACTGAAGCAGTGCTGTCAGAGTAGGGGGACTACAGAACAGATCATGTAATGGCAGGAGGAATCTTGCAGATACCATCAGGTTGGAGTCAATGACTTCATAGCAGATAAAATGGGTAGAGAAGATAAAATGCGTTAAACGCTATGGACAATTACGTGGTGCTTAGCAATGTCTGAGCAATCAGCTTGGACTGATATTGTGGAGTACAACATGGTTGACCATGTGACCTTTTGAAAACAGTTTGGGAGAGAGCACCAATTAAATGTGAGGACTGCAATGTCTCTGAGACCAATGTGCGGATCACTATAGAAGGACCTGGCTGATATGCTTAAGGGACATTTGCTAATAGGCCTACCTCTGGTCTAGCACTGAAAACATCATTGAGCTGGAGAACAGCGCAAAGCCGTCCAGTGCGGCAGGTGGATACTTAGCAGGGATAATTGCCTTGTTTACATCTCACACGTCCACAAAGAAGCAAAATACCTCCCCACAGATTTTCACTGAATTGGAAATCCATGGGGATGCATCGACTGGAACAATGAGGACCGCTTCCTGAAAGCACTGCACCTCTGACACGATACAACTATGGCAAATGGGGTCACGGGTGGGGGGAGAGGTGTGCCAGCCGGGCTATGCTCTTGGAGGTTCTGGTGATGGTCTGCGCCGGCTCTGGTGAAGGATCGTAAACAGCAGGTCACTATAATGTCAGAGCACTTGTGTTCGGGGAACGTTGGGGCTTAGCACAGTCGCCCTCAGGACAATGTAAAGAGCTCTTACTCGCAGCACTCTCTGTTTTTGGCAGAAGGCAGTGCCTGACCTGAACACAGGAAATGGATCCAAGTCAACTGATTATTTCATATTGCAATCTATGAAAACTAGCACCAGCCAACCGGTCCTCACAAGTTAGCTACACATCACACGCTGGTAAAAGAGAAATCGCAGAGAGGCACTCGCTCAACGTCCTTCATGTTGGTGGGACAGACTGTGACAGAGAGATGCAGATAGAACAGGAGATAGAGGGACCCCTGTAGGCAATAACAAGCATGAAAATTCAGATAGCACTCAATAAGAAGAGAAGGCGCTGGGGTAGCAAGCTGTACCACCAATGTACATTTCACAAATTGTCACTTGTAATGCTCCACCTCTGGTGCACCTCTGTGTGATGTCACCTTGCTATCCTCATAGGAAATGAGTAAACAATTAGGTAACCAGACTAACACAACATCGCTTGCTTGCATATTCGCAGTTATAGGTTATGCAGGTATTGTTTTTAAAAATCTTGCTGTCCCTCTTCAAAAATGATTTGCAAGTAGAGTTTCTTAGGGGGGTGAGGGGTGCAAACACTTTCAGCCCCACATTTATCCTGGGTAGGGCACAGTGTTCAAGGCTGAACACGTTCCTAAAAGCAGAATGCTTTTCAAGTCAAAGGAAGCCCAGCGGAGATCAATTTGTAAACAGTGAATGTGACCTTGACGGGCCTCCAGCTCATCATGCAGCTGTCCTGTATGCCGGTGAGTAAAAGGCGTGACGCAAGGCCGCTGCTCGCACACGCTCCGATGGGTGCTTTGGCTTTAAACATTCCCCTGGTCAAACATTAACAAACATTTACTCGATGCTTACTCCCCACGTAACCAGCAGAGTACACTTCACATGTCCTGAGCCACTCTCCTCTACACGAGCACAGCGCCATGCTGTGCGTACAAGCAAAAACAGACAATGGGGACCTTCTTTATTTTCAGCCACCTATGAATAGCGCCAATTCGTGAAGTCAGTCAAGCTAACCTATGTGAGAATTCGCTGTTGTGTTACTTACCGTACAGCACTACTGCGCTAATGTTCTGTGAGCAGTCATATGAGACCGAATCCATTCAGGGCTGCAGCATTCCATGTACATTTTCCATGTTTCCTGGGCAGGTCTGGCTAGTTTGGTCTATTTGAGCAGGCCCAGTTTTCCTTCATTAAGAACACAAATGCATTGATCCTTTCCATTTTGTTTTATACAAGGAAGACCTAATCAGTAATCAGCATTCAGCATTACAGAGGACCAAGCATAACATTACGCTAAATCATCTACAGACAAAATCTCCTTTTCTGTTAAAACATTAGCAGAAGACCAGAATAAACACTGTATGACTGTATGAAATCAAATGCTGATGACGTAGAAGCATTGAAGGACAGTGCATTACCAGTGGTGTCTTCAGCTTGGTGTTCAATCTACTGTTTGAAAAAGTGCCACCCAAATACATTGTCTGTGATGTTTTACTAGATCAGAAACTTCTTGATTTGATGAGATAGCAAGCAGTCCACCTCTTTTGCCTGTTGATACCAACCGCATTGGAAACTGCATTGTAGCAAAAGACTATAAAGACGATTCAATTAATGTAGTGACTGACGTGAGATCTTCTATACCCTTTGCCTGTAAGCAGAGAACTTAATATGTTGACTGAAAAAGTCAATGCCAGAACTGCTAAGGAAAATGGTCATTGAATAACTAATTTCCCAGTCTAGTATTGGCTCCTTTCATAACTAATGTTGAGGGAAGCAATAAAGGTGAATGTAGCTTTGCTTTTGAAATTGCAGCGATAACAGCATCATCTAGCCACAACCATGTGGATTCTAGATCCATTAACCTTTTGAACACAGTTCAGTCCTAAAGCTCACCATACAGATCGGACAACAAGTGGTGAAACAGAGATATCAAAACCCCACAGGTGTTTATTTTAAGGTTTTATCTAACACCTCCCATCACTTTTTAATACTTCCAAAGCTGAAATTTGACCAAATGAGAGGATGCCTGATGATATTCTTATGAAACATCCCCAACTAGTCAAACAGGTCTTCGTGGCATATACTAATAAAAGACTCACACCAAACGCTAAGAACCTAAGGTCAATTAATTTCAGGTTAGATATTGAATAATTCAAAAACATTTTTCACAAATATATAAAATGATAACGTTTAGGAGTGACTGGAATGGAAGTGTATTGAGTTATAGCATAAAGTGAAGCATGCCATCATAATCTAACTCTCTATCCTGTTCCAGACTGCAGGAGTCAGAGGCTTTCCCAGGCGTCACAAGGCCCAAGGGCTGGAAAAAAATCAAAACTCAACAGGCAATTCACAGACACTGTGCTGTAAAGGTGGTAATGTCCTTTGGATGAGAAATAAAATCGAGGTCCTGACTCTCTAAGGTCATAAAACATGCCTGGGTATCTGTGTGAAAGAGTAGGGGCGGTACCCCGATGTCCTGACTAAAAACTAAAAACAGATTATTAAAATCTGGCTTCCTAATCATCCTCTATATATAACTGGTGAATTGTCTCCTGCCCCTTCCGCAACTACTGATTGGTGAGTGTACTGGCACAGAATGGCCGCCATCGCATCATCCAGGTGGAGGCTACGCAGTGATGGTGGGTGAAGAGGCTCCTCATTGGTTCTGTAAAGCACTTTGGGTGTCTTGAGAAGAAGTCCTAGATAGATAAATGTAACATTCATTCATTCATCTACTCAAACTGAAACTCTCTGGGCTACACAGAGCTCACAGCAGGAGCACAACTAACTGACAGACAGATGGAGAACCAGAAGTGTATAGAATAGCACAGGTGGGACAAGTGAGGTAGAAACATGCCTTGTAAGCACGGAAGGTGCATAATTTGGAACATTACAGACAAAGTCGGCTGTGTCAGTGTCCTTGGGTGGGCTTGGGGACGCAGACATGGAAGCATTGAGGCCATATAGGAGCTGCACTGAAAAACCAGCAAACCTGGGAACCCCAATGATGTCGTGTTTACGTTACATCACAGCATTTGGCTGAGTGTTGTTGTTATGTAAGATGGGTCATATGCACCGGCATGAGAAACGAGTCCCCATAATAAAAGAAATCCCATAACACTTTTTTGTAAAATTGGCCATTAATTATGTATGTAAATGAACAACAATAAGCTTCTAACACACAGCAGGATTAGTCCACTCTTCTGCCCTCCGGTCTGTCCTTTCTCACACAGCCATCTACAAATTAAGGACAAATCATCACTTTGCTCTAAATGTGAAAAATTATAATCCTTTTTAATGAGAATTCATGTTTACAAAAGTATGAAGAAAAGTAACTATCTACTAATGTACATGTACTAGGGCATAGAAATTATTAAGAAAAACAGAATTCACATTTAGATGTGATAAAGTAAAAGTCTCTGGAAATAATACAGTTATAGAAAAAACTCTGAGTAATATTATTCAGCAATTTTTACCGAACATTTTCCATGCCACAGCACGTATTTCATAAAGATACCTGTCATATAGAGGGCCTACAGATGTCCAGTTTTAGAATACTTTCACAATTTTTTTGTAAGTCATATGAAACAATGAAATCCCAAGTGTGGTACCAGAGCCTGGATACCAAGCAGTTTGGAAACGATTTTATTTTTAATCCCCCAGGCTCAGCAGGCAAAGTGCATATTCTTCTTAAAAGAGAAAATTTACAATGCACCTCCAAGAGACCATCTGTGTACAGAAGAGCTTCTCATTGAAGATTTTGTATAAGATAAGAAAAAAAAGCAGCTCTTGATACAGTGTATCTAAACTGTGATCATCAACACACCACTAGCATCCATATTCTAACCAGGGTGATAGGGTATGGCCAAGATGGGTATTAGTCCATCAAAGGGCATATAGAGACAAACCTGTGGGAAATTCAGAGCTATCATTTAGCCTAGGTTTTCCAATCTGGTCCTTGGGGCCCCACAGCTGGTCCACATTTTTGCACCCCCTGACCTTCCTCCCAGACACTCCCAGTAGTGAGCTTGGAGGGAGCAGAAACATGCACTGTCTGTGGGACTTCGAGGACCAGATTGGGAAACACAGGGTTAGCCTAACAACATGTCTTTGGACTGCGGGCAGAACCCCCATACGACATCAACTCCTCACACATCGAGCAGAGGGAGGATTCAAACCCCCAATGCTGGAGGTGTGAGGTAACAGTGCTAAACAATGTGTGATGCACCACAAAAAAGGGTAGTAAATGTTTTTAACAAATCGTTCTTCTGCATTTGATTTTCATTGATTTGACCATTATGTGCTAACATGAGTTATAACTCACAGTGCTGCACATGCCAAAGGCATAAACTGCCTGAGCATGACGTTCTCCTCTGTCCTCCTACTCCTCTCCATCACTCCAGCATCAAAAGAGGCTAAACTAGGGACTGCCGGGTGCTGACACAAATTTATTTGATCTAACTTGATCTAAATCAAAGTAAACACTTGGAACCTGCCCAAAAAAGGCTGTGCTAGTGCTAATTTAGAGTTACTCACAGCTGGCATTCAGCTGGGAGGGCGAGAGGCCCAGTGACTGACCCAAACAGCCTGACCAGTGGTGTTTCTATGACATGAGCTATCAGTGAGCAGGGGTGGCATGCTGGCTCAGCAATCAGACTTGCTTCCTCATACCTCCCAGGTTGGAGGCCTATATCATTTTTGTGGAGAACAAGATGTTCTCCCCATGTTGTGTGGGTTCCTTCCCACAGGCCAAAGGCACCCAGTTAGGCTAACTGGTGTCTCTAAAGTCCCCATATGGACTTGCATCCCATTCGGGTTGAAGCCTATGCTGAGTGGGAAGGGCCTGAGGTAACCCTAGCCTGGATAAGCAATTACAGGATGGATTAATATTTATGACCATGCTGTATAACATCAAAGACAATTTGAAGATACTAATTATAATCAATAACATATCTGAGTGCTTTCAAACATGGCTTGATGTGCCTTCTCAGAAAAAAATTGCTGTAGCCATCCAGTAAACCACAGGAAAACCTTGTGAGGGATATTTACAGCCTTAATAATGCTTTCGATTTAGGGTTGAGTGTTTCCAACCCAACCTTTAACACAGCGCATGCAGTGAGGAATGCAGATGCAGAACTAGAGTTTATTAAAAGTAAAGTCAAGTGACCTGGTAGGAGAGTTGATCATAAATTAAATCCATATTAATTCTGATTAAGATTCAAATCAAGGAAACTACCAATAACAGGAACGACAGAACATAAATCCACTCTGGCTGCCTTCAGAACATCAATGGGGTCTCACCGTCTTTAGGAATGCCTTCATTTAGAGGTATGCTACTCTTGAATGAAGAAAGAGACAAGAACTCGGGTCACATGACCCAGCAGCCTTACAGAGAAGTGGAACCCAAAGTGGAAGGTATTTAACACTCCAACTTTTCCATCCGCATTAAAATGCAGGCCTTTACAATATGTGTGAAATGTTCATATACAACTCCAACTACCAACACAGTGGCAGGTGTTCCTGAGGAGGAATTCCATTACGGCCAGAGTGTGAAATTTACAAGCTGAGCTTGTGCAAAAAGACATGGTGAGGTACTTTCATCCACATATCAAACAGTGGAGCATTTCCAGAAGAGCACATTAGGTCACAGAAATAATGGCCATATATTTGTGGGAGGATTGAGTCACTAGGTTGATTACAACCAAAGCAAAGCTCGACATTTTAGCTGTTTTCACAAAAATGCATCTAGTTTGCTCTAACAAAATAATACTCTGACCAAATGAGAAAAAGCTGAAAGCAATACTTGCATACTTAACGATAAAGAAATTTATTATGACATGAAGGGGGTTGATTTGATAGGAAAAAAAGGTCTAGTCCACCTTAACAAGCTACCCAATAACTATGCAAATCATTCAGTTCCTTGCATCCATTTTTAATAAGTGATTATTGGATTAGTCATGGTCACCCACAAGAAACTCCGGAATTGACAGGCTGAAGGTATCTCCTGGAGAGGACCGCAGTCCACTGCAGGGCACTCAAACACTCAGTGAGTCATTTACAGCAGTGTTTCCCAATCCGGTCCTCGGGGACGCACAGCTGCTCCAGGTTTCTGCTCCCTCCAAGCTCCCAGAGCAAAAACATGGACTGTCTGTGGTCCCCGGGGGACCAGATTGGGAAACACTGATTTACAGTAGAAAGCAGTAACAGGAAGAGAACATGCAAATCGGCACACACCTACTGGACCATGGTACCACCCAATTACCACACACCTTCAAGACACACATTTAGATAAAAGAACATAAGAGCATAAGGAATTTACAAACGAGAGGAGGCTATTCGGCCCATCAAGCTTGGTTGGGGAGAACTAATAGTTCAGAGTTGTTAAAATCTTATCTAGCTCTGATTTAAAGGAACCCAGGGGTATAGCTTGCACTACACTAGCAGGAAGTCTATTCCATACTCTTAACTACACGCATGGGTGATTTCTCAAATTCATTTTAAAATGTTCTCCCGCTAATTTCCACCTATGGCCATGCCTTCTAGTATTTAAACTACATTGAAGTAGCCATTTGGCTGAACAGCATCCAGATCAGTTACAATCTTACATACCAGGATTATGCCCCCCCCCTTAGTCTCCTTTGCTCAAGGCTGAACAGATTCAGCTCAGCTAACGTCTCCTTATAAGACATTCCTCTAAGACCAGGAATCATTTTTGTAGCCCTACGTTGAACTCTTTCCAAGGCAGCAATGTTCTTCTTAAGGTATGGTGACCAAACCTGCTCACAATATTCTAGGTGGGGTCTTACTAAGGAATTGTATAATCTTAGCATCAACTCCCTTGACTTAAACTCCACATATGAATTGCTAATTGTTTTGAAATGGATAATTCATAGCTCTCAGTATGTGTATGTACAGGATCAGCAAGGAAGTCGACCGGACCGTTCTGGCATGAATCCGGTTACTGCTTTTTGTTTATAATAATGGCTACCTAAGACAAAAGACAGCATAACATGCAATTTTACTGTCAGAGACCTGTTAGACGAAACTGATAGCAGGCTCAACGTATAATGTTGTGGCTCCACGGACTCCATTGTCTGCTCTGCTATTCATGAAGAACATGATACTCTTCAGGATTTATAAGCATCTATCAAGCAAACAATAAGGTATCAGTGTTGTTTAGTCTATGCTGAGCCTGACTGTTGATGCATGATGTTTCCAATACTACCATCCAAAATTCAGCTGCTAGGTGAGCATATTTACTCTGGAAGCACATTTTTCTGCTTGTTACTAAATACACAGGAAAATACATAAATAAAATTCCCTTGTTACATCCCATCCCTACTGTGCTCTCTGTTTCGAAACTTGCTGCAACTCATCTGGAAAAGGGGTGAATAAATGGATATTCTCCTTCAGGATGTAACGAGAGGGTGAATTGAAATTACCTCTGAGGAAGGAAACCACTGACACTCTAATCGTTCAGTTATTAACTTCAGCTAATTTTAAGTTAATACCTTTTGATTCTTATGGGCAAAATTAATGCATTTTTGACTGTGTTTGACAAAGTCTGAGCACTGAGGACTCTACAGATTCCGTTACATCACTTCCAGTCCATGGCACAATCTCTCATAATCACCAGAGAATGTTCATTAATTTAAGGAATTTTATGTCCCAACATTCCAGGAGAGCGCTTGATAAATATGACTTCTGCAACAGAAATGTCAGTGAAAAGCTATAGCAAAAAAAAGGATTTTATTTGTGTATCTATCCAACCAACTTACACATAACCCTTGGTACTTGTGACCTTATACCTATAATTTATAAGTTACTATGTTTTATTTCTCGTTCTGCTAAAATATCTTAGTGTTTAAGAGATGAATGCTTTATAATAAATAATATCACAATAAACTTCATTGTGAAATGTTATTAAAAATATTTGTCATATTTGTTCTTCCTGGCAGCAAGTAAAAAAAAGAACACAAATAAAACAAAGTGAATCGATACAAATTAAATGGCTTGAGTGTACTTTTACATATGAAATCCTGCTATTCTTAATAAAATTACAACATCTAGGCCACAGAGCAGCAAAGGAAGCAGAGTTGGTTATTTGCCTTTGAACACAGGAATCTCAATGTCAAAATCTGAGCTCAGTTCACAAGACAACCACCATCAGAGAAGTGAATGTTAGGCATTCAACAGCTTCATGCTCTTTTTGATACTACAACCTTAAGTTATGGACTCCACACCTGCCCCAAAAACACCCCAGCTAAACACTTTGAATGGTCTCCTTTATCCCAAACTGAGCCACCATCCAGGTTTATTTTCCAGTTGCCATGGCTACATATCATACTTCAGCAAAAATCCAGTTTACATTTGACTTTGAGCACACAGTTCTGGACCACACCCTTGCCCACATACAGATAGGAATGGGCATCATTTTTGTTGAACTGGAATTCTATTCACATTATATTGCATTAATTAAAATACTCTGAAAAAGAGCTTTGAGTTAATCACTAATCAACAAGGGACCATTGTGAATCTGCAAGATGACACTGCAGGTAACATTTAGGATCACTTGGGTCACAGCTCTTGGGGAACCTTCACATTGAACTGTCCACCCGACTGTGTAAAAGAAATTTGTGAAGGCTAGGGAAGGTTTATGAGACTCTCAGAGTGGACAAAACTTGGTAATGCTTTACACTAAACGCACTCTCATAATACCTTCATAATATGTTCGTGGAACTTTCATTGTACCTTCACAATGCATTCATAGAGTAAAAAAAAAAAATATTAGTTCAGAGAACTCACCAATCAAATTGTAGAGGAGGTGGGTCCAACCAATTAAAGCAGGCAGGACCCTCCAATTGCATGTCTTGGCCTGGCCTCCTATAGTTGCTTGGACCCATCTCCTCTACCATCTAATTTTTTATTCTGCAATCAGAATAATATTCTGTTAGTAAAACTCCCATGAGTACATTCATAGAACATTCATAAGTAGCATAACCTTCATATACCTTAACACAGTGCATATACATCGTTTTGGGGTAAAACAGCATATACGCATTAGCACCTTCATACACCTTAACAGCTTTAATATACATTCATAACAAACATTATAAGATTTTAATGTGATTTATTGTTATTAATGTATATTAATGCTGTTGAAATATGTTAGGATGTTAAGGTATACTTACAAGCAACTTATGAATGCATTTTTGAATGCATCATGAAGGTGCACTGAATATTCTATGAATGCATAGTGAAGGCATTATGAAGGTGCAGTTAATGTAAAGTGTTATCCAAAACACTGAGTAGGACTATGAGCTACCAGCACATTGTAGTATCTGATATTTGCCTTAATATAAATAAACATAACAAGTAACACTAAAATTATTGGTATTTAATAACATCATTCAAGTGATAAGCTAAAGCAGGTTTTGGTCTTACTGCAGTTTAAGAACAGCTTAGGAGTTGGTGATCACATGGTTACATGGTCACATGATCCAGGCCAGTCGTGGGCCTCCTGTTTCCTGTTCAATCAGTACAAATAGATACTGGGTAAATGAGTTCATGCTGTTTACATTTACTTATCAAAGCACATCACACAGTTAGCCATAAAACAAGAAAATACCCATTTCTTTTGAAACAAAATATAAATGTAATTAATTTTTATTCACAGTAAGCTATATGGAAAGTGATCCAATCAGTCCATGGGGGTTTATTAGTCAGTTACTTAGGATGAATGCTTAATGGATGATTTAAAAGAGGTTTTCAGTATTCCAGAAATGTCCAACTGAAGTCCCCTGACTGGATATATCTGTAAACAGCAGATACCAGCATGAATTCAAGGTGCTTGAAACAATCCCACAATTACTTACCGTTTGGACCATGAGTGTATTTAGCTCATTGTAGTACAGTGTAGTACAGTTCCTTATTTGTAAATCACTTAATTTTATTCTTTTGTTTAACATTTCCTTGCCTTCCTCTTTGTTTATTTGCTGGATAATAGTTAGTCATTACTGCTGAAATGTAACTTTTATGAGCATTTCTCAGCAAATCTCCCTACAGAGACTCTTACACACTTTTGATTTAGGGCAATGATGATACAGGTTAACAGTACAAGTTACACAACTTGGGACTAAACTTATAGTCCCTTTCATGTCTTAGTGAGTGATGCCATTCTGTGAATGCCCATCACAGCAAGCGGAATTATTTTAACAGCGACTCACTCTAAGCTGTGCCTCCACACTTGTCTGTCTCTGTGACTCATGCGCACCATGCAGTCTGAACACGACTGCAGTGGTCAGGCGGAGGTTATAAGTATTGTATGCACAGTGCTGGTTACAAGGAAGCAGAAGCAGGCATTGATAAAGTCATGTGGCTGCAAACAACCAATCAGCTCAAAGTCACCACTCTCTCCATTACTGGCGTCAAGGAAAAGGGCATTTGGAAAATGTCAGAAGTCAGAAAAATGTTAACCTTAATCTATTATTTTACCTATTACAGATATTTATTGGTATTTATAATATTTATATTGTGTTTTACCAAACTGACTGTGACAAACTATAATGTAATGCCAGAGTGCAGTATCAGCTGGGCATGAGATCAGAGCAACAAACCCCACTTCTGAATAAAAATAATCATCCAAAGACAGACCTTAACGAAAGTGCTGATTATCCCCATTTCTGCGCAACATGAGCAGCTGCACAAGCAGAGGACTGCGAGCAAAGTGGAGGCTGCACTGAAACTTATATGGCATCAAGCAGAGGACTGCGAACAAAGTGAAGGCTGCACTGAAACTTATACGGCATCAAGCAGAGGACTGCGAACAAAGTGGAGGCTGCACTGAAACTTATACGGCATC
>JAODKF010000138.1:24435316-24450762 GCA_026779585.1 Mormyrus proboscirostris | reverse complement strand
GAACAAAGTGGACGCTGCACTGAAACTTATACGGCATCAAGCAGAGGACTGCGAACAAAGTGGAGGCTGCACTGAAACTTATACGGCATCAAGCAGAGGACTGCGAACAAAGTGGACGCTGCACTGAAACTTATACGGCATCAAGCAGAGGACTGCGAACAAAGTGGAGGCTGCACTGAAATTTATATGGCATCTAGCAGAGGACTGCGAACAAAGTGGACGCTGCACTGAAACTTATACAGCATCAAGCAGAGGACTGCGAACAAAGTGGAGGCTGCACTGAAATTTATACGGCATCTAGCAGAGGGCTGCGAACAAAGTGGAGGCTGCACTGAAACTTATACGGCATCAAGCAGAGGACTGCGAACAAAGTGAAGGCTGCACTGAAACTTATACTGCTTCCTGCCTTGTTTCAGTGTTATTACCACGCTGGATCTGCAAACAATCATTCAGTTTCACAAAAAAAGCCCCCTGACAGTCAACAACGTGTATGAGTTACAGGGGACGCAGCGTGAATCCCTAACGTGTGTCTTTATAGCGGGTAATTGGCGTCCCTGTTCGACGTGAACTCCGCACATCTCGGGGCTGGAGGATGACCGTGTGGCTCCATGCAGGCATGACGATACAGCAGACAGGGAGGATGGGAGGACTCCTGACGTTATGTAAACGGTGGCAGGCCTTACGTAACCAGTCTGTGGGGCCGAGCCGCTTCCCTCACAACCTCCACATAAAGCTTTCACAAGCTCAGTGCCGATGCGGCGTCTTGTCGCTCGCCATGCAGCCTGAGGTGCAGGGGACCCACTATCTGTCCATCCAGCAGTTACGCAACGATACTCATGAAGCCCACGTTGGCTGTCAGGGAAGCCAGTTTGAATGCACATTATTCCCTGATATTTTCCCCAGCATACAGGAGAAATACATGTATACCAGGTAATTAATTACTCCAAAACCACTTTACATTTAGTAAATCCATAAGAAGCTCCATAATCAATGAACGATTTCAATGTGTGTGTCTGTGTGTGTGTGTATATATCTATATCTGTATA
Organism: Mormyrus proboscirostris; assembly: GCA_026779585.1. Taxonomy (NCBI): domain Eukaryota; kingdom Metazoa; phylum Chordata; class Actinopteri; order Osteoglossiformes; family Mormyridae; genus Mormyrus; species Mormyrus proboscirostris. Next base: position 24,449,716 of record JAODKF010000138.1, on the reverse strand, counting down.
CTTTTTTGACTGTAACACACTATGAATTTCCCACTATGTCAAAGCATATCAAATACGTCTTAATCACACCCAACAACTTCATTTTTAGTGTAATATAGTAATGTAGTAGTGTAATATAGTATAGTGTAATATAGTAATGTAGTAGTGTAATATAGTCCAGTATATACATATATTTACCTGTATTGCAGTTTCCCTGAAAACTGGGTTTTAGAAATGGTCACTGTGGTAGGACTCCATACCACATACCCCACCTCCACCCCCAGTGAGTCTGGCAAGCAATAAAATGACCATTTTATTTTCATTTTCATTTCAATTTCCAGGTATGACTCATGCGTAGTAGCCTGGTTCTTCATACAGTCATGTCATGGGTGTCAATATTGAGCTCAGAAAAATGCAGAGGATTCCATGTTAATGTTGTGCAGATATCAGATTTAAAAACATAATTTAATTCAAAAACATAATTTTATAAACTGAAGGTGAGTTGGTCCTGTGGATATTCCGTACGAATTTCAAATACAAATCGAAACAGAAGCATCACCTGCAGATGGGAGGCAAAGATCTCTCCCCCCAACAAATATCACATTACATAATGATGAACTTTATATATAGAAGCATCACCAATCAAAGGAAAAGGAAAAATACTTTTTTGTATTATTTGTTTAGTAGTAGAAAAACAATGACAGTATGTCGATCAGAGAATGGGCTTCCCTGACCAGGAGCAGTAAGGATGGGGTGTCCTTGAAAATAACCAATAACGTGCCCTGAATGCAACCTGGAGGAATATGACAAACGAGAACTAACTATGACTAATTAGAGCACATCAGCTATGCAGATAATGCAAACATGTCAGGTGCCTGGATTTCCGAAGGGGAGTTTTACCCCAAAACCATGTGAAAATCATCTGGCTCGTCGTCACATCATTTTCGGTACACAAAAAAAGTTCCCTGCACGCTTGCCCTTTGGTTGTCACCTTCTTAGGCCAAGACAAGATGTTTATGCTCGCATCTGCACTGGAATTGTAAGGATACTGTCAATCTACAATACCTGTATATGAAATAATAGGACCAGAAAAAAAATCTCTTTGTAGATCTTATCATGGTGATTATGAGTAGCAACATATTTTGATATTGATATTTGTGGATTTACCTTTCAAATCATGTTCTGTTCATGACTAAGGTTGATTTTCCAATGGCTTAAAGATTTACTTAAAGACCTCAAACATATGGCTTAAAGATTTACTATTAATGGGTCTTTTCCGAGCAAAGGGGTTTGTGTCCAAAAAAAACATCTACGGTTGATGACGATTGAATGCTAGATAAGGCCATGGTGGTAGAATGTTTGGACGTCCATGCTATCAGACACTAGACGGCCATCGGGATTCATACTCACTGTGTTACATATGAATACATCTGCCTGCGTTTGTAAAAGGACGTGCTGATGCCTGAAGAGCAGCAGTGATGGTGTTTCACATGCTGAGGATAAACTGACCCCCACAGCTGGTAGAGCGCGCAGGGGAGGAGACTCACATCAACCATCGGCAGAATGTTCCGACAGTAAATAAGACGGCAAATAGCTTTTAAAAACGAAACAGGGTGTGGGAGATCTGAAAATACCGCGTGAGAGTTCCGTGGGCCGAGCGCCTGCCATGACATTGCAAGGTAGGTCTACATCAGCTCCGCATTTCAGCCACACCGAGTACATGTTATGTAATCACCCCAAACTGGCCTGCTTACCTGTCAGCTGCCTGACTACTGTCATGGACCCATTCCCATAGAAAAGAGGCTGTCTGGGGCAGTAAAATGAAACGAACACAAAGAATTAAATTATTTCCCTCAAAAAAAAAATTTCATAATAAAAAACTAATAAAGCGGAGGTATGCAGCTCCTGTTCAGTGCTCTGCATTCGCAGTTCCTGCTCAGCCAGCACTTCCGATATGGACCAGTAATCTGAAACATATTCCGAAGCCCGCACTCACCAGAGTCCCTCGTCACTCTAAACAGCACTGTCATATTACCTAAAACATGCTGGGGGGGGGGGTTCTTCCGGAAACAACAGCCGATATGGTTGTGTGTCACCTTGTGCTGGAATCTGTCGGATGGATGCAAGGAGATACAGCCCTGATGTTTGCTTGATTTTTTACATCACATGGGCATAGAGCGGGGCATATTCAAACAACTACACTTAGAGAAAAGCAGCTCGTCTGAAAGTACCATCACAGTAACGGAACAGGAGCTTGATTTGCAAAGTCATGAAGAAAGCCTGGAAGCCCGGCTGAGAGCAGGAATATTGGCGTGGTTCAGTGTTTAGGTTCTTCCAGAACTGAGTAATCAAATCCTGTATGTCTGAAACATTTCAAGTCAGGGACGTATGGTTATGGTTCTCAGTGAGAAGCCCGATGGGAGCAATACTAAATGATACTAATTCAGATAGAGTCACAGAATTAAAACCACCGGACCAATAAATAAACTGGTAATTGTAGCGGTCTGCTCAGTCTGGTTCGGTTTTATTGGTGCTGTGGCTCTTGAAGTAAATGGAAAAGCAGTGCGGCTGCAGTAGGTGACTGGGAAGATGGGAGATTTGATGGGATGCAAAGAACTGTTAGGGCTAAACCAAAGAGATGCTGAGACACTCATGACGAGACGGATGCAAGAAGTCACATTCCGTTCAGTGAGCATTACGAAATGCGACGTTATTTAATGTGTATGAATGCACATAGCATGGCTGTCTGTGCACCAAAGCAAAAATCCCATGTAGTGTCCTAATGGTTATGGAAGTGTGCTTGTGATTGATAGGTTGCTGGTTCAAATCCCTGACAAGCAAGGTACCACTGAGGTACCATAAGCAAAGTACTGTCCCCACACACTGCACCCCAGGTGCTAAATAATGGCTGCCCACTGCTATGTCACATATGGGTTAAATGCAGAGGATGCATTTTGCTGTGGTGTGTCAACAATGACAATTTTTTTCACTTCACACCTGTATCATGTTACCTAAAGTGTGAATTTCTATTAAATCTTAACTGAAACACAAGTAAGCAAGAAAAAAAAAACCGAAGTGTTTCATTTCCCATGATCTTTAGTTGTATGCAGTATTTAAAACCCCAATCACTTTTCACTTTTAATATACAAAAATGTGTGTAATTTGTTCAAATATAACTGCCTCATGAAACTTATTTCGGGTTGTTTTCTAAAGAACCAAAGATTTTTAAACATGTCTATGATTATATTTTGATTAAATTTCTTTCACTTAATTTTATTCACCTATACCTCCCTACTCACCTATATGACCATGATTAATCCATGCAGAAAGCAAAAAATGTTATTCACCCTAAAATACCAGCTATCCTGAGCATCCTGGCTTTCACCCATCAATCAAACTCTGAGAAGAAGTGAAGTCAGAGAAACATCCACTGCAGGAAGACAGAGTAGAGGCAGTTTAAACAGTGCATTTGTGGCTTTGCTGTCAGCTGTTGTGATTGATTGCATAGCAAAAGCTGAACAGACCACCAAAGCAACATTAACAGAGAGATAAATTCAGCTCAATACTAGTTACTAATTATGCTACTGCTAGTAACCATTTTGCGTGGTTCTCGGATATCCATAGTAAGCTGGGGCTGCTAATTTGTCCTATTTGAGCCTTCTGTCTCTCTCTTATATTCATTAAGGCGCATCTCTGTGAGCAAGGCTGCATTGCCGTAGGACCCTTCTGGGACAGCATTAAGCCAAAATCTGTTTTTTGCGGGTCCTGCCTGTTTTTGCTGGTATTGTTAAGTTAAATAACACAATAGTAAATTCTGCATACAAACATGAGTGCATAGCACGTAATTACTGCGCATTTACTGGATGCGTTTAATTAGCTGATTTACATTATAATGACCCCGAACGCCCTCTTATTCTGAAGGCTTGGTTTGCCCAAGCTATTACACACCATCCCTACCAACACAGAATGATAACATTTTGCAACTCTATCCCGTCGTTTTAATCTTTATATAAAATACTGCTGAAATATCCAGACATCCGCCCATTTTCTGTTCCACTTATGAAATGAATTAATAAATATTACGTGAAGTGAAATCTGTAATCCAGACAGGTGTTTAGCTGGTTACCTCGGCTCTAAACTGGGCCACCAGTGTAAGTGGGACGCATTATATTCAAAACCAACATTTTGCTAAGTAAATATCAAAATTGTTCATTTAAACGCTTTTAAAGTAAATGCAAAGTGCATAAGCATGCACATGACACGTATGATACGTGCCGCTTTACATGGTCAAATAATACGTTTTTAGAAGGCAACGTTTTATAATATATACAGCAAAACGCACTGCTGTAAACCATCTGGTAACAATTCAGCAATGGCAAACTGAAACCACGTCGAGACCCCGATAAATTGACTTATATCCCTGCAGATTTCATTTCGATTTTGCATGAAAAAAAAATCTGTAGTAAAACAAAACTTGTTTCACATTTCACCAATAACTATACTGCGGTAATAACTGTTATACTTTCCAGTAACTGCAAGTAATATTTGAGGTCAGCGTGAAAACGTCCATCTGTGATGGATGACTGATCTAAATAGGACTACGCTGAGCGGCGGGAATTGTCCTGTTGCGCAAAAGCGCCAAATTATTGTCTTATGCACCGACATCTAGTTTACATCACATATATCAACTACCCTCAGAAGCTAAAGCCCATTATATCTGCTGGTACAACAGTATAATTGCGATCTAAGGGGACCTGGCAGCGTACGCATAACGTGCCGAGCAAATAACTATGTAACTGTCATGAGCAAATAACTCACCTGCCGTTCCACGAACACTAAAAACTGGAGGTTAGTTACATATTAATGTTTTGTAATAAATACTGTAGAAGATTCATACAGGTAGAGGAATAGAACAGGCAGGTATATCTACTCGGCCTCGTTATACGTGTAAGCACGCATGCAAAATATTTCATATTTAAACGGGACGCTTTTCCAGATCACTCGCAATCTCTGAGCACCCAGTTCCCTAAGCATTTTCATTTCATCTCATGTTTTTTTGTCATTGCTGAACAACGGAACATCCTTGACACGTCAATCTATGTGATGGAGCCCTCTAAGACCACCCCTACCTCCCCAAACGTGCCGTGAACCAGTAGCAGTAAAGGTCTCAGCTGAAGATCAGCTGTAAGGGCCAATCCACTGCATGTCCCGACAGCACGGAGGCGAAGCCCGGCATGCGAAAGCAAGACAGCCCTCCCTCTACCTTGCAGTCGGAGGAAAAAAAGTCATCGCTGCCGCTCCGCAAAATATTACATTGCGGCTTACGAGCTTAACAATTTATCAACGCATAGGAAGGGATAGAGAGAAATGCGACGTCTTCGCAGACGTACCTGCCAACCACCCGTAATCAATGTTCCCGATTCTTACGCGTAGAAAGACGTTCTAAAATAAAATGACCTTTACTGGTCACCTTCAGGAAGGATTTGGTCACCTTTCGAATCGATTTCTCCTGAACCACCCTTACCGTAGCGATCGCAGAGGAGTAGAGGACATGGTCTTTTAAATCGCTTATTCGTGTGCTTTGCTAAATTAATCATAAGGTATGAGGATGAGAAGAGACGCGGTGGACTGTGCAGGCTGTGCGCAACTCGAAGAAGCTCCAGCAAGCGCAATGCCCCCTCGCAAGGTTACCGGTGTGGGTACCGGTGTAAGCTGCCTCTGGATCCTCAGTGCATCAGCACACCCCTCCAGTCAAACATGCCAGCCACACACGACGTTTAAATGTCGACACTGTGACTCCCATTCGTCACTGATTAAATGACAATTTAATATTCAGGTTATGAGAATCTGAATCCATCCGAAGACAATCATAAGAACAATTAGAGTTACGGCAGAGATGGACATACAAACGACAGAATGCCAAATAGTTCAGGTATTATGGTATCATACGGTAAATAACTAATTAATAAATAACACCAGAGAGAACACCCCCACTCCTGTCAGGCTTAAAATCACGACCGCGAATGTAAGGACATTTAAAATGTTATTCATACGTTCCTTTAAGAGTAACTTATATTTGTCGCTATTAGAAATAAATATTATGACCAATATAAAAATTCTTCAGTTCTGCATCAATGCAGTATCGTTAGGTGATCGGGTGCAAACACTAATCCTGAGGAAAAAATCTAATGTAGCGGATGTATTTTTAAAACATTTTCCCCACCGTAAAACTGTGTATTAAATGATTACAAAACACATATAACCTAAATAAATAAGCATCGACTCGAATGTATAAAAATAAACATCGGCATTCTAGATGTTGGTGTAAATGTTAAATACATTGACTCACCAGGCCATGTCCCAAGGACGTCAACGGGGGTTGCAGGAAAAGAAGTGGAAAGTCCAGTATTTTTCTTCTGCAACAAAAAAATTAATTCAGCCGCATCAATACCGAAAAAGGTAAGTTGCCAGCCAGAGATCTTCGGTGGGGTTTTTCCTTGTTAATCAGCCTGTTCTTTATTAATAATAAAAATTCAGATCCTCAAATAGTGCTGTTGTTGCCTAGTTCAACTGAGCTTACATGCAGAGGAAAAATGGGCGATGGAGCCACGGGATTAAAATGACTAGACCAATAAATAAACAGGTAATTCGAGAGGTCTGCACGGTTTGGTTTGATTTTATTGGTGCTGTTGCTCCTGGAATAAACGGGAAAGCAGCGCGGCAGCAGGAGGTGATGGGAAACGTGGGATTTGCGTGCCCTGCTTTGCGCTGTGCGCCTCACATTAGTAGCAGCATCCGAGCAGGCTCCAGGGTGCCTATGGGGTAGGAGGGGAAAAGGTGGCACTTCTCACTCATACCTCCTCTACATCGCTGTGATCCCTCCCTCCCCTGACTACACCGTACGTCAGCGTACACGCCGCGGCGCAGGGGCTTTGTGCGCCGGGAGGAGAGAGGCGTTTTAGCGGGATGGACAGCAACCTCGCCGCCGGAGCGGCTGATGATGGGGGAGCAGGCTGATGCCTTAAAAAAGGTTATATAAAAATATGAAAATGCCCATGTAGGAAAAAGGGCAGCTTCGTGCTCTTGGTTTAGATATGTGTCGGTCACCTGCTCCTACTTCTTCATATCCAAAAACAGGAGCAGTGATTTAAAACGGCATTAATAGCACTATTAATAAGAGTGGCTGCCATGTTGGATCTCATACTACTGATCAAACTCGAACATCCCCTGAACTCTCTCTTTAATTGAGGCCGAGAAGCTTGTACGATGCAGAAAAACAAGCGAATATGGGAAGTTGCTGCAATGTAAAAAAAAAAAAACGCTCCAACCGTATCCGCTTCTTACATTTTATCGTTATAAAGATTGAAATATGAGGTCTCAATGACCAGGGCGAGGTCAATAATTTCGAAATAGGTACTATGACAGATACGTTTCGCGGTCTATCTCTGGGCTATGTGCCTGATGACATTCCAAAAGATCTTATTTGCCATGAAATCAGTATATATACACATTATTGAACTACAAAAATTTACATTACAATGCAATTACAAATTAAGAAATGGCGAGCTGCGCCGCATTTTAAACGTACGTAATTCACTTGTTATAATATATTGCGCTGCTCAACAAAATCTTGCAATGGGTAATTATATGCATATATAAACACACACGCACTATCTTCCTCGAGTCACGGGCTTCTTGGCCCTGAGCTTATATTTAAAACTTTTCTGACTGCCTGAAATAGCACAAAAAATCCCGACAATTTTATAGAACAAAATGTTCTTCTAATTACCTGAGAAAACGTTTTGGTGTCGATACATTATAGTAATAATAAATAGTACTCTATTAAAAAACGGTGCCAAGTTGATACTGCTAAAAATAATGCTATGCCATGTAATTCTAACATAAAACAGATTTCTGTTATACACTTGTAAACATATATTATGTTTTTAAACTAAAGTCACATTTAAGTTTCTAAAAAATAATGTATTGTTTCTATAATAACAATAAAAATAATGCAGAATAAGATTAAGATAGATTTTATTGATCCCAAGGGAAAATTACAGAGGAGAAATTAACGTTTTCCCCTTTTTTCACAAGACCATTGAGATCCAATCAAGACCACCTCCCCAAACATCTCTAGGACACCAGGGTGTTAACATGCAGTACCTGGGAAATGGTTGCCGTTCTGTGGTAAATGACAAACCCATCGGGGTCATAGTCAAGTGTAGGCCGTAAGGCAGGGGACACCCTGTATGGGACACAAACACACGTGCACAGACACCAAAGGCCACGCCTGAATGTCCTTGTATTGCACAAGGAAACCAACCAAAGAAACGTGACACATGCAGCCAAAGCAAGAACCAAAATCATGATTCTGCAGGTGCCAGCTGGGTCACGAGACCCTCTGTGGCATCGAACCAAAATGACAGATACATATTGTAAAAACCTGTTATTTATGGTACAATATGGCACAGACAGCTCCCATATCTGATTGGCATCTGCTGTTATTTTCGCTCTCATCTTGCCTGCTGTACCTATAGAGCTATATTAACCCATATTACAGTTATCTCAAGCTGGAGTACCTGGGCGCTGCCAAAACCCTTTGATGCAATTATCGAGAAATACAAAACCCAAACGGCAGGATGGAAAGTCTGAACTTTTTATTCCTTGATAATCCATGAGGCATGTTTGCTGGGATGCTTGAGCCAGCCTGTAATTACAGAAACACTAACTCATAAATGCAGTTTGATGCCAATATCAGGCTTCCAGTCCAAGCTCACATGCAACCAGAGGACATACTGCACTTGTACTGGGTGTATCGTATGCAGACTGTCTAATGCACAGGCATTTAGGAGGAACTTTAATCTCCTCGAGGGCCCTTAAGTGCGCTGCAGATCCATTACGGAAACACCCACACTTAACCCAAAACACATACAGGGAAATCCTTCGGAGAATGCCCAATTAACCGGTGAAAAGACTCAACCATGCACATTTCTAATTAATTAAAAAGTTAGGCCTCCTCTATGGGTGGATTACACATTCATTATGTTTATGACTTTATACATCTGCAACCCTCAAATTCTGCATGGGTGGTGGCCATTGTAAAGCATTGTAGTATTTTAGCTGTACGACTGAATGATTCCTATATGATTCTTGGTTATAGGCAGCTGCCGAATGCCGGTTTTAGCCAGCTCAGACGGTTAACTAGGATTCCGAGCCTTTGACTGGCTGCAAACACCTGGCGGCTATAGCATGTGGCTTCACAGGCATAAAGGGCACCGCAGGCAGCTTGGGGCACACTGTGTACGGGGGGCAGACCTCTCTGCAGGAGGCTCTCACACTGCACTCCAGAGGTCTTCCTCAGTGCAGCCCGTCTCACCGTCTGTCTCTTAGGTCTGGAAATGCTTTACGTCAAATGAGCAGCCAGAGGATGCTCATCTCTTGGCATTAAACGTTAACCGTTTCCTTTGCAAACTGGGGGCTCTGATGAGGCAGAGTGCAAGGAGGAAAAGCTTATGCGTGTTGACGGCCAGCCTGCGTGAAGACAGAGGAGGGGAGGCGATGTGTGAAAGTGGCTTAAAAATAAGGCAGGAATAGATAGAGAAGCAGGGAGACAGAAGATTGGGAAAGGGACTGCAGACTGAAGACAGGTGCAGTAGGAGCACCCTCACCTCCACACTGAGAGCAACCTCTCCCACCCGATCGCCCTCCATGCCGACGCGTTCTCTTCCTTCGGCACCCTGCCCACGCAGTAAGTCTTCACTCTCCCACCCACCGAGGACTACGTTGATATTTTATTGATGATACAGAATCTTGTGGTATGTGCTACATCTCCATAATTCATGCAGCCCAGCATTAGAAGCAGCCCTGCAGAAGTGTGTGTGTGTGTGTGTGTGGGGGGGGGGGGGCGCGCTAATTGAAGACCAGAGTAATGGGGGGCTATGTGGGTGGGGTTTTTGAGCATATTACATAAGCACCAGTAGAGCTGCAAGGCTGGAAGGTTGTCTCTTGCCCAAGGGCTGCTTGTGACATCATTATGTTTAAATGCATCTGCATCAGACACTGCCTAGGAGAGCTGTGTCTGAGGCCGGCTGGTACTGTGGTTCTGCTCTCCAAAATGTAACCCGATGCAGAGCATCATTCAAGCTCCAAGCCCAAGTTAGAGAACATTCTGAGTCTTTGTGTCCTTTCTCCAAGGTTTAGCCAAACTAGAGACGCCCAGCCAAACTGTGAGGATTTTGTCTTTATATACCCTTGGAAAAATGAGTTTCAGATAAAAATACCCTCTGATGAACAGATAGCATTTACAGCCGCAAAAAAGGTTGAGATTCAAGGTTTTCTTTTTCTTTAAAAAAAATAACACACTCTTACAGGGCAAAAGATGCTATTAAACTACACATCTGGATATTGTATCACATCTTACTTTAAATATATGCTGCTTAAATGTGTGTATTTAATCTTTGCTTCTGAGCTAAATGATGCAAAACAATACTAGTCTCTTCAAACCATTAAATCGCAGGCCCGGGGTTCATTCATGAAGCATGGCAGCATTTCCGCCATCTCTAGAAAATGGATTCAAGATTTTAACCTCGGGCTATGGTATTACGTCTTCTGTTACCTTCAGAGATTCTATTACTAATCGCTGCACATTTACCATTTGTTTTGGTGAGTTATAGCTAAATGCACGAATTGCCATCCTACCCACAGACAGCTTTGATTCTGGGCAAAATCAGAATGCGGCAAATGGAGCAGCAGGTAGCTCAAAGTAAGCCATAAGCTGCAGATGAACTAGTTCAATTTCCAAAAAGAGCTGTGCTATCATACCCTGGATCTGAGCTCCGGAGCTGAATCACAGCACACTGTGCGCACACACATAACACTGACAGGTAGATGCACAAATTCAGGCTTAGCCACTTCAGGGGCAGCTAATTCATAAACATTCGTGTTTGAGCTGGAAACATCCCACGCTCAGCACAAACACACCCAGCTGTTCATGATCAGCACTGGAACTTCCCATGTCCTTAGAAGAATTCAGTTGGTGCACAGATACCCCTGTTATGAAGACTGGACAAAGGTTACAGAGGAACTGTACACAAACGCTCCCAGACACACACGTGTGATTCAGTGACGCGACGTGCTGGAAAGCCAGGTGTTGACCACAGGACATGCTGATAGATCCATTAAACAAGGCTGTGTGGTACAAACAAACAGGGCAAGCGGCACAAAACAGGACTTTTCTTCCTTTTTGGCAAGATGGCACCAAAATTAAACAAAATCAATAGAGCAAAAATCGATACACCCAGTTATCATATACAACAGCCAGTAGTTCACCGTTTTAAAAAGATGGTGTAAGAATGACCAGTTTATTTTTTTATTACTACATTAAACGACAACCTTCAGGAGCTCAGTCCTCAAGTCTGACACTAATGGCCTGTGTGCGTTTGTTAATTAAACTCGTAATTAGCCTTTGTTAAGTGGGTAATTCAGACACTCTTGCTTTGTATAAATTAAACCAACTTCTGGGCTCCAAGTGAATTACCTGCATATATGCAGTGGTGAGAGGTGATGCTAATGACACAGGCACAGCTGATTACTCCTTAATGTTAAAGACCCGAAATTTAGCATTTCATGTAGTGCTACATGAGCTTAAAATACACACTATGTTCACATATAGTGAAATTTCAAATTCACACTTGTATGTATTGTATGTAACTTTTGTCTCCAGGCACCAGAAGACCTTGACTACGGAACTCCCACCTTCCATCTGAAGCATTAGTTTAATGCTGATCTGAAATTTCAGGGAATTCCACATACATGCCTGGACTTTAATACAGGAACACATGCTTATTCGTGCTTCTGCATGGAGGAAAGGGATGACACAAGGAAACTGGGAAGATACCACTGGCACTGTTCATTTCTGCCCAGAAGCTAAGAAAAAGTTGAAAACCACAGGGCCACTGCATTTTTGAGGGAATCAGTCTGGTTAAATCTGGTCTTTTAGAAATAAAGGAAGTCGTTTTATAAATCAGCAAATCATTCATTTAAAAAGAGCATGATAAAGGAATTCGCTCACCTGGCACTGCATGTGATTTTCTGCTCAATTCTCAGTAAGAATTGGTGTGTGTGTGTGTGTGTGTGAGAGAGAGCGTGTACTCAGCTGATTTTTCAGTATTTTGTTTTGCCTGTCAAGTAGTAAGAAACATCTATCCTACAAATAAGTCTCCAGGTATCCATCACACATTTTAAAAGTACTTATAGTATAAAATAGTATAAACTATCAATATCATGCAGAGGCTTCCTGCAACAATAAACATGGAATTGGGGATTGTAAAGATAATCTCACCTTTTCCACTACTCCCCAACCCCCCCTTCCTCAAGTCCCATCATCACAGCCTCACTTACTGCACCCTGACAGCAACAGAGCTATTCAGTCGTACTACGTCAGGTGGATCTATCATTGTGACCATATATTAAACAAGAATACCCCAATAGCATCCATCCATGAATAACCACTTAGACAACTAGGGTAGGACTAACCTGTTCTGAGCAGTAGGGGGAAAGAGTAAATGCACAATTCAGACTCAGTGAGCTGGGGCTAGAACCAACTTCATATAAATAAGGGGAGGATACATACAGAGTGGGGCTGGAACCAAACCAACATAAAGATAAGGGGAGAGCACACACACTCAACACTGGGCCTGGATCCTAACCCACACAAACGCACGGAGAACACCCACACTCAACACTCAGTGCATGGCCTGGATCCTAACCCTCACAACCGCGTGGAGAGCACACACACTCAACACTCATTGCGGGGCATGGATCCTAACCCACAAACACGGGGAGAACAAGCACACTCAACACTCATTGCGGGGGATGGATCCTAACCCACACAAACACGGGGAGAACACGCACACTCAACACTCATTGCGGGGCATGGATCCTAACCCACAAACACGGGGAGAACAAGCACACTCAACACTCATTGCGGGGCATGGATCCTAACCCACAAACACGGGGAGAACACGCACACTCAACACTCAGTGCTGGGCCTGGATCCTAACCCTCACAACCGCGTGGAGCGCACACACACTCAACACTCAGTGCTGGGCCTGGATCCTAACTCACACAAACGCGTGGAGAACACGCACACTCAACACTCAGTGCTGGGCCTGGATCCTATCCCCCAGTCCCATGCAGATGCAGCCCTCCTAATGACTCCTGGCATTTAGTTTTCGGGCTGATGAATAATCAGAATAAGCTCCCATAACCAGATACAGGCAGACATGTGGCACAGGGTTTCCCAGTGCAGGTCCCCAAGGGCTGCTGCGTGGCCTGGCTTCTGTTCCAAAAGACCTCTTAATTAATGAGCCCTGATTGGCCTCATGTGAGGGCAGCATCCTCACACTGCATCTACTGTATATACAGACTACAGATTTCCAGGATGAACTCAAACTGGTAAAACTTAATGGTAAATCCTAACCATTTACTTCACTGGACATCTAGGCCATAAAGTAACAATCAAAATTAGCATGTACTAAAAACGCAAAATTATTACCAAGTAAGCAAATCCCAATTAAAATTCAGACAACAGCAATCAAGCATAATTATGCAAATTAACTAAGCTCAGGCACAGAAAAGATGCCTGATATATCACTGACAATGGCATTAATGTAGTTAAATATTCTACATTAGCGATAAAACATTCAGTAACGTTTGGGCCGTATGTGCTGCAGTCTCCCCAGAGTTGGTCGACACAGAAACTGCCAGCCTCATTCACAGGACATGTGATTGCAGTTCTGCTGATGACATGTCGAGACATTATAGAAAATGAAAAGGGACTCTATCAAATTTGTGTATCTGTTGCTCAGTTACTGCTCCGGTCTTCTGGCTCCTTGGAAATAATCAGATTTTAGCAGCAATTCACCGGCGAGCAGATTAGCACGTGCTCTGTGTTCACTCAGCAGAGTAGACAGAGGATGTGCAGCAAAAGCCATCCGGTCCGGAATCCCCCAGTGCCCTGTGTGTTTACAGAAACAGCAGTGAGAGCATGACTAAATTAAATATCGATCAGCTTTTCTCCTTTTCCCCCCCTTTACCTCCAGCAACAGTAATATGAAAATAACAACTTAAAAACAGCTGGTGGTTTTAGGTTCACCAGGAGATGTCTTTTAATGCACTTTCTGTTTGTGTCTGAGGACAAGCTGAAAACATACAACGTGTTTAATGTTTACATTCAAACAAAGGAACAGCGAGTTCTAGGCTAGAAATCTACAGTACATAGCACAGTCAGGGCAGAGCGAGTTCTAGGCTAGAAAGGCATAGCACAGTCAGGGTAGAGTGCGTTCTAGGCTAGAAAGGCATAGCACAGTCAGGGTAGAGTGCGTTCTAGGCTAGAAAGGCATAGCACAGTCAGGGCAG
>JAODKF010000138.1:24425187-24435216 GCA_026779585.1 Mormyrus proboscirostris | reverse complement strand
AAGGCATAGCACAGTCAGGGTAGAGTGCGTTCTAGGCTAGAAAGGCATAGCACAGTCAGGGCAGAGCGAGTTCTAGGTCAGAAATTGTACCTTAAAGGTGTAGCATGATCATGTACATTTGGCCTCCATGTCATACAGCTGAAGGACATCAGTAATGATGGACTCTATTTCTGCTTTTGTGATTTCTTCACAGAAAACCTGTGGGAACAGTAAATAACTCAATGCAGAACCAAATTTTATTAAACTGATCATCTGAGAAAGACAGAAGGGAGCTTGGTGGTTGAACGACTAAAGAACATAATGAACCTCAGACAAAAATCAAGGCTGGACCACGAATGAGATAATGCCAGAGCCCCTGAAGAACCAGTGTGGGTGTGGCAGAGTCACTCCCATGCGAGTTTGTGCGAGATTCTGCTAAAGACTGTAACACGTAAGCATATGGAAACTATGACCCAGTGTTCCCGGGGTCCTCAGGAGACACTGTGACTCTAATCATATGCGTGGTCAGCATGCCAATCTCATCCTGTGTCGGCTGGAAAATCCTTTACAAATAAAACAAGCAAAGAACCAATGACAATTACTAATTGTGCCGATAAGAATCTTACTCAGTCTACAACAGAGACATATCAATGACTTGAATAACCACCCTTAAGACATGTGACAGCAAAGTGTTAAGTGTTAAACGTTAAACCTTCAGGGAAATCAGACTCCTGAAATTACATTAACCACTTTAAACACTTATTTACTGTAGTTATACAGGGAAATACAGAACTTCCCCTCAAGTACAGTGTGGCAAAGTAGTATGAATGACAACCAGTAAGGCTGGTGGGAGAATCCAGACAATAACAGAGGATGGCCATGAGGGACTGCAGAAGGCATGATAGTGTGGATGCTAACCTGCCACCACTCCACAGTTCCCACAGGAAGCTCCACACCATAGCTTTGCAGGGAAAGGTATAGAACCGCAAGCGCCAGGTGTTGGGGTGGGTGGCGCACACACAGGGGCCCGTGGTAGCTGTCCTTCAGAAGGGCCCAGGCTGTCTCTGAGATGGGAGTCCGGGACCAGGCATGCCTGTTCATAATTCCCTTCACAGAGAGGAGGTAGTGCAGGAGGTACTGCAGAAAACCAGACATAGGCCAACACATAATGACAAATACAACTTTACAAGATTCACTTAGTGTCTGAGGGTGCCGTGTGGATGAAATAAAAACACACATGGATGAATAGGTGACCATTAGTGAGAGCCATTATCCTAGCAACCTAATAAATAGCAGCAATATATCACTGATAATTTCAATGTTGATCTCAGGGGCCAAAATGGCGGTCCTGGACTGGATAGCTCGTTTTTCGCTAAACTGTATTTGTAGTCTTTCACTTTTAGCCTCCGCATGGCTGCGCCAAGTCACGTCATCGACTGTGAAGACCCACATGAACATGCCACCCTCCCCAAGAGAAGTCACTGCAAGAGCTCCAATCTTGAAAGCAGGACGATCTCTAAGGGCGCTTTTCCACCGCACAAAGTACGGTACTTTCGCTTTTCCATTGACTTCCGGTCGAGTACCAGTACCGAAATTTCGAGTACCAAAAGTGCCAAACCACTTGGGGTACTTCTTTGGTACTTCGGTACTTTGGGTGGGACTTGCAAACGTATTTGCTGTCGATTGGTTATGCAAATAGCCTGTTGCTGAAACACAAAATACAACCGTTATCTTTTGAAACACACAGCGAACAGCGAGACACGAAATAAAAACCAGTAGAAACAAAAATGTAAAAAAGTAAAATGGAAGGATGGACAAACGAGGAAACACAGGCTTTAGTCGCCATATGGTCGGACGATCCAGCGGGATTTGGATGACACGACTCGAAATAAAACAGTTTTTGCCGTTCCGGGCAATTCAGTTTCCCTGTGTTTCCCCAGTCGCGTGCTGATTTGTGCACGGTTTGGCTGCTGTTTATATGTCTTTTTACAAAGCTCATGAGGTAAACAAACCATATATTTTAGAACATCACATGCCTTTTCCATGTTTCTTGTTTTTATGGATAATAAATGAAGTTATTTAATTCGCTGGATAGAGATATTTCTTTATGAGAACGGTATAGAATTACTTATAAGACTGTATTATGCATGACGATCTACTGTATCCACATGTAATAATGTATCTGAGTGATTGTCAGACATCTCACATACATCTTTGCCTAAATATTAGGAGAAACATTGTTTCCTGACATCCAGTATATTTGGTTCACACCTGTTAAAACAGGTACACAGCAACTCTGGGCTTCGGTACTAATAACAATACTGTATTCACATGTAATAATGTACCTGAGTGATTTTCAGACATTTCACACACCTCTTTGCTTTAATATTAGGGGGAACATTATTTCCTGATAGACAGGAGATACAGGGAAACTGAATTGCCCGGAACACCGTAAAACCAAGCCGCTTGGAAGAAATGGGGGGCACACGCGAAACACCGTGCAATGCCGCTTGAAAATCAAAAAACATAATTAAATAATTTGTTTGCTTTAAAAAGACTGAATTAGCAGTAAGCTGATGATGTCATTTGGCGGTCGTACCATTTTTTTTTTTACGCCAGTGGAAAACCAACACGAATGAAGTACCATACTTTCGGTACTTTATGGGAGTACCGAAAGTACGGTACCTGGTGCGGTGGAAAAACGCCCTAAGAAATGGGCAATGGGAAGATGGACCCCATGGGGAGCAAACCAGTATGCACCTTATGCGGGTGATGGAAGGAGACCTGGAAATTGAGCTGCCGGAGGATGAGTAATTCACACTGGACCACACTGTCTCTGAGCTCCCAGAATTCACTGTCCAGGTCTAGGGGCTCACTACCTGAATGAAGGTACCTGGGAAGATGGAAAAGCAATGGGTGAAAGATAACCAAGCAGTGTCAAACAGAAAACTAGCAAGGATAAAAATACTATGAACAAACAGATGTGCAGCAAACAGATCTTACACTACACCAGAAGTCCCCTATTGCAGTCCTGGGGGGCATAGATTTCTCTGCTCAGTCATACCTACTTAAACTTTGGTGATCAGCGGTCATTGTTAACACACCACAGCACAGCACACAGTGCGCAACAACGAAATGTGTCCGCTGCATTTAACCTATATGTGACTTTCGTGACATAGCAGGGGGCAGCTAATTCAGCGCCCGGGGAACAGTGCTTGGGGACGGTACCTTGCTCAGGATACGTCAATGGTGACGTGCTGGTGGGGGATTCGAACCTGCAATCTTTCGATTACAAGTGTGCTTCCCTAACCATCAAGCCTGCACTGCCCACGTATTTAGCTGAATTAGACATATTTCATAAGGGAAATCTGCAAACTGTGTTAGATTCTAGCCAACCAGGTCCAAAATTGAGGAACCCTGCCCTACACCATCCCGACAAACCCAGCTACCTGTGACACACGTTGATAATGTCCCTCGTCCTGAGGTGCTGCTCTTCCACTTTGCCAGCCAGGTAGATGGCAGACATGGCCACCAAGTATGGCTCGTACACCTGGAGGCTGGCGGACTGGTAGAACCGGTGGTACAAAGCGCAGGCTGTGGCCACGGGGATGGAGCGCATTCCCAGCTTTACACCTACATGCAAAAAGGACACGAGAAAATGAGGCCTGGTCCCGCCCCTCGGGAAGCATCTGGGCAGTCGATCGGACCTGGACCTGGACCTGTACCTGTTTCCATGATGAAGCGACAAACACGAAAGTGCGTCTTCATGTCTGCGCTGCAGTCCGACTCAGCTTCATTCGGTGCTTTCATGGCCGGGCTGCTGGCGTGCTTAGGCTTTACTTCCATGTCCTCGTTTCCGATTAAAGTGTAAAACGTTAACGTATTCGACACCGATGGGTACATCTACCAACGATCGAAAGGCAAAAACTGCATTTTGGAGTTCTCTCCACTATTGTCGAAAATCACACATCATTTAATTATTATCATTAATGCATAACAGAGAAAGCAGGCAGGAAACTCAATAAACTACAAGCAATGAACTCAAACTGCTACTTCCGCCATTTTGTTCTTCTTCAAATCATCGCATTCTGGGTTAAGATCTTAATTTTTGGAAGAGCGCCCCCTGTCGTAAGGAGTGTGAAGTATTTACAACAGCGTCGCCCACCTACGCAATGCGAAGTACCAGAGGAACATTGGTGCGAGGTTGACAGTAGACCACACTTGTATGAATTATTAAATAATTTCATCGATCGATTTTCAATAACCGGTTAGCCAAATAAGCCATTTGTTAACATTATTACTGATATCTCTAATTTGGTGTCAAAAATGCTCACAGTTCTTTATACATTTACTAAAGATGCAGAGTAGACATTGAACACAAGCATAGCTTACGGTAAATATTTAATGAATTCAAATATGAACGCAATAAGAAAACTGCGTCAACAAAAATGGCATTTCCGATTGTTTCAGATGGGTAAAATATTTGGCCGTAATCCATAACCTGTAATAGGTCACTCTGAGGCTGGAGCCTATCCCAGGCAGCACAAAGCAGGGGGCAGCCCTGGATGGGATGTCAGTCTGTAACAAGGCGCACAAACTTTCCACAATCAATTTAAAGACGCCAATTTGCCTAGCTGCATTTTGCGGGAGGAAACCCACGCAAGCAGCACAATACACATTCATACATACACACACACACACACACAGCGGAGGCGGGATTCGACCCCCCTCTGAGCCACCCTGCCGCCCACAGACAAGCTACACTTTTCATCAAAATGTGATGCGTGAGTGGATTAACTACGTGTGAACGGACATATTAATGCGGTGGCGAGAAATTGCGAATTTAGGTTTTTCTCTGTTCAGGTGTCCAGCAGCCATCCAAATGACATTACTCTTTTTAATAATTTGCCGCTTAATTAGCCGCCCACACCTACCCCTGCAGGAAACGCGTCCCTCGGTTGCTATGATACCAGTGTCGACAACACAGCGAAGCATGTCGTCTAGCTTTTCTGCAAATCAGGTATTCAAAAGATTTCGAACATAATTCTTTTATCCATGTATACGTCATTATATTTTCAAAAATTCACAAAGCCAGCTTATTAATTAATTTAGGTTTTTTTTTTAGTACGAAAATGCTTTCAAGCCGCAAAGACTCCAGAACTGGACACTGCCAAAGGCTTCAAAAGAGGTATTGTGCACAATGTTTTGTTACAAATCTTTCCAGTGACATTTACATTTAACAACTTTGCACCCTCATGTTTGATGTCGAACTTCAGAGACTGAGAGCCATGGATGGTCACACAACATTTATTGTAACCGACAAAGGACATCTGCTCCCAGGGATGAAAGCAAAGGTTGGCGGCCATTCCACGACCCCTTCTAGGAGGCAGCTAAACAAAAAAATGTGATCGTTTTTGTCTGTCTTTTTCAGAGGGGGGACAGGTGGACGTTTGTGGGCACGTGGGACCTCCCAGCCCGGATTCCCCCCGCTTGGATTAACCCCACAGCCCGCTCACAGGAAGGTCAGGAGCGGCTGAAACGTTGGAGGCAGCGCAGGAACAGGATCCCCAGCCAGGGCTCCCATGAAACAGGTGGCGATGCTGGGGACAGAGGGCCCGATAGTCACATCCTGGAAAACACAGTGAGTTGGCACAGATATGTGAGTTATCACATGTTTCCCAAATGATGGCTAAACAGCACATGGAGTTGCATGAGGTTCACATTTTAACATATTTTCTTCTCTTAAACTAAAGCAAATGACCCCCGACCCATGCAAAGCTCAGCAGGTGTGTGAGCCGTCCTCGGACCCAGAAGCAAGGCCTTCCTCATCCAGACCAGCGTCGAAGCTGGGGCTTTCTTCCGCACGACAGCAGGTGAAAGCTCAGCCTGGAGCTGAGGCAACATGCAATCCGGATGTTAACTGAGTGTGAAGAAGGCTGGCAATGGCCAGCTGACATGTATCATAGAGGTTAAGCAATATGCCTTCGAAGTTACAGTTGTGGACGTGTCCCGATTCTCTTTGTGTATAATGGAATGTCTCAACACTTTAGTCCTGAAGTGTTAAACCAACAATCACACAATTATGTTTATTAAAGTGCAGATACGGCAAACAACATTTTACAGTTCGGCTGATTCTTGGGTACAATGAACCCTACAGTCTTTAGCATTTTATGTGGACGGGTGTTTCGCATCGGTTATGCACTTAGATGAAGGGCACACCGATGAGGCTTCTCCTGGGAATCCAGCTTAAAGTCCATTCCTTTAGCCTCTACTCTGCCTTGTGGCTGAGCAGTATGCTGCCACTTACAAAGGCAGGTTATAGATTTCCTTAATGCGAGCGATTGTGCATTTTGTGGAATGTGCTTTGGCTGCCAGGAAACTGCTGACTCACCCTGCAGCATGTTGAAGGTGATGGGATCTGTGTTGAGGGGGTTCCTCTGACGTTCTTCTCTGTAAAACCCTGATCATCTTGTCATCCTCATGATGTACCCCACAATATCAAATTATTATTATTATTATTATTATTATTATTATTATTATTATTATTATTATTATTATTATTATTATCATGTGCTGTTGAGTTGATATTGACTCCTGGCAGCTACATAGACAGCATTCCTTCTTATCTTCTGTGTGGGTGGTCCGGCCTCCCAAAAGCACGTTTGTTGCTGTGAAAATGTCGAAACAGGTTTCAATTTGCCTGGAATTTGCAGGCATCTCAGCTCAGTGCTAAACATGCTGATGATAACGCAATGATTGTTACGAGAGCCAGTTTTATCCACCTTCTGATGTCTTCCAGGCATTTTCAGCAGCCAGAAGGAAAATCCCTCCTCATGTAATGCATACATTAGACAGAATTCTGCATATTTCAGGCATAAAATGACACTCTGCTGCAGCCCGATTCTGCAGTTTTTAAATGATGTTCATTAAAATCTGACCCAGTGCTGTATAATAAATAATCCCAGTATATGTAACATTATGCAACTTCAGTCTGCATGAAGTGATTGTGCTGTAAGTTCAGTCCGGTGTCAGACTTGTCGGACTCAGTGATTCAGCCACACTAGGTCACCAAAATTCACATGGAGTTTCTTTGCTTGAGAACATTAGGACATAGAGGCTGAAGGGCTGTTAAAAGCAGCAGCAGTCATCTTGTCTGAGCGTATCGTTTTCTCTGGCAGCTACATAGAGACTCGAAGTCCAGAGCACAAAAAGAGACAGAAGAAGATATTGATTTTGGTGAATATTATCCAGTAAAATGCAAATCAGGACCATACCTAATAAGAAAGCACCTTCATCACTCTTGGATTCTTTCAATTTGAATATGATGTGGTACTTCTATACCCAACAGTCATAATCAAAACCTGCCATCTAGTGGGCAGTCATTGACAAGGCAGTCTCATGTGCTTTTATTCATGTCCTAAAATAGACCAGCTTTAATGCAATAAAGCTCACAATTACCATTGCCAGTTTGACTGAGTTCAAATGTTCAGATGTGTGTGTGTTGTTTTTTTCATTTGTTTTTAGATAAATGCGAATACATTCTAAAAGGTTATTGTGCACTAAGAACTTCTCATAAACTCTGAAGCAAAACTCTGTAACTGAATTAACTATTAATCGACAAATGATGGGCATCAGATTACAATACGCATCCATAATAGAGGAACTCCGGCCAAAGTAGAGAGCACTACAAAGAGGACGAGGCTGAGAGGTACGCGGTTATGCGCTGCCGTCTCCAGTTTTGAAGGTTGAGCTTTCATTAAATATTTAAGAAACATTCTGTCTTGGATTGCTTAGAAGTGTCATTGAAATACATCAGGGCATCCCTTAATAAAGAATGTACAGTACTTTGTACTGTAAAATATGCATTAATATTTAATATTTGTTGTATTTACTTTTTAAAAATGTTTCTATCTTACGCAGTTGAAATCCCCATATTTTCTATTAATTTAATAAACAGGAAAACACATTGCAATATATCAAATGGAACTAAAAGCCAACTTCTATCTGCAGCTTAATGCATTTCTTACCAATATAAATGAACAGCTCGAGCAGACACTTTGCATCTATAGCATCTAATCACAGACGACTTTCTGGCTGCCTGTGTCTGTGAACCCGGTGTCTCTAACCTCAGACACAAGTAGGATAATTTAATTTTACCCTTAAGTTTCGTTCACACTCACATATGGTTCTGTGATTGAACGTCATGGGATCACCTTACAGGATTCCTGTTTGTGCAAAGCAGATGCTGCTGAAACAGGATGTGAAGCAAATTTATCATTCAGCCAGCAGGTGATGTCTTCAGGAAAAGGTGGGGCTTGAGGGTGGGGGGATCAGTATTATATCGTGATATCAAAACCTATCCCAGTTTTTTTTTTTTTAATTTATTTTATTTTTTATTTTTTTTATTATTATTTTTAATAATTTAATAATAATAAAATAAAATAAAATAAACCTATCCCAGTTACCCACTGGAAAAATACAAATTTTAATCTTTTAACGGTCTCTTTGGGTAACAACAGACAATACCTGCCAAATGTTTGGACACACCTAAGCATAGAAAGGTTTGTTTGCACTATTCCCTACATTCTACAATAATTATAAAGACATCAAAATTATCAATAAAATAGCATGGAATATGGAATTATGCACGGAACAAAGACCAAACAAGTATTAAACAAAAATATATATATTTGTTGGCGGGGGACAGCTCTGTAGGTTAAGACTCAGAAGGTTCCTGGTTCAAATCCTGTGGTTGGCAGAGTGATCCAACCACTGGGCCCTTGAACCCCAATGGGCTCTTAACCCCAATTGCTACAGGGACTGGTTGACCCTACTTGGCAGCTTCATGAGGTGGCTTCCTGGGATGCTTTTCCAGCTGTGCTGAAGGAGATCCCACACATATGCTAAGCATTCATTGGCCAATTTTCCTTCAATCTGTGGGCAAATTCATTTCTACTGTGTCTAGATGAGGTGGCCAGGTCATGTGATGCGACACACTATTACTCTCCTTCGTAGGTGACTTGGCGTGTCCAACTATTTGACAGTTACTGGATGTATCATTATATTTGTGCAGTAATTACTGTACAGTGTTTCTAGTTATGATAATTATTGTGTGATGGTATCAAAAATGTGTTTGCTATTTAATGAAGGGGAAGCCTGTACACAGTTAACAAGGAACAACATGACAGACTGAGATTCAGTCTCAGTGAGAGAAAAAAACCAAAACCGTGACTGTGATTGTAAACGTGAATGCATAGGGGCGTGTCTTGTGACAGATGGGCATCCCACCCGGGGCTGCACCCCTGCTTCGTGCTATACGTTGTCTGGGATAGGCACCAAGCCCACCCCCCAGGATAAGCTGTTGGAAGATAGATGGTTTAACCATCTTATAGTTGGATTCTAGATGCAGCATGTCTGTGCAAGAGTATGGGTTACGACCATTTTTTGTTGAGTTTCCTACAGTATAAATGTTTGATATTGTTCTGGTTAAACTACAGTAAGCAGCTATGACTCTATATCGAACAGCAAACAGTGGTGTGAACATCACTATATCTAAACGGAGTTCACCAATTAAATGGGATCAGCAGCATTCAGAGGCCTTTCAGTTAGGATGAGCAGAGTCAAAAGCACTACCCATCCATCTTCTAAGCAGTTACCCTAAGCAGGATGTATGCCAGTGCATCACAGGATAAACACACTCATATATCACTGGATATCTGAAGAAGCCATTTATCCTAAATGCATGTCTTTGGACTTCTGGTGGACTTCTGGACCTCATCTCCAGCTCGGTATGAGGTAGGAGATGCCCCGCAATGTGAACAGGGCTGCAGGAAGCCAGGACCTCATCTCCAGCTGGGTATGAGGTAGGAGACGCCCCGCAATGTGAACAGGGCTGCAGGAAGCCAGGACCTCATCTCCAGCTGGGCATGAGGCAGGAGACGCCCCGCAATGTGAACAGGGCTGCAGGAAGCCTGGACCTCATCTCCAGCTGGGCATGAGGCAGGAGACGCCCCGCAATGTGAACAGGGCTGCAGGAAGCCTGGACCTCAT
>JAODKF010000138.1:24413466-24425087 GCA_026779585.1 Mormyrus proboscirostris | reverse complement strand
ACGCCCCGCAATGTGAACAGGGCTGCAGGAAGCCTGGACCTCATCTCCAGCTGGGTATGAGGCAGGAGACGCCCCGCAATGTGAACAGGGCTGCAGGAAGTCTGGACCTCATCTCCAGCTGGGTATGAGGCAGGAGACGCCCCGCAATGTGAACAGGGCTACAGGAAGCCTGACCTTATCTCCAGCTGGATATGAGGTAGGAGATGCCCTGCAATGTGAACAGGGCTGCAGGAAGCCTGGACCTCATCTCCAGCTGGATATGAGGTAGGAGACGCCCCGCAATGTGAACAGGGCTGCAGGAAGTCTGGACCTCATCTCCAGCTGGGCATGAGGCAAGAGACGCCCTGGAATGAATGCCAGTGCATCACAGGACAAACGCACTCATATATCACTGGATATTTGAAGAAGCTATTTATCCTAAATGCATGTCTTTGGACTTCTGGTGGAAACACACACACACACATACACACACACACACACACACACACACACACACACACAAGCTCACACACAGGTGTGTAATTATATCTTTGTGGGGACTCTCCTTTAATTTTTATAGGGAAAACTCTAATCCCAACATGACGAGCTTAGTCTCTACCCAGTCCTAACCTTCACCATAAGTAACCAAACAAAATCTGAGACTTCTGGCATTTTTACATTCACAGATCTTTGCAAGAACATGAAAAATGGTCCCTACGACGTCAAAATAATAGATTTTTATCACATTGTGGGGGTCATGTGGTCCTCACAATGTAATATAAACTTAATCCACGTATGCACACAGGCGCAAACCCACACACACATACAGAAATGACAGGTTTTGTAGGAAAGGCAACTGTGCCACCCAATCTATCCTTCTTTTGTTAGCTATTTTCCTGAGGTGAAAGAGGAAACGTCTTTATTTTTACATGCAGCAGTTAGGCAAAATACACAGTAAGCGTCTACAGGACCTATCCCAGATTTTAATAGTATAAAAACCATTAGCATTCTACAGAGATAGCAGTTTGCAAAGACCTTATTCAGGTCTAAGCAAATTTGTGCAAAATTTCTCATGAGCTATTTGCTACAAAAGCCTAAGATGACAGAGATGGTTTGCTCCCGTCCGTGATAGCAGGTTTTTTATAGATTACTCTGTTTTCTCATTTGGTTAGAGTCCCTTCAGAACCTCCACAGGGCCTGCATATTTATACGTAAAATAAAAAAAAACATATACATACAATAAAGTCTCACAAGATTAAACAGATAAAAACCAGTATTATCATTATAATAAAATTAGTTGTCACACACCTTTTTACTAAACTGGTTTTTGTATAAATTCACCATGAAGAATACTTCACCTTTGACATTAATGCTATAATAATAATAATAATAATAATAATAATAATAATAATAATAATCTATAAAATTCTTTTTGAATTACGAAAGAAACCTGTTTTAGAATTTGCTTTGAAAAGCAGACTTCGGAAACTTTAAAGCATAAATCTATTCATGAGCATTATTTCCAATCAAAACTTTATAATAGAAAATCACAGATGCATTTTAAAGATTTTGCTACTCTTTGCCAGCTTTCAGATTCTGCTTTTTCATATTTAAATGTAACGTAAGGGCTGGGCAACTACAATGTTTTCGCTGAGAACGAGGCTGAGAAGAGTCTTCTTCCTTATCTCCTTCCTAATGCAATGTTTCTTCATTTTGTGCAAACAACACAGATACATACAAAACGTGGAGTGCTACGCTGCTCAATCTAGATTTGTCGCCGGTCCATTGTTATCGCTCTCTTTTACAATAATGCAGATTTTGGTGTTTTTGGCCCAATTTAATTTTTTTCCTGGTTGTCATCTCTGAACTTCCTTCTTCTGGTTCTCCCATCTACTTTTTGTAGTTGCCGAATTGGATGGCCAGCCGATCGCTGACACAGCGGAAGGTGGCAGGCTGTACATCCCAGTAGCTCACAGGGTTGCCAAACAGACTGATGCCATTGTAGAAGGTTCTCTTCATGCCAAAGCCAAGGGGACAGAAGTCATTGATGCCAACCTGGCTGATGTTGTTGGAATGCAGGTACACCACCTGAGGTGAAAATTGACGTGATGGGACACTAAATGACACAGCAGTAGCAGGTGCAGTGGGACATGGCGCCATGGTAACAGAAGGTAAATGGCCACGCCACCTGGCTGGACTCACCTGGAGAAACTTCATCTGTGGAAGCCCTCCCGGGACCCTGGACAGGCGGTTGTTTTCCAGATGTATCTCTCGCAGGTTAGGCACGAACGCCAAGCTGCCATTCTCGATCATCCGGATGTGGTTGTAACCCAGGCCGAGTCTGACACGACAAGCATGAGACAAAGAATGGAATGATGGCTGAAAAAGGGGAGGCCAAGAAGAAATAGGTGAGAGGAACAGGATACAGTGGAAAAAACAATAATGAGAAGAAAAAATACAGAGAAAGAGATACTGTAAGAGGAACGGGAGACATGAGGCAGAAAGAGCCCAAGGACGTAAATGGGGATATGTGAAAGGAACAGGAGACAGAGACAAAAGAGAGAGAAAAAAAAACAACAGACAGAACAAACAGAAGACAGAAAAGGGGATCAAGTGAGATAGAACAGAGGCAGAGAACAGAATGTGTATGAAACGAAAAGCAGAAACAGAAACTGAACTGGAAAGTCAAGTAAAAAGTAAAGGTACATCTATGAAAACCACTGGTCTCATTTTGCCAGGGGACGTGGCTCCTCTAGAAGTAGCAGGGAAGTTCACCTCCCTGCAGTCAGCACAGATTGTTTAGTTTGGCAGTGGTGGACATGAGGTCCAAAATCATACTGGGACTCAACCTGGAAATTCCAGTAGGGCTGTGGAGCAGTGCCCAGTCTAATTTCTGGACAAACATCTCATGTCTTACCCAGATTATTTATAAAATATCCATTAACATGTTTTGAAAGTATGAACAGCAGAAAGTTATACATTTTACAGCAGAAGACCATTTTGGACTTTCATATATTATTAGGATTAATATTAATATTAGGGGCGACATGGTGGTGCAGTGGTTAGCACTGTTGCCTCACACCTCTGGGACCCAGGCTGGCCCCCTGTCCAGGGTTGTTCTCTGCCTCGTGCCCATTGCTTCCGGGATAGGCTCCGGACCCCCCACGACCCAATAGGATAAAGCGGGTTGGAAAATGAATTAATGAATATTATTATTATTATTAATAATAATAATAATAGTTTAAAATGATTAATAATACAACTTTTAGATTTTCACTGTTTTTATTTATACCAGTTCAAACTACTCGAGTTTATCCCTGAAATACTGTGTATATAAAACCCCACAGTTTTGTTGTTTTTAACTGGTAGTCAATTTTTACTTGGTGTAAATTTTGAGTTCACCACTAGAGTCCACTATTACACAAACAGTAAGACAAAGTTGCCATCACAGGCGACTAAATATATTAGTTCTACAAGCCAACCTTGTGACATTACTTATTTTGATCTGACAACTGAAGGCACGTTTAGCCCCAAACAATGGATGTGCTATATAAGACAGAGTCAGTACTGCACAAGCTAATGAAGTAATTGCAAATTGCAATTACTTTAGCCCAGATTAATGTTCAGTGTTTAAAACAGGGGTGGGCAATCTTATCCAGAAAGGGCCGGTGTGTGTGCAGGTTCTCGCTGCAGCTGCCTAATTAGATTAATTAGAGGAATGATTGGCTGAATTCTCACACCTGGGTTTGGACAGCAGTGCTAAAGGTTATCCCAAAAACCGGCACATACACTTGCCCTTTATGGCTAAGATTCCCCATTCCTGGTTTACAAGTTAATGTGATGGTTTTATAAACAGTTATATATGTTGTGGCTGAAATCAAATACACCCTGTCATTCCTTCAAACATGCTTCTTCAGTTATGTTTTATGCTAGTGACCGAGCCTCACATAGGCAGTTTTGGTACAGATGTTCTGCTTGGTTATGGTGGACACCTGATGTCCTCTACCTGTAGAGGTTCTTGTATCTGCTCAGATCCTCCAGTTCTATGGCCTGAATCTGGTTGTGGTCCAGGTGAAGTTCATGCAGGTTGTCAGGGAGATCTGAGAGCACAATGTGACATTAGGATTTTAGTCATTTTATGAGAGATATGGTTGGCAGATTTTTTTCTGTAATACGACCCGGATCTGAGTCACCTTTGGGGATGCCTGTGAGTTTGGCTTCTGAGATGCGAAGATAGTTCAGCTTCAGTCCTTTAAAAGCCCCAGGTTCAAAGCCAGAGTTCTGAATGGGATTCCCTCCCATTTCTACAAAGAACAGAAAATAGGCCTTATTTTTAGGTGTTTCCACACAGTTAAATAGCTCTCATTATGCTAGATCTGTGCTACAGAAAATCTAAAAATGATGGAAGTGGGACTAATTTTACTTCAAAACTGCTAAAAACTCCTTCAACTAAACTTCATAAATAATTAACCTCAAATGGGGTATGAATTGGATTCTGACGACTTATCGTAACACTGCTGAATCGGCTGTCTCAAAAGGAGTGTTTGTGCTACTAAAAATGACTTGACACCTGAACACAGTAACATAATTAATTACTCATGAACTCTCCTACTGGATTAATTACTCATTTATATTGTTAAGTAGTAATGAATGTTTCATTCATAAGTAACTAAAATAAAGATGATGAGAGAGAGAGCAGAATACCCACCGATACAGTTCATGTTGCCCAGGCCGGAGAAGGCCCCCTCAGCCACTTTTTTGATGCGGTTGTCATGGATGCGCAGTTCAACTAAAGATGACGGGAGGTTCCTTGGCATCTCCGTCAACAAATTGCGGGAAAAGTACATCTTTTGCAAGTGCCGCAGTGGAGTGAAGGTCTTTGGATGAACCTTGGAAATCTTATTGTTGACCAATGAGAGAGCCTAAGGCAGGACAGAGCAGAGAAAGTAGAAGACTAAAGGTGTATGTGTGGGGTGATGTCACAGACAGGCACTGAGCCAGTGCTCCGAGACATTGTGAGGACAATCTCAGGCAGGGCAGGACCAAGCAAATATGTGTGGACAACACAATCTGAGAGCTTGGCTTTGGGGAGCAGCGAGGTGGTGTGGAGATCCAAGTTCCTGAAAAAACCATGAAACTAAAAGAAGGCCTTTGTTCTTCAGAAACATCTGAGCTGAAAGTTAAACAAATACAAACCGGAAGGAAATGTCTGATGGGGGGGGGGAGACTGAAAGTAACAAACAGAAATTAAAAGTCTAACAAATTGCTTCACAAAGTCTGGAGGACACTCATATGGCCTGGGATATAAGTCACTGGATATTGGGGATCTTAATATATCTTTTAATATTTTTTTGTTTCTTGCTCAGGCCAGGATAAATATTGTCTTGGTAAACTTTCCAGAATAAATGTTAACAGTGAGTCTGTGGCTTCAGAGACAGAGTTTACTAAAATATTCACTTTGGCCTCAGAAAGACTTAAAATGGGAGAAAACTCAAAGACTTGCAAACAAAGCTCAAAGAACAAAGTAAATTATTTGGGACCAGCATAATGGTCACTCTGCCTTCTGTTTCGGATTGTCCTGCCATTTCCTTACGTCTCAGTGATTCATTAATATTAATAAATGTTGGTAATTGTGACCTTATTTGCAATTCCTGCAGCTCCACCCACTGTTAACATTTACCAAGCTGCCTAACACCACACACCCTGCTCTCCATCCATTCCTGGACCCCTGGCCTGCCCCACCCCAACCTCACACACGCCTTCTTACATAGAGGTTGCTGAGGCCCTTGAAATCATTCTCTTTCAGCTCTGTAATTTTGTTGTTCTGCAGGTCCAACAGCTTGGTGTCACTGGGAATGTTCTTTGGGACAGCAGTTAAACCTGAATGTGAGAGAACAGTCGCAGCACAAAGGTCAGGCTACCAATGCAATCCAGTGGTTAAAATAACAGAATATTAATAAGACTATTATGATTAAATCAGGGCATGCAAACAGGCACCAACAACTCCCACACACACATTTGTGTTTCCATCTTTGTGGGGACCATCTGTTAATTTCCATGGGTATAACCTAATCCCAATAATGACAACCTTAACCCCTACCCAGCCCTAACTTTAACCACTAGTAACCAAACAAAATACAAGACTTTTGGCATTTTTAGAATTTTGTTTACAGTCACAGATTTTTATAAAATTGAATTTCCCCTTGGGGGGACCGAAAAAAAAACTTCCCACAAAATCTATATAACAGGTTTTTATCACATAACCCCCCCCCACACACACACACACACACACACACACACAGAGCTGCCATAGACCCCACTGAGAGTCCCACCTTCATGGTCAATGAAACAAAGACCAGATGAGGTTTATAATGTGGTGGCTTGATGCAGTGGTGCATCGGGCAGTGGTGGCTTGATGGTTAGGGAAGCGCACTTGTAATAGAAAGATTGCAGGATTGAATCCCCCACCAGCCAGTCACCACTGAGGTACCCTGAGCAAGGTATTGTCCTCAAGCACTGCTCCCCGGGTGCTGAATTAGCTGCCCCCTGCTATGTCACGAAAGTCACATATGGGTTAAATACAGAGGACACATTTCGTTGTTGCGCACTGTGTGCTGTGGTGTGTTGACAATGACCACTAATCACCTAATTCTAATGAGATTCTGACATCTGAACAAGGTAAAAACATGCCATTTGTAGTTTGTTTATGCTGCGGGCACATTCAAGGCAGGTTTTATGCCAGGATTCAAACCCGTCTCCCCCTGTGAGCCTGTCCAGTGTGCTCCCAGTTATTTATTCAGCTGCTTAGCAGATGCTGTTGTCTTAAATCGTCAGCATCACACAGCTGCAGGAGAAATTTAGGTCAGGTGCCATGGGTCCAGCAGCACAACCAATCTCAGAAGGTTTCCATAAATCTTTTGGCACATTTTTGTACCTGTTGTGTGTCATGATCCGCTCCGTACGATCCTCCTGTGTGCCATGCCCCCCTCATTACCTAGTGTTTATACCTGATTGTTTCCATCTGTGCCTTGTTCAGGTTGCTTTGTCTGGTGTATATTAGTCCACGTCCTCCTGAGTCTTGCGTCGGTCATTGTGTATTGTCAATGCTTGTTCGTGGATGTCTGCCCCGTTCCAAATAAACCCCGTTTACCTTGCCCGTCCGGCTCCATTCGCCTCCTTGCCTGCCTACGAACGTAACAGAATGACAGATCTCTACAACATGCTCCGTGCTACTGGGGAAATTCTCCCCATGGAGCAGGAGGTGATCCGATGGACAAACCTGCTCGACGGAAAAGAGGACCCAGTAGCCCGCCGGCTTGTGGACAGGTGTTGGGACCTCCTTGATCGGAGATTCCACACAGGTGAGGAACAGCAGCTTAGAGAGGTGCTGGAAAACCTCAAGCTGCTGAGGGAGAGAGCGGCCGTCTGGCTGCCCCATCTGGGGTATGCCGCTGCTAAGCCGCCCCCGACTCGCCACCTGTCACTAGCGAGGTGCCGAGCGTGACAACAAAGCGGCGAAAGAAGAAGCGGTGCCAGGGGAAGCAGGAAGGTGCCCTGACCCTATTCCTGGGATCCTGCTCGTTGGTCCCAGTTTGGGGAGAGACGGAAACACCGGCTTCCTCCGTATCGCTCGCAGCTTCGCCCGCGGCAGAGGCAGCCGCCGCGCCCGCGGTTCCTCCCGCGGAGGAGAAAGCCGCCGAGCCCACGACTTCGCCTGCTGAGCCAGCGAACCCCGAGGGACTAGAGGACATGCCCGTCCTCCTACCTCCCGCTGGCTGCACGGCCGCGGCCGCACCCGCGGTTGATGTTGCCGCCGCCGCGCCCGCCAAGGCGCCCCCTGCTGGCCGCACGCCAGCGCCCTCTGAGGTACCCCCTGCTGACCAGCCCGTCCTGCCCTGCTCTCCGGACCAGCCCACGCCGCCGCCTACTGCGGCAGCACCAGAGACTTGGACTTCGGGCCCCAAGGAGGTCAGGGCTCCTTACTCCTCCTCCTCTGAGGAGGAGCTGGACTGGGACCCCTCGGGGACCTCCCTTTTGGACTCCCTTCCCCAGGCCCTTCCAGGACCCACGTCCAGTGGGATCCCGACTGTCAGTGTCCCGTAAGGGACGAGGACACAGGCGTTGGGCCCGGGTCCCGCCCGCCCTGCCCCCTGGCTCGCCCTCACACGCCTTGACTGGGGCTCCGGGGCCGCCTGGGGCTCTTACGGCTCGGGGTCGGCGGTCGCCTGCGGGTCCCCCCCCCCGGTTCCTCAGTCCCAGTCCTCGACATTGCCTCCGGTACTGTGTCGGCCGCCTCCGGGCCCCCCTGCTCCGCCTGGGCGTCAGACGGCGCCTTCCCGGGCTCCAGCTGCGCCATCTCCAGTGGCGGCTTCCCCCTCCTGCCCGCCTACGCCGCTGGTCCCTCCTGCTCCCTCCGTGTCCCCTCCGTCTCTTTCTCGTCCCGTTCCCGTTGCCCCTGTGTTGTCCCCTGCGCCTCCCTTCTCCCTCTCCTCTGCGGCCCCTTTGGCTGCCGCCCGTCACCCGTTTGGGCTCCCTCGGGCTCCCCTTTGTCCTCCATCCCTGCCTGTTTGGTCTCCCTTCGTTCCTCGTGCTCTTGCTCCTCCTCCTCCCTTCGTCCCGCCTGTTTCTGCCCCTCATCTCTCTGTTCCTCCTCCGTTCACTTCTCGCCCTGTTGTTCCTCCTTTCTCTGTTCCCCCGGTGTCTCCCTTCCTGATTTGTCTCTCTGCCTTCCCTGTTTTGTGTCAGGTCCTGTCCTGGCTTTTGCCTTTGTCCGTTTTGTGTATCCATCCTGTTCCCCATGCCACGTTGATGGTCTTGTTTTGTTTTCCAGGCTCTGTTCTCCCGGTCTTGTCCCATCCATCGCCTCTCCTCCAGCCTTTGGGGGGGGGGGGGTTTTGTCATGATCCGCTCTGTACGATCCTCCCGTGTGCCACGCCCCCCTCATTACCTAGTGTTTATACCTGATTGTTTCCATCTGTGCCTTGTTCAGGTTGCTTTGTCCGGTGTATATTAGTCCACGTCCTCCTGAGTCTTGCGTCGGTCATTGTGTATTGTCAATGCTTGTTCATGGATGTTCCAAATAAACCCTGTTTACCCTGTGCGTCCAGCTCCATTCGCCTCCTTGCCTGCTCGCCTGCCTACGAACGTAACATTGTGTTACCTGCGGGCTGTCCAGTTAAAAGGGACCAAGGAGTGTCAGATTCATCAGAGAGTCGCACATCGAGTGGAATGCAGCAGTGGCACTGCTGGTCCTGTTTCCTTGAATGAGAGGCACCTGACCTGGGAAGCTGTGCCCGCTTAGTCAGAAGCCCTAACATCCAGACCATTCAAGATCTTAACCTCACCACACTATGGAACCACACCGCTTGTGATGTGGGTAACATTCTTAGATGCTCACTGACTCAAACATTGACTTAAAGAGAGAAACTGCCTGTCTGTCTGCCTGTGTGTGTCTGTCTGTCTGCCTTTCCTCTCACGGTGAGCTGTGCATCAGCTCCCGCCGATGTCTCGAATGTACCGGAAAGCAGGGAATGCTAGACCACACAGATAAACTCAGCTTAACTTGTTTCTGGTTTCCCTCTTCAGTAACGTTAGAATAAAATACCATAAATGATTTTTTACCACCTGCCCTGGTGCCCACAAAGGTTTTGTGAAAAACACCAAACTAGAACCACTTTTCCCACATAAATCTAATGTCCAATGGCATCCAGTCCAAAACCACATGAAAAAATTTTAATTATTGTTTAAAAATTATTCTTTTATAACTGGAATATAGATTTTTCTTCTGAACTAATAAACATTTTCCTTCTTTTAATCATTTTAATTAGGCTTCTGCCTTGTTACCAAAGTACTTCAGAAGTCTGTAATTTAGGAAACTGGTGGTAATTTACTGGTTTATGGTGTCTGTGTGTGTGCCTGTGTGTGTTTGTACCTCACGTTTCTCGTGTATATGCGGGAGGGAGAGTTTTCATGGAGCTCTTTCCTATATAATTAGAACATTTCAAACTGAAATAGTCCACGTAGCAGAAAACACCCCTAAAACTTAAAGAGTGACAAGAAAAGGTGAGACCGAAGAAGAAAGTGATGTTTTTGTTTCGTTATAGCCCAGAAATAAACATTTAAAATTTGGACCACTTAAGTCAAAGCACCAGGTAAATAGCAGTCCTTCAGGCTGTCGTTCATTTGCCACAGCAAGGCAGAACGGTGACTTTTTTAAGCATGTGGTCTCTCTGTGTACTGCATTCCATGATGTCATACAACACTGCTTATTTAAATGTTTGCTCATGTTATGGCACAATAAACAGCAGGAGGTTATATTACATATGCCGGTTTGGTTCTGTATATGGCTGTAAATGCCCAGGCCATGGCATGTAGTAAATAAATTGTATTTTACAGTTAGAGCTCAATGGTTAGGGGACGTTAAAAAAACTCAGGATTGCTGCAAAATACTTAACTAATTACAATAATTTACTGTCAGCTTAGAAATTGCGCAATGAAAAAGGAGCCAAGATCTAAGAAGGTTTGTCTGGGAATATGCAAAATGTTTGTGGTCATTTTGCATCTCAACAGATGTTTCATTTTTTGCCTGTATTAAACTTTCCCTTCGCCTCCCAGGCACAAGATAAAATTTCCCTCCTAAGTGTCACTGAGGAAATGAAGCAGATGAGTGTCTCCTGAGATGAAAGTCTATGTCGCATTTGTTTTTCTATGAGCAGAATCTAAATATCTGAGGAACAACAGACACAAGAACATTAAGCCCCTTCAGCATCCCTCTTTGTGTTCCTTACACAACCGGATTTTTCCAAAACACACACACACGCATAGAGCCCTTGTTCTTCTCCCCCGATCACAGTGTCTCTCACCCAGGTCGGAGCACTGCACAACACGATGCTGACACTGACACCCAAAGGGGCATGTAGAAAATTCGGGAATGACCCCAACTGTTGGTTCAAAGGCTGACCCATCCTCTTCATCCCTCATCATCGTCATTACCCCTCCTATATCTCCTTCTATTCCAAAGTCCCAGAAGCCCCTCTGTTCAAAGGGCAGGGCCAAGCAGAGAGAAGATATGAAGGTGGCCCACAGCAGCAGGAGTGGCAGCAGGTTCTTCAGCATGGCTGGGGCAGCACAGGCGTACTTACACAGAGGAACCTGTAGGGCGGCAACAGTGAGCATAATTACCCAAGTGTCAGCACTTTCTCCATGATGTCTTTTCACTTCAAGCTCTTCAAACACATTTTCATTGTAGTTAGTGACTCCTCTTTGGGACCTGCTTTTTATCAGCTCATACTGAATCTGTGCTTTCATGTAAGCTAAAACTACCCCAACAATAAACAAACATGCTATATCTTACAGATAGTGGCTACTTCATTAGGTACTCCTCTGTCATCTGCAGAACCACTTTAAGGGTAGATGAGTCATGAATTCAAAAAAGCCCATCTGCACACACTTGTTTTTTTTGCTTTCCTGAATTTAGCCATTCACTTCTGACTCCTCTCATTAATAAAATGATTTCAGCAACAGAACAGCCACTATCTGTATGTTGTTTTGCTTATTTCACCTATTTAAGAACATAAGAACATAAGAAATATACAAACGAGAGGAGGCCATTCAGCCCATCAAGCTCGCTTGGGGAGAACTTA
>JAODKF010000138.1:24398343-24413366 GCA_026779585.1 Mormyrus proboscirostris | reverse complement strand
CCTGTTAGAATCTTATATACCTGGATCATGTCCCCCCTTAGTCTCCTTTGCTTGAGGCTAAACAGATTCAGCTCAGCCAACCTCTCCTCATAAGACATTCCTCTAAGACCAGGGATCATTCTTGTAGTCCTACGTTGCCCTTTCCAAGGCAGCAGTGTCCTTATTAAGGTATGGTGACCAAACCTGCTCATAATATTCTGTGTGGTGTCTTACCAAGGAATTATATAATCATAGCATCACCTCCCTTGACTTAAACTCCACAAACCTAGAGATGTAACCCAACATCCTATTGGATTTGACCTGGAAAGGTTTTATGGAAGGTTCTTTTCCTGTTAAATAATCATTAAAACTGCTGTTAAGATCACATGTATTTATGAAAAATATGCCCATATAATCTAGACTGACAAGGAGACCTCATGGGATAGAACCCTTTGGCAATACGGAGGAAGGAAAACAGACCAACAGACTCAGGATGTCCTTGTCTTCTACTCCCTCCCCAATTATCCGGCAAGCCTTTAATTTGCAGGAGAGCAGCTTAAAACCGCACTTTTCCACCTCCAGAATCGACAAGGCAGCAGAGGTCAGGGGTTGGCGGAACAGGTCAGACAACTTGATGCCATTAGCATCAGTACCTTTTTCCTTCATCTGAGCTTCTTCCTCATCACACTGCCATCATCTCCATTAACTTCCAGACCACCCTGGAATCTGTCAAACCCTAAATCATCTTCTCACAGCCACATCTCCTCAGTGATGAGTGATCATGTTCTCCAGTTTTTTCCTGCTGGCATTAGAATTATTTGTGTCATTATTGGCCTAAATTCACATGACCAAACACCTAGTGGTGATGCAGAACTCTGAAGCACATACTGTCTCACCCTCTTTGGTCAGCAAGCCAACACTAATCCCTAAGCCACGTGAAAACAAGACTAGACATTTCTCATGTGTAGCTCCTTGATGGTGGAATGACCAGCCCAATCCATATCCTATCATCATCTCAACCTTCAAAAAACGCTTTAAGATTTATCCAACCACTGACCTGCTTTGTCTAACTGTAGTCCCTTTGATGTTGTCTCTTGTCTATACTGGATGCTCATGTTGTACTTGTCTGACAGGAGCTTAGTACACAGATTTGAATAGCTCTTCTGTTAGGTTGTTGCAATGTTTCATAATGAATTGTATAGCTCTTGCGCCAATGTTATCTTGTATTTGTTATTAGTCATTTAATAGTCATTAATAGTTAGTTGGCTGCTTGATACCTGCATGCTTGACATATACTATCTGTCTCATTGTAGATCGCTTTGTACAAAAGCACCTGCTCAATAAATAAATGTAAATGATCAGTATGGTGTAATGTCCACCATTTATAAAAAGCATATCTCAGCATTAGGTTCCCATTATGCTGTTGAGTGTAGACCCTGGATCCTTGACCAATGGGACTGGGGAACAATTTTGAATTTCAGAAAAAGAGTGCAAACCTCTGATTAGTCATTCCATTTTCAATAAACTCCACCTAATTAGCATTACAGGGACACAGCCCATCCCAAACATCTCACACCAAAGGGAACTTGGGCTGGATTTGGATCAGCTCTAAAAATCCACATAGGCACAGAACTCTGGGTCACCATTCCAGCTTCCTTTGGCATTCGGCTGAGGCTGCCATGGTAGCCGTCCTCATGGTGGGTCAGCTTCAAGTCCAGCAGCCCACCTGCTGAGCTAATGCTTATTTATGTCACTTGCCCAATCCAGAGCCAGGAACCCCTTTTAACTAACAGTTACTACAGCTACTTCACAGGTACAGTACAAGTCCTGCAGAATCAGTAGTATTACACTGATTGATGACTTTTTTTGAGTTCAAAAGCAGAAGCATAGTCAAATATGAATCTAGTATATTTCTCGATGAGTTCCAACGACTGACCCAAAACATTCATCGAGCTTAGGACACCTCATAGATTTTGTTCAAGAATACTTATTCATTGTAAAACTTATTCATAATTAATTTTATAAAATTATGTGCAACTACAGGATAATTCATGTTTAGATACACAGCATTAACTTCAAGATTCAAGCAATTTATTCTCATATGTGCAGTACACAATGAAACATTTTATACACTAAATGCAATCGATTACATCTACCAACTTACCGAACTATCTAACACAGATATAATGTTAAATTTAACATGTCATTAAAAATAACAATAAAATAATGAATGAATAGCGAATGGACCCCCTGATGAGAAAAGCAGGGGTGGTCCCCATGCTTATTTGGTTTAATCCAGCAACATGAGTTTCCCACTGGTACAAGGCTGGCACCGGCTCTGAAGAAAGACTCTGGAAATACCATGATGAAAAATTATATTCCATCAATAGCAAATTGTGCACTTAAAAATAAGAAGTTGGACCACATGTAAGCCACAGAAAAGCTCTTTTCTAACCACGTCAGAGTGACAGACACCTTTGACGGGACTATAACTCAAAAATGATTACAGGGTAAACTTACAGCCTGCTTGCTGTACCTGGTATAATAAAGTCAATAGACAAAAATAAAATAAAACAAAAAGGTCAGAGGCATTTATCCATGTTTGCTCTACACTCTGCACAGTAGCCATCTGCTCATCCTGCAATTAATACACAGCACAGCAATGGACAGATGCAGGAAAACACACAAGGGATCCACAGTCATCAGTCTGAATTATAGATACATTCATTGGAACAAGGCCTATGAAAAGAACATCTTTGTTTGCCCAGGCAAATTCTTCAACAGACAAACAAATCTGCAAATAACTATCTCAGATGGGACTAAAGCAAATAAATGTGCAACAAAATATTTATGTGAGACTGTCAACAAGCAACTGCTTGTTAAAACTACACTGAAATCTGTATTCAGTAAACAAACACATTCATGACAACATTCTACTAAATTTTATTACTGGAATAACATACACTATATTGACAAAAGCATTGAGACACCTGCTCATTTCACCTACAGAAACTTTTATGACACCCATTCTAAATGGAGTTGGTCCCCCCATTGCAATAATAACAGTTGCCACTGTTCTGGGGAGGCTTTCCATTAGATTTTAGAGTGTTTCTGAGGGACTTTTTGCCCATTGATCCAGAACAGCATCTGTGAAATCAGGTATGGCTGGACGTGAAAGCCTGGCCTGCATTCCCTGTTCTATTTCATCCTAAAGGTATTCACTGGGGTTGAGGTGAGGGCTTTGTGTGGGCCAGTCAAGTTCTTCCACACCAAACTCACCCAACCTTGTCTTTATGGACCTTGCTTTGTGCACAGGGGTAAAGTCATGCTGGAACAGAAAAAGTTCTTCCCCACACTGTTCGCACAAAGTTGGAATCATAGAATTGTCCAAAATGTCTTGGTATGCTGAAGCATTAAGTGTTCCCTTCACTGACACTAAGGGGGCCAGCCAACCCCCAAAAAACAACCCCATAGCATTATCTCCCCTCCACCAAACTCTACAGGTGGCAGAATGCAGACAGGCAGGTGATGTTCTCCTGGCATCTGTCAAACCCAGACTCCTCCATCAGACTGCCAGTCAGAGAAGTGTGATTCTTTGCGCCACAGAACAAATTTTCACTGCTCCAGACACTTGGGATTGCACTTGGTGATGTAAGGCTTGCATGCAGCTGCTCAGCCATGGAAGCCCATTCCATGAAGCGCACAGTTTTTGTACTGAAGTTAATATAAGAGGAAGTTTGGAACTCTGCAGTTATTGAGTTAACAAAATTTTGGTTACTTTCACGCTATGTGCCTCATCACTCAGCGACTCTGTTACTTTAAGTTGTCTGCCAATTGGTGGCTTAATTTATGGTGTTCCTAAATGCTTCCACTTACTGTATACCATTTATACTTAGCCTTGGAATATCTGGCAGGAAAGAA
This sequence comes from Mormyrus proboscirostris, assembly GCA_026779585.1. Taxonomy (NCBI): domain Eukaryota; kingdom Metazoa; phylum Chordata; class Actinopteri; order Osteoglossiformes; family Mormyridae; genus Mormyrus; species Mormyrus proboscirostris. The sequence goes on along the minus strand of JAODKF010000138.1, from coordinate 24,409,466 downwards.
ATTTCATGAACTAACTTGTTGCAAAAGTGGCATCCTGTGACAGAACCACACTTGAATTCACTGAGCTCTTCAGAATAACCCATTTTTCACAAATGTTTGTAAACCTGACTGCATGCCTAGGTGCTTGATTTTATATACCTGTGGCAATGGTTCTGAATGAAACACCTGAATTCATTGATTAAGAGGTATGTCCCAATTCTTTTGTCCATATATCGGACATGATCTCATAGAGCTGCATCATTACTGTATCATGATCATCACGCCTGATCTCACAGAGCTTCAACACTACTGTACCGTGATCATCACTCCTGATCTCACAGAGCTGGATCATTACTGTACCATGATCATGACACCTGATCCCACATGACTGCATCATTACTGTACCGTGATCATGACACCTGATCCCACATGACTGCATCATTACTGTACCGTGATCATGACGCCTGATCCCACATGACTGCATCATTACTGTACCATGATCATGACGCCTGATCCCACATGGCTGCCTCATTACTGTACTGTGATCTTCATGCCTGATCTCACATGACTGCATCATTACTGTACCGTGATCATCACTCCTGATCTCACAGAGCTGTATCACTACGTAATTCTAATTTTAAGGACAGCACAGAAGTAGAAATGACAGCAAGGCAATTCAACTTCATGAAAATGTCCAACATGCAGTAAAGAACTGTAACACTGACCAATGGTACCAGTCAGAGGCTGCAAGAAGAGTGGAAAAAGCAAGAACTGTACTTAGAGGTGAAACACATCATCTATTTATTCATTAAAATGGGAAGCCGGCTTGTGCCTTCTTCCTGTCATGTGTGACTGTGGGGCGGAGAGACTGATTCACTGCTGTTATTCCTGAACACGTTACAGCTGACGGTGAGGTCATCTCACAGGAGGCGATGTGAGCTCCACCCTTCGGCAGCCGCAGTGCCTTCCTCCTCCCCTCACCTCCCCTCACCGTCGCTCCCAGGATATGCGACTGTCTCTGCTTTACCTCAGTCTTGCAATCCATATGGATTCCAGAAAATCACAAAAAACCTGACTGACATCATTCATCCATCTTCCAACTGCTTATACTGGGTCACTGGGACCCAGAGCCTATCCCATGTAGCCCAGTGTGTCCAGAGGACACCCTAGATGTAATCATAGTCCCTCACAGGGCACATAAACTATGGGCTATTTAGAAGGCAATTAGCCTGATTGCTTGACTTTGGAGTGGAAGCTGGGGTCCCCAGGGAAAATCCATACAACATGGGGGGGACTGAGAGACAACAAATGTGAGATTCAAACCTGCAGCAAGCGACAACGTAAGAAGCTAACAGTGGTTCCGGGCCACCCCAATAAATAGCCTTTTGTATTTAAATAAACTCTCCCATTCTACATTTTGAAAACTAACCCCCTTGTGAAACCATGACCTTATTTTAAAGAGCACTCTCCTTATTGTAATTGCTATACGTCATTTCACTCAATATTAAAAATACAAGGACACCAGGACACTCTTCCCTTTATATGAATTTTTTAGGTCAAGTAATGAACCATTTAACGTGTGGAGAGGTTTACCACATCAGGAGTATCAGAGTAGGCTATCCAGACACACACCCCCCACCCGCACCCTGCCCCTGTTTCCTAGGACAGCTCAAAAACTCCTAAAATTCAGACAATGTTTTCGCAAAGCAGACACTACATCATGCAGACAGACCTGCAGTTAATACATCAACAATTAATAAAACCAGCATTCATTCTGAGTCCACGGCTATAAGGACCAATGCCAGGTGAGGCAGGCCTGCACCATGGCTTTTCCTGTTCAGTGTTTGTACATGGTCACAGACCAGAATTTGCTATATGAACCGCACCTCTCAATACTCTGTGTGTAGGGAAGGGCGAAGGGGACACATCAACTGATTGACTGACACAAGAGTCCAAGACAACATTGTAGTAAGAACATCCCAGCCTTCCTGATGAGATATGCTGGCAGAAAGACTAACGCTGATTTTCCAAGTTTCGAAAGTTTTACTTTTTACCAAAAAAAGCCCAGGAGGAAGATTTATCTGCAGTATGCCTGCAGCTTAAACTTTCCAGTAAATTGCTCACTAACAACTCCATGGCTTGCTCAGCACTGTACTTTCGGGTGAAATGTCCGGCTTCTGAGGACCAAAAACACAGGATGCCAAATATAGCCACGTGGCTTCACATCCACCACAACGGGCAGAAAAGAAAACAAAGTAAAAACGGTCATAGTCACTTCTCCATGCTTGTTCTACACCCCCACATTTACGACGCCCCAGGAAACCGGACACACAGACCATCTGTTGGTCCTCCTTCTCGATTACTTTCTTATTTTAGCAATTATCAGCAGAGCAGAATGAAGAACAGATGCAGGGAAGATCATGACATGTACAGGGGTCACAGTCCTTAATCTGCATCATGGATTGGAAGACATCCCATCATCTAGCATCTCTGATGGACATGAGTTGCTGTGATATGGATTCTTCTACAATGAGGACAAACAACAAAAATCCATTCATCTTCCAATGTCTCAACCAATAGCGAGCACCGTGGAAGGGCTTGGAGTGGATCCCAGCAGTTCAGCAGTCTGGTGGGTTAACGCAACTATAGAAAAGTCAGATCCGAGTAATATCACTTACCAAGTTAGCAAGTGACATTCAATCGAGACAAACATCGGCAAGAAGGACTGCAGGGTATTATCTCCAATAGCACTGAAACAATTCATCAGGATACAAGAAATAAAGGAAAGATCATCACTATTACTGTCCTTGGACAATCATACTATGCAAGACAAAAAAATGGCTGAATTCCGCTCAAGGAACAGCTTTAAAACATCAATTTGCACACACCACAGTATATAATAATTACACAGACTTTACAAACACATTAGATCTGTACTTAAAAACAGAGCAAGAATATTACAAACATCTTGCATGCATTAATTATTTCAAAAGAAATGATGCCCAGAACAGGGGAAGGGCATCTGGGCAGCAGAGGGACAACTATCTGCACCACCAAACCCATGTTATTGCTCTCTGTCAGGTTTTAGTGGCTCCTGGTTGGCGAGACCCAGTTTAACTGTGCTTTCTTGGCTGACGTGGCAGAAATGGTTCAAACGCTGCCATATTCCTGTGCAGAGTGTCGGGGGTGTGATGATGTCATCAGCAGGAGCGAAGAACGCCGACAGTAAACCATTTTTCCCAAAATTTTGTTCTGGTTTTTTTAGGTTACCATATTATATATATTATATATATATATTATGTACACTTCATTGTGACAATATCACATACAATATATATATAATCAGTGGTATGTCTTATCTCATTGCAGGTAGGGTATATTGTTACACTGTGAGCCAAGTGGAAATCTTTAAAGAGATATTTCAAATCTTTTAAGCTCTAAAATACAGACGGTTTCAGTCTTGTGTTTACAAGCTGAGCAAAAGGCAAACGAACAGAGATAAAACGTTTTAGGGTCCAAATAAAGAGCATCTTTAAAATTGAGCTTAACAAGGGCACTTCTAAGAGCCTTGCGGATTCACACACCAAGGACCCCCACAAATCCGAAAACAGAGGCTGACCAGCTTTGCCTTCTGGGATGCCCCTTCCCCCTTGCCGATCGCTTTTGTGCCCCCTGACAATGATCATAGGCATTAATGCAGTGCACACTGCCGGCTGCAGCCTCTACAGTGTGTTTTTCTCACCACAGATGAATGCTGAACATACCAGACACGGCGAAGATGTGGGTGAAGTTTATTCAGAAAAAAACAAAGCAGGCTTTAGTATGCAAGTTCATTCTCCGGTGGAAATAATCTGTGTGAGTGTGTGTCAGGCCTGTGTTTACAGCAAATCCCTCTGCTCTCCATATCATTCACATGCATCTCAAGGGCACCTGATCTCATGAGCTCTTCCATCTTCTCACTGCTTCTGTTTGGTAAGTATGAGTTAACTAGCTGGCTAACGCAGTCATTTTTGACAAAAATGATCAGATTTGTCCACTGGACAGGAGTTTTTACAGATTATCTTGGATCCGTTTCCATCCAAAATATTCAAGTCATCAGGTGCTTGTTGTTAGGTTAACAGGTGGAGCACTTAGGTAAACACCGCCAACTTTGCACAGCTGGTTGTTAAATGCAAGATTGAATGCAATGTCTCAGTAACCCATGTGAGCACAAGTTGGAAAGACCATGCAGGAACCACACACAGGGAAGATCACAAGAGCACTGGGATAACAGTGACGCACACAATAAATGGCTCCAGTCGCCTACGAAACAAAGAAAGGAAATCACTCAAAAGCATCCTCTACTGCAGAGAGCAGCGACAGCCACGCGGTTTGGGGCTTTTCAAATTAAAAATAGCTACTAAATTACAGCACTCTCCAAAATGGCAGTGACTTCAGCTGAGGCTGAGGAAGACGAGGAGAAGCTTCGAAATTAGCTTGACTAAAACTGACTGCGTCCTACAATCCAAAATGGTGTTGAATTTGCATTTTTGCTATTTTTAAAGAATAATATTATGCAATAATTGCAGCCAGAAAAAAGTAAGTTCCCCTTGCATTTGAGAGATGGCATGGTTAAATTAAAGAGATATTTGTAATGTGTAAGAATATTCTGAAGAAAAAAGATAATTATATTTAGTTACTAAATTTATCGATCCAGTTCTGTTTAACAGAGCACAATATCGTGAAGTCAGTTTCCAGTGGCCTGATTGTGTTTACTGCTGACTTTTCCTCTCACAGCCTGATACTCAGGTACCAGAAAATGTAATCTAAAGAATTCAGAAAAAAGAGGATTGTGGGAAAAAGTGGGAGAGAGGAAACGAGAAAAGCAAAAAGCGCCGTGAAAAACTCAGATACGCAGAACTGGGGGGACATGCAAACACGTTCCGTTACGTTGTTTCTTGTAAAACATGGAAGTCAACACATATCAGAGACACACAGTCATGGTAGCACATGCAGCTCTTCTCCACCAGATGACACTCCCCACAGCACCCCGTTTTTTGACCATCGTCACCTGCAGCCGTCTCGCCACCTCGCAGAGTGTGCCGGACAACAATACCTCATGTGCATACTGGTCGCCAACTGGTGGATCGTGATTGATCGATCGTTGAGGAATTCTTAGTGGGCTGCGAAATATACCAGTCTGCAAGGGTGGATAATAAAAATCCAGACCAAGATTTTGTTTTAACCAACAATTTCAGTATTTTGTGAATGTGCTCTTTATACTCAATTGGTTGGTTGAAACAAATGCCTATTCTGGATTTCTACTGAAAAATATACTATCGTGACTCAGTAGCTTCTCCAGATACGTTTTAAAAGCAGCTCTGACTGTAAAAATGGTTAGAGACCACTGTGCTAGAGAGACTTGCGATGCCTTTGAGTGCATTACACTGCAAAAATATACTAGTGCACTGGAAGTTCTAGTTTCATCCCATATGCGTTGTGTAAGTTGACCCTGCCTCTCTGCCCTTCACTAGTTCCATAGTCACATATAAACCCCCTCATATTTCATCATTTTTACAGGAGATCTAAACATGTTTAGTAAGTAATACATGGAGCATCAAAAATCAAACGTCACATTGAGCCAACATTGAATTACAACCCTGGCATCATAGCCAGACTTGCAGCCAGATGTGTGGTGATTAACACAGATGGTGCATCAAGCATACACATGAGCAGAAGGTCACGCCAGGTTTTCAGAGACTCGGAAAGAGGAGAAAACAGGCACAGCATGCAGCGTAATGACTGAGCGTCAGAACCATGCAGAAGCCCAGGCTGATGGCTTTAATGACCGGCTGAGGATATTTTGCCAGGCCTCACATGTCTGTGCACACACGTCCACCATCATTAATCAAACACTTGCTAGTGAATAAAACTATTGCTGTGATGAAGAATTTTGAAGGAGCTAGAAGTACAAAAGCTAAAAACCAGTATAACTACTGCAAGGGCTGAAGTGTGCCCCCCCCCCACCCCACCCCAGCCATCACTAACACCCATGCTGTGCCTTTGTTATTCCTGGGTATTGTAACATACTCTATAGTCACAAAGATTTTCTCTGTCTGCAATACAGGGAACCAGTTGGGGAAGCTCGTCTAATGGAATTGACCTACTGGAAAGCCTTACCCAGCCCCCCCCCCCATGTCACCCCATTGGGTCCTTGTGCTACCACTTATTGTGCAATTTCTAATCCCCCTCCTCTCCCTTGCATTTCACCCCAGGAAAGCCTAAGACTCCACAACACCTCCCCAGTCCAAATAAAAGGCCTGGGGTATTTCATGCTCTGTGGCCCTTCGGGGGTGGGGTTGGTTTCTGAACGGGCCTCATTCACAGGCGCATCACAGACATTGTGAGGACGAGCCCGATTTCCAGGACGAAGGTTAAAAAACTGCAATTGGTGGAAACAACTGTCATTGAATCATTTCCAACACAAACTTTCACATCTCCGGTCCTGTTTGCAAAGAATTCTGCTCATTAACCAGATGCAATTAGATGGTAGGGATTGATGTAAAGATTAATCGACAGAGACATGTAGGACAAATGAGTCCAAGATCCTCATTTTATATAAAACAGATTCTGACTCAGAGGGAGCCCAGCAGAGGGTCACCACAGTGAAATATTAAATTCTGTTTACCATTTATGCCATTATTAAATGAACACGACACTTTAGCATTGCCACGATGATGGACATTTCTCACCAGCTGTTAACCGCACATTAACACACAAAGAGATGTGGCCCCCCCTGGAGGCCGACGGCACCCACAGGGCGGGTCCAGGGCCGATGCCATCGGGTGGAATTAGCTGCCCGCCTTGGCTATAATTTGGTGCCTTACTTCCCTAAAAAAGGAACTGGTTGGCAGTCCTTAACTTGGATGTGGTGGCTTCTGCAAAACAGGCAAAATGGACCCAGGTCCACTTCTCCGTTTATTTATAGAGTCTGGCCCAAGTTTTCACAAAGCCTCATCAATTCGCAGCTTGCCAATCTTCTTGCCATTAACGACGTGGCAGTCCTACGCAATCACTTACCGCAGTTCAAACATATAGCTAAATGAGAAGCCCACTGGCAGAAGCCAGGGGACGAGCCCCTATAAAGCGGGTCCCAGACCCATGACAGCTCCAAACCCGAAGCCCACAACTCCTCCCAACCGCAGCCACGCCCGAGGTGTTCCTGCACATTCAGACTCTGAGACTATGACCCAAACTGCACCGGTCATTAAAAAACGAACCCCTCCCATTTTGGATTGGGTTTTCGAGACACTGGACTCATTCAGCCATACTGTAAAACGGCTCTCCCTGGTCCATTATGGGATTTTTTTCCCTAGATGTTTATTTTTCAATACAACAAGAGTGAGTCTGCCTTTTAGTTTTATACAGTTAATTTAGTTTTAATTTGAAAATTTATAGACATCTTTAAAAGAATGTTTGTAGTGCAAAACTAACAAAGCTTTTGAAGTCTGAATTGCCCAACTGCCATATAATTGTCACTGGGTTCACAGTACGTATGATTGTTGCGAATTTCATACCAGGTGCAGAGGAAACTGGGACAAGGACCTATTGGGGGGATCTGCTGGTTCTGGACATTTCTGTTGGATGTGGAGTTTTCTGTCTTTCTCAAGATGAAATACAAACAGCAGTCAGCAGCTTCAGAGTCCCCAGTGGATGAGGACAGGTGGACGTTAAAAAAAAATCTGCACCTTGGTGTGTGCGTGTGTCTGTGCGTGTGTGTGTGTGTGCGTGTGTGTGTTTGTGCGCGTGCACGCTAGATGGGACAGAGAAAGTGCAGATGGGTTTGTCTGAGAATAGCAGCTTCACCTAGGAACAGGCAACAGCAGGTCTCAGATGAACCAGACTGATTTAAGAATACTGACCCAATCAATGTTCCTGCCTTGTTTTCATGTTATACATTTGTATTTCTTTTCATTATGAAAGCGGGTTTGCTGTGTAAACACATACATCCCACACTGGGAAAACCTTACAAAATTCATTGTTATCTGCAGTAATGACAGAATGTCTAAATATTCTCAATCCAAACAGTACGATTCACTTCTTAATGAGCGTAGCACATGATAAACACTGAATGAGATGGACGGAATGGTGCCAATTAAAGTGATCCTCCCTGCACAAACTGTCCTTAGATCTTCGTAAGTACCAGAGGGGCCGTTTCCATTGTTAAACTCTTGAAAGTTTTACAGTTCTTACTGAGAAGAGATTACCATCCACAATCCATGGTGAAGATAACATCTCAAAGGAAAAAAAAAAGTGAAATGAACAGTCACACATTTCAAGGTTCTGGCTACAAACAGACCGAAGTAACATTCAAGTTTGATAAGAACCTAGTTCTGTGGAACTGGAGAACCTCTGGAGATCCATTTATGGGATTAATCATTAGGATATTTTCCTGTGTGTTATTTTCTCAGGAAAAATTAAGATTCCTTGACTGAACACATGCATCATTCCGCAACATAAATAATACACAAACATAAACAAAAAAAATACACAAATAAAATGATCAAATAAAAGCACTGGCAGCAAGGAAAGGAACGAGCAGTATCGTTGCTCCAGCGTGGTTAATGGAATTGACCTCTGCAGCAGTAATTACGTTAATCAAGGTAGATACACGAACTCATGCATTTTGAAATTTTCCGAATAGTGCAAATAACTCAAGAAAGAAAGAGATTACAACCTACCTTCAATCTAAGTCAGCAATCTCCCCAGAATACCAAGATTTGTGTCTTTTTTTCTCTTTATGTTGTGTGATATAGATGAATTTGGTATAAATCGTTGGAGTGACCTACGAGTACTTCACTATTATTCAAGTATGTTAAGGCTGCCTTTCGCGGTGCCCGTGTCTGCCAGCAGCATTGGAGTACTGAGCTGGGTTTACAAAGCAGGGTAATGACATGGTGGAAGGGAGTGGGGGTGTTGACATGGTGCAGGGGGTGGGGGTGTTCCTAAAGTTATGCCCGCGGATCGGCAACCAGCCTCGGGCAGCTAAGAGAAGAGACGGGCGATTTCATTTATTTTAACTTAAGCCTCCATAAAATAAATCTGATTGAATTAAATTTTTAAGTGTCTTCAGCTTATAGAATCAGTCGTACTCAATAATATCTGATCAAAAATGACTCAATGGAATTAAATCGCAGGCTTAAGGTTTTAGGGTAGGAATGCGCATAATTTCACTTTATGTGATATAATTACTATCATATTTGCTTAATAAACAGTGTGATATTATGACTAGTATTTAAACCATGCGTATTTTAAAATGTTGTTAAAATACTCGTGTATTAACCTGTACTTTTGCAGATTTAAAGACACTGTTTACGGTGATACCATGACACAGACTTACCAGGATACAGGTGACTCGACTAGTTAAAGTTAAACCGTCGTTTTGTATCAGTTTCTGAAGTCGGGAGCGGTTCACGTAAAACTAAATCATATACTGTAATAGTACAGACACGATGGTTCCCGAAACGCAGTTTATTAAAGAAACCCTTCCTAAAAGTCCGTATCCTAGTCCAATGACGGATCAAGAGGTACGAGGCAGTTAAAAGGACCCCAGATATAGTTACAGAAAAAAACGACACTAAACGCTGGGGACTGAAATTTAAATAACAGGTTAACGAGGAACTTCGTTTCTGGCATAAACTGCATGTCAGGATAAGCAGCACTTCAAGTTACACCATATGGGACGTACAGAGTCATCAGTATAATTATATATGACATGAATAAATTTTCAGAATAAAATTTCTTGCCCAATTATCGATGGAGCAAAGGCTTTGAGGATACTACGAGTAAGCAAACTTGATTTTGTTACTATTGTGTAGAAGTTATTCATCATAATAAAAACAACCTGCCATTATTTTTACATAAACATCTTTATATTTACATACAAGTTGCAGATGACACGCTCAAATTCATCTCATCCTTTTCCAATTAGTCTAACCACATGACTCACAGCGGACATAAAGCTTTATACTGAAACGCCATTCCCCTAATCCTGCCGTGACGCGCTGCCAGTTTACAAACGCTGTGCACTCAAACCTACTGCAGACAGCATAAGATGACCTCAGAGCCCCGTGGTTATACGCAAACATGTCTTCTCCCCTCTCCAAGCAGCCAGTAAATCCACAAGGATGTGACCTATGTGAATCAGCGGCTGAATGAGATTCTGATGGGGACACTGTCAAAAACTGTGTCTTTCACAGCATATTGGTGGAAGGGCGGTGCTTTGCAAGTATCCAAGCTTAGCCTGTGCCCAATCACCATTTGAAGTTTTGCACCATTTCCTCGTTTTTCATACCTTTAGTTAGCCTACTTAAAGGACCAGATACAACCTCTCAGTAACTTAATAACTGTTTACATTGAACCTCTTCGCTATCTCTCCTGGAAATGAAGAATAAAATTGCATATAATCACAAAGCATAAAACAAGCCGGTAGGCAGCAGCATCAGTGGGAAAAAAGACTGAAATCCCCTGTTGCTTAGTCACTGTGCAAAGAGGAAGTGTTGTCAGCATGTAGTCACCGTCATAATGCCAGTAGTAACCATGGACATGCTCTAGGAGGCGGTCACTTCTATATAGTCAGAGTGTTACTGTACACAACCCAGACTTCTGCAGCTGCGGGCAGGGTGTAAGACTAAGGGTGTAGTACCAGGCAAAGGAACAATTAAACCGCAGTTTAATCCTAAAACTGGGGAAATGACAGATTCGTCTCTGATTTATAAGCATGGTGCAGATTTCCATGTCTTAAATGGTCAAGAAAGAAGGAAAGTAGGGCAATGAATAATCATGTGGGAAAGTGATGCATATGCAGAAAGAGATTGTCTTCCCATTCAGACATGTTTCTACACCGAGTGACTAAAAAATAATATTTTTTAAAAAAGATATGCAGGTTCATTGCACTCTAGTTATCATTAGAAGCGCAGTGACAGGACAGGCAGGGCAGGCAATGGCCTGAGGCCCCAAGCTGGGAGGGGGGCCCGAGGGTGACTGATTACACAATCTAACACGGTGGTTAGAAATCTTGGTCTTCTAGTTGATTCAGATCTATGTTTTGATGCTCACGTAAGAAGTATTACTAGAACTGCGTTTTATCATCTACAGAACATAGC
>JAODKF010000138.1:24378863-24398243 GCA_026779585.1 Mormyrus proboscirostris | reverse complement strand
GGGAACAGGACGGAAACGCAAAACAGGGACAATGGCAAAAGCCAGGACAGGACCTGACACAAAACGGGGAAGGCAGAAAGACAAAACCAGGAAGGGAGACACCGGGGGAACAGAGAACGGAGAAACAGCAGGGCGAGGAGTGAACGGAGGAGGAACAGAAGGAACAGAGAGACGAGGAGTAAAAACAGGCAGGACAAAGGGAGGAGGAGCAGGAACACGAGGAATGAAGGGATGAGGAACAGATAAGGGAGACCAAACAGGCAGGGATGGAGGACAAAGGGGAGCCCGAGGGAGCCCAAATGGGCGACGGGCAGCAGCCAAAGGGGCCACAGGGGAGAGGGAGAAGGGAGGCGCAGGGGATGACACAGGGGCCACGGGAATGGGACGAGGGAGAGACAGAGGGAACACGGAGGGAGCAGGAAGGAACAGCGGTGCCGGCGGGCAGCAGGGGGAAGCCGCAGCTGGCGACACCGTAGCCCGGGAAGGCGCCGTCCAACGCCCAGGTGGGCGCCGAGGACCGGCACCGAGGTACCGGGGGGGACCCACAGGCGACCACCGATCCCGAGCCGTAGGAGCCGCAGGCCGCCCCGGAGCCCCAGCCAAAGTGAGCGAGGGTGAGTCAGGGGCTGGGCGGGCGGGACCCGGGCCCGACGCCTGTGTCCCCTCCCTTTGCGGGACACGGACAGGCGGGGTCCCACAGGGCGTTGGTCCCGGATGGGCCTGGGGGCGGGAGTCCACAGGCAGGCCTCCGAGGGAGCCGGAGTCTGAATCTCCGGCCCTGCCGCAGCAGGCAGCGGCGCGGGCTGGTCCGGAGAGCAGGGAAGGACTGGCTGGTCAGACGAGCAGGGAAGGACTAGCTGGTCAGAGAAGCAGCCAGCAGGGGGCGCTGTGGTAAGTACCTCGGGCGTGTGGCCAGCGGGGAGCGCCACCAACACATGGCCAGCAGGGGGCGCCTCGGCGGGTGCCGCCAACACGTCTTTCTCAGGGGAGGAACCCCCCCCCCAAAGGCGCGCACTCCGGGCGCACCCCACGGGGTTCCTCGGCCGTGTGGTCAGCGGCCGCGGGCAGTGCAGCGAGCTCGGCGGCAGGCGGGACTGCCGTGTGTGGAGCCGGGAGTTCGGGCAAGTCCATAATCTCAGGCAGGGTAGCCCGAGCACTTGTCCTTAAGGACTCTACCCCTTTAAGTTGTTTGGGAACATGCGGAATGGCGTCCCTCACCGCTCTGATTCCCCCTTCGCCCAGGCGCGCATGCTGATAGTTATATGCCTCCAATGGAGGCTGCAACTCGGCGGCAGGGCTAACCGGGTAGGCGGCCGCGACGTCCTCCCCGGTAGGGAGCAGGCTCCCAAGAAGAGGGTCGGGGTGTCTTCTTTTTTCACCGCCCGGACCCCGTGGCGGGAGGCGGGGTTGCCTCTGCGCAGGCGAGCGACTGGGGCTGTTTCTTCCTCACCCGGTGGAAGAGCAGTTGCCGCAGGGAACGCACCTCCACCATGTTGCGCTCCTCTGTCAGTGGGTTTACTTCCTGCAGGAGGTCCCAGCAATGATCTGCCAGGGCGAGCGAGCTGGGATCTTCACGGATCTCCGGCAGCTCACGCCAATATAGCACCTCATGCAGCAGGACGAGCTAGAGATCCTCACCCTGCTGCGGTGCATCTTCTCGGAGGTCTGTCATTCTGTCACGATCCGTGCGGCAGGCGAACGGGAAAGCAGGCAAGTGGAGTCATGGAGCCCCAAAACAAGGCTTTTAATGAGCACAGGTAGGTACACAAGACAGGACCAGGTACGGCATATAACGACACCAATGACAGATCTGACATCCTGGGGAAAGACGCGGACTAAATACACAAGCTAGGCAGGGATTAACAGGACGCAGGTGATCACAATCGGGGCAGGAACACGAGGTAACGAGGTGGGCGTGGCACACGAGAGGATGGTATGGAGCTGGGCGTGACACTGTCACTCCAGCTTCACATCGCTTGTGGGATTGGAGTGCTGACATTTCAGGGACTCCCCATGTCTGCATTCCCACTTGCCTCTCCCTCCTACTTATGCTGCCATAGCCATATCTGCCAGAGCTTGCACACTGCACTTCATATTGCACTCACCTAACTTTTAGCACTGAATATAGTCTCCCCCACTTTGACTAACTGCATATTTTATTTCCCCTACTCCTCCTGGGGGGTGCTGCCTGGAGACCTCAATCTATCATGATGTGCAGCACACCCTGCTACATGTGACATCGCCACTACCAATGAGTCCGTGCATCCAGCTTGCCGTTCTGCCCGTGTCATCTTCCATGTATGACCCGCTGCCTGCCTGCTGGTTGCCTGGCGATTGGAGGGAGCATTGGCACCGGCTTGTCGTCTCCCCCCTGCTTCCTGTTCGTGTGTCAAATTTTATTGTTTGGACAGTATGACATGGCACTTAGCCGTCTCTCCAATTTGACTCTCACTGCCGGCCCCTGGAGGATGGGCTCCCCCTTTGAGTCTGGTCCCTCCCAAGGTTTCTTCCTTCTCGGGAGTTTTTCCTTGCCACTGTCGCCTATGGCTTACTCACTGGGGTCTTTGGGTGGGGATGCTGTAAAGCGCTCTGAGACGATGTAATGTTGTGATAATGCACTATACAAAAATAAATTTGTTTGTTGTTTGTTTGTTGATTACATGGTACATCGCAAAGACAAATCTGCTTTATTTGTGTATTCAGTTTTTCAGGTCTTGTGTTTATTACATTTTCTTTGTTGATATTATAAATGTACACTTCACAGTTAAATAAAGGTAATAAATATTACCATGGGAGGGGGAGTTGTTGGGCCACATGGAGTTTTTTGCCTGGGGCCCCCATTGTCCCTAGAATTGCCTCTGATCATAAAAATGCTTGGGAATTTGGTTTGGAAAGAAGATTTATGAATAAAACCTTCTGAGAGCATTTGAAGATAAGGACCTTTGTTATTTGGTTCCCAAAATCTGCAAATATTTTGTCATATTTGACAACAAATTAGGGACAGAGGTATGACCAGTACCTAAATAATTTAATTGTGACATATTGCATTGCAGCATCACTGGGTGTGATATTTTCAGTAAACTGTCCCTAAAAGTAGGTCTTTATGACTAAACCCCTACCTCCTCCCCCCCCCCCCCCCAGGGGAATTGATTCTGTTCTGAAGTCCCTAAGCCATCTGTGGAAGTGTACAATAAATCATTATTACATGGATGTAGTATGCAGAGCTTTCCGTTACACATAGGTATAATTGGTGTGAGCTGTTTGATATTAACAGGGCACATTGCGGCATGTTTCAGATGAATTACAGGAATATACCGCTAATCTCGAAATGAAAATCTCACTGCCATTTTTTCCAATATCCAAACAATGCATGACAAAGAGTATGAGTGTGTTTGTGTGGGAAAACACAGTGATTACAAATCAAAGGGCAATGGACTTTTAAGGACTCAAAGGACCCTGAAAGTGCATGAGCCTGGAGCACTTTTCATAGACATGAACCTCTTAGAAGAAGTTAGTACCCTCAGAATCTCCAAAAACAGGCCCCTCAGCCAAGTCACGACAGACGGATGCAATACGTAAACAGGCGATTAATCAAAGCCATTAGATGGTGTTTCCTTCCATGTTCTGCTCCTGCACAATTCTCTATTCTTTATTCCATCTCTGATGGCTCTTAGCACCTCCGAGTGATGGTGGTCAGTGCTGCTGGGGAACCGCAGTGTTTTGGGGGGTACTAATGGTCCAGCTGACGTGCTTCCAGGTGCTTGTTCCAAACAAACACATACAACAGGCATTTTGACGGCAATTAAAATGACAAGCTGAGACACAGCAAGCTGAGACTGCACATCCTTCATGTGAAAACTGCGTCTGCACAAGCTTCACCACATCAGCCTTTCTCATCATCATTATTTCATTGGAAATTCATTGGATAATATTGCATGACTTTATTTACTACAGGGTAAGGAATGCTCCTGAACAGAGATATTATACTGAGCACAGAGAGAGAGAGAATGCAAATGACACTGAACAGAGAGAGAGAACAGATAATAACATTGAGCACAGAGAGAAAACAGAAATGACACAACACAGAGAGAGAACAGATAATAATACTGAGCACAGAGAACCTGAAATAACACAACAGAGAGAGAGAACAGAAGTAACACCATGAGCACAGAGAACAGAAATGACACAACATAGAGAACAGAAGTAACACCATGAGCACAGAGAACAGAAATGACACAACACAGAGAACAGAAGTAACACTGAGCACAGAGAGAGAACAGAAATTACACAACATAGAGACTATCAGTCTCTGATGACCAGCTAATTGAAATGAATTAATGCCTCATCACTGGACTAAGGCTATGATGCACACCTTTGCCAACAGCCTACTCAGCCAGGCTCCGAAGGTCTGCTGTAAAACTGTTTTCTACTTCCTAAGCCAAAATGGCAAGTTGAACCCAGATGTCAGAAGGCAGAGCGGCGCCAGCCATTCGGGCAAAGCTCAAGTATCCGACAGATCACACTTTGCCTGTTATTGGTGGCTGACGGCCCTTGCTTTTGCTGTCTGAGTTCTTCTTTGACCGACCCCCAGAGACTCCTGCGACTCCAGCACCCTCACAGGAAATGACGGCCCCCTCTTCTCCATCACCAGCCTCTCAGGCTACTTCCAGGGTTGCTGAGAGCTCCTGTGATCTTGACACTCCTTCATAACCCGAACCCGCGAGCTGCCTGCCACTGCAGCACCTCCAACCCCTGAAGCTGCAGAAGCTGTAAGATAGATCGGGCTGGAGAAAGCTGAGAAGGCGAAACAGAACCAGGGTTCACTGTGCACTTGGAGCGGCGCCAGGGAGACCACAGCGATGTTGGCATGTGAGCATACGAGGAAGTGGCGGAGAAGGTGAAAATGAAAAGTACAGCCACCTCTGTTGCTGCCCGATGGATTTCTGTGTTCGGGCTGATTGGGTGTTTCTAAATCCCAAGAGCACAAAAATTGTACTTGTGGTCTTGGCAAGACCAGTCTAGCAAACTTGCCTCCCAAGAATGAATTTGGGGCACAATGAATCAAGGGATTGGTCTTCATCAGCAAGGATGCAAGCGATGTATCCTTGACATTTGGGGCAGGGCAAGAATGACATCCAGGGATATTTACCGTCCTCCGTACTTCTGTCCTTGAGTATTCAAACTTGTCTTTGGCAATGGAAGATAATGCAAAATGGGTACCTGAGAACACAAGTATGGTAAAGTATGCATATTGAGAAGAATCCCATATCAGCTCCTGGGGAGAATGACATCACTCTTACATTTTACTTCTTTCACTCGGCCAACTTTGAGATTTTAAACTGGCGACCTTCCGATTACAGCACAGCATCATAACCCACTGAGCTATGCACACCACTATACACTGCAGAGGCCACAAGCTCCATACAGCTTAGGAGGCTGCTGGGTGGTTGGGGATGGGGTCCTGTTTTATGTCTTTGTTTTTATAAAGTTCAAGAGGAACTGTAGACCGCGCTATCTCTTGGGCAAACGCATCCCTCCCACAGTCTTATCATGCGAAATGCACTTCCCGCGGCGGCTCCAGTGCGCACACCGCGCGACACAGTGCGTAATGACATGGTGTATTTTAAACCCCTTCCATTTCTACCCTGATTTGTAGCTTGTCTCTTCATGTGCGTGGCGCGGCAGAGACTCGGCATAATTGCACGGTCGTTCAGCGAGGGGTGTTATTGTCGGCAGTTCAGAGTAATAATCCTCTCCATGTTTCAAATTCTCAAGATCGCAAACAAGTGCTCGCTCCTTTTCAGGAATCCGGCTTCCTATGCACCGCTGGAACTCTGCCCCCAGCATCTGAGACACACAGCTCTGTGCAGTCCAGGCCTGGAGCTCCCAAACACAAGACACATCTTTTGTTCTGAGAATGTGTCCCGCAACCAGGGGTGCACTAACTTCTCTGGGGGTGCTAGGGTGACATGGGTAGGGGGCCATTGGAGATATTTTTAGAGCCGAAAGAGAAACAATTACAAATAATGGAACATCAATAATATTCTAATCAAAATGCAGGGGCGCTTTAAGGGGTAAAACTTACTGATCAGGGAGGGGGTGGGAATGTGGGTAAAAATTATTTGGGGGGGGGAGGGGTGTATCACACCGGAGGATCAATCAGTCAGATTTAGGAAGTTTATCCGTTCCCTCTTTCAGTAAAGTTAGTCTTGAATTTTTGTGTACGTGCCCCTAGTTTCTGGGGTCCCAGACGGCTGCCTGCCCCCTCCTTATGGTGAGTCTACCCCCACCTTATGGTAAATCTGCCCCTGCTTGTAACTAATGAGCTACGAGAAGATTCCTTTGGTGTGGTTAGTAGGACGGTATTCTCATAGCCGCTGTGACACAGAGACACGGCACTCTCGCCTCTTAGTGCACTGTCCTCATGCTTCCTGATTCCCGAAAAACATCTGGGCAGTGCCTATAAGCTGAAGGTCAGATACACTTGCATGTTCCTCTGCATTGTAGCACTAGCCATGTTCACAAGAATTCACAAGTGAATGCAGAAATATGGACTCACCAAGAACAGTTTAATGGTGACATGGAGAACGAAGAAGGTTTTAGCTGGGGTCGGTGTCAACTTAGGATTTTTCTCATTAAGAGATGTTAAATGGGTCAGACGTGGTTTTAACTGGAACTACATACAAAAGAATGATGTTTTGTTTGCTTCTAATGTTTAGAGAGCATGTTTTCCTGCCCCTCATCTCCTATTTCTGCAACAGAAATTTCCTTTGTTTGTTATTATAAAGGGGTAGGACTGGGGAGTTAACTCACCCCCCCACCCAAACATACACATTCAGGGTTCAAGCTGACTTGACATTCCCTAAGGAAACAAAGTCGGGGGAACAGGAACGGACAAAAAATTAACAGAGACTTTCAGTCGACCCTCATTAATTCATATATAAACACATATTTTCCTGCTTACATACGTTTATTTGACCTGATTAAAGACTGTGGTGTCTGTGAGTGGGAGGTATCAGCATGTGGTTTAATACAGTGTTTCAGGTCTGAGCATCAGTGTCTCTAACCCTAAATACACCTGCTTACCCAAAACCAGAATCACTGTGCATTTGCTCTCCTGAATGTCTGCAAACTGAAGATACCCATTTAACAGTCTCAGAATGTAGACAAAGCACTACTCCACCTTGAGGAATGTGTTCCAAAAATCTTTCTTTGAAGATCCCACATTCTTCAATATGTATTTTTCTTTTTTTTGGTCCTATCAGATGAGCATTTGAAAACATATTTTTACTCACAATGATTATATGACACTTTGGTGAAGTAAAGAGCTGAAATGCATACAGAGAAAGCAGTGAGCCTCTTGCAGGCAAATCTGGCAGAAGCCAGAGACCAAAATAATCTTCTCCTCCACTGGTCTTTCCACACTAACCCCTTTCTTTCAAATGTTTAACACAACTGCCATTGTCTGCACTAATGGGCCGTGCATAATGGGATGATAACCCACTGAACACTTGTAAAACATTAAACCTTCAATTCCGGGAGTTTATTTGCGTTGCGCATTTTCAAACGAGACGGATGAAGGCTCCCAGACTTGGAGCTCTCAGGTCACGTTTTGCAACCTTATTCTATGTAACTAAGGAGATGATTTTTCTAACCGGGAGAAAAAGTCCAGTTCCCAAATGGGCACCTGCCATTTCGCACAGATGTCGGACTGGATGCTTATGGAACGAGAATTATGCATTTTGATCATAGTACTAACTATGCTTCTTGTGCTCAAATAGAATGCCTTTGTGCTGAGTGAATTTATCAGTTATTACAGACACAGCTACTGAATGACCCTCCTCAAATCACTTCTTCTAACAGGTGTGAAGAAACACCTAAGAATGATCGTGTTGCTGACTCATGCGCCATACCTCCGCACACCTGGCAGAGCGACTTCCACAGGGCCTAGAGAAGACGTGCTCTGGACGGCAAGGCACGATTCAGTCAGTAGGAGTGTGGCAGGCCCAGAGGACGCCAGGTGCTCTCCAGTTAAGACAGTACTGCTTTTTCCCTTCATAATGAGGCCGCACCCTTTCGCGTTCACACGAACATGATGTGCAGCATTTTGCATAGCAACAGTAACCACCAGCACACGGCTGCAATTTGTTTTCCTTCAAACAATACTGTGATTCAAGGAGGATATTAGCAACACTATTGACAGGGCCAGGAACTGTATTCTAAGTGTTGTTTTAGTACACATAACTCACTCCAGACACTCTGGTCAGGTGGAAAAGCGTCCCAGACCCAGAACAAAGCAAACATAGTCCAAGACAACGGCTGCCACCATCTGACTAAGATGGCAGCCAATGGCGCAGCTGTATGGAGAGGCTTGGAGAGCCCAGAGATCTCTGATGAGTGGTGATCAGCTGCCGTCCACAACGCAAATACCGCACACGCAAAGGGATGTCATTTAAACCCTTCAGCTTCTTTGCACCAGTGCACATGGTCACCATGTAAATTTAGCCACCCCATAATAGAGAACTGGCTCCGCGCTCTGGCCGGTCGCCCTCTGGAAAAAGAGTTTTTGCATTGACATGATTTTTTACTTCCAACTTCCGCTGAATCTTCACAGGGGAGGTGAGGGGACTGCCTGGCAGGGATGGATGTGAACTGGAAGGAGGAGAGCCTATTCACTGCAGAGTCCCAAGTTCACTGGGTTCAGTCTGTTAAAAGGGGTTTCTTGGCTGCAAACTCAACATGGCTTCAGATTAACAGAGAAAACAAACACGATAAATAGGAGGAGATAAGGGAGGCGAGGAAAGCAGATCTCGGACAGTCCCCGTCAAGCCCGGATGCACTCACTTATTTTGTGGGACCCTTTCTGACTTTAGGACACTGGGAGTCTGTTTGACGATTCTGCTGACATCAAACAGGGCGACATGCTGACCCTGTGGTTCCTCATGAGGCCGTTCTCACCCGTCAGCGCCGGTCATTGACGGTCACCGTTCAGCAGTGCTGCTGCTTGTGTGTTCTCATGTTACTGTTCTGTCATTTTAATGAGATGACTGCAAGCTAGAGGGTACACGCAGCGTATCCTTTAGGAGAACGAAAACACCAAGGCCCAGGCAATATAGGCGCCCATACTCCCACAATTCAAATAAAACAGTATCGCATGTCTACAGATGAAATACAGAGACACTTATAAATTATGAGAGAATGCATCTTCAGGCATCATGGATTACACAGCTATGGAAATTTCACCAATACAGTGAAAGCACAGAATGCTTCAGTCACCTATGTGAATTTACTACAATAGTTAATAATTAATCTATGCACTTAATGTACAGGAAATACATTTTAAATGCAAAGGAACTGCAGGCAGCACCAGTTGAGTATCACGCCCCCCTGTCTTAGAGAAATGAAATTAGCTGGCAAATTGCCCCCCCCTCAGAAGTTGGCACCTGTAGGGTTGACTAGCCCTGGCTACAGGTAAACAGTTCAAGTTGGACAGGAGCACTGTAAGTGAAAACATGCCCAGAAAAAAATCCATAAAGGACAATAATCCGCTTTGTAGTGGACATCAGAACACAATAAACAGCCCAGGCTTCTTAGACCCAAGGACAAAAGTCGAATAGAGGTCCATTGTCATTAACAACAGGTTTGAAGTCCAGAAAATGAGGATGAGAGACAAACAACAGGAGTGTTTCAGTCGGCACGTCAGTGATGTTGGCGGTACTCCTGACTTCTTCTGGCCTGTGACTGCAGAATCCCAGAGCACAAACCTGCGTCTGGGTTCAATTTCTTGGTAATTGTCTCTCCCCCCCACTCCTAAAGAACACAGGCTTTGTACAACGTAAGCCATGCAGTCAGCCCATCTAGCACCACCCCCCTCCCCACCGCCATTGCAGGGGTAAATAGCCCCTGTTGGGGGGGGCTGCTGTCAGTGCCTGGAGAACCCTCAACTCTCCATGGCTACATCCCAGTTATATGTCATCACAGTCAAGGAAAAGCATTTTATAGCCATACCCACAATGCAACACTGTGCTGTTAAAGTTTTCTTGGTTTTCTTGATTGTCCCCCATCCTTCTTGTCTCATATATCATTTATGCTGGATCCACCACTACAAGTAGACCAGTGTTAAGGCTCTGTGTTTATGATGGATTCAGAATTCTCCAGAGAAGAGGCTCATTTAGAGAAAACTCTATGTACAGAGCATTCAGAGCAAAGGAAATGACAAAAAGCTTTACCCCTGAGGATGAAAATGACAGAGCATGTTGCAACCAGGTTGGTTATGTCTTCAGTGTGAAGGTGACATGTGGTGCCTGCTTTAGGAACTTCAGTAAGATCTAGCTGATTGGTGGATGGATCGGTATTGACCATGTGGGCTGCTCTGGAAAGCCATGAAAAGCCAGAATAAAACAGCATTGATGAAACAACTCTTTTTGCAACATCTCTGCAGCACTGAACTAACGTGTTATTTTTAAACATTATATGAAACAAATACACAGAAATAGTAGTCAATGTTTTATGGAAGTAACATAACTGGCTGATGTATCTAGCACCAATGATTTTTATTTCAAACGCAGTCACAGACAATGTGTCACAGCACTGCTGCTGCTGCAGAGTTTCAGTGAGCACACACTCGCTCTCAGACGGGTGGAGCTTACCACACATGACCATATCAAAGCCCCCACAGACCGAACGCCTCCCACCAGCAGTCATAGCCATTAATGCCTCTCTTCTCAGTGCTCAGCATATCCCAGAAATCAACACTAATCGTGTGTCAGTGATCTAGCCAATCAATGGCCATCTGTCCAGCAGTTTCTCTGAGGGACCTGCCTGCTGATGTGTGTGTGTGTGTGTGTGTGTGGGTGGGGGGGTTAACAATTTTATTACTATTTCATCTAGAGAGGAAGGAGCTCTGGGCTATAAACAGGGGAGGGAGTAATTAAGGTTATGGCCAAGATATAAGTCTGTGATCATTACACAGTTTCTGCACCTTTGTGG
Source organism: Mormyrus proboscirostris (assembly GCA_026779585.1). Lineage (NCBI taxonomy): Eukaryota > Metazoa > Chordata > Actinopteri > Osteoglossiformes > Mormyridae > Mormyrus > Mormyrus proboscirostris. The sequence continues at coordinate 24,387,254 of JAODKF010000138.1, read as the reverse complement.
GGGGTTGAGGAAAGGCTATGTTTTCCCAGCTAAAAAAAATGTGGGAAGAGGATACAGAGCAGGGAGCAGAGAGAAGGAGGTGGTGACTCAGGCCAACCCCATCCTATATGGCCTGTTCTTCCCCCTTGTGGCACTGGGGATGAAGTCCCCGAACAACCTGGACACAGGACAAAGTGGCAGGCTGGACGTCACTGCAGTCAATCGGGTTGTTCTCCAGATGGAGGGAGGCCAAGGTGGAGTTCTTGTGGATCCGGGTGTCGCAGATGGAGTTTGGCGGAACAAATCTGTGGGATGGAAGCACAGATCATGGGTGAGATTCCCTCGGCCACCTGTAATACGGTGCATATCTCTCATTTACAAGACTCCCATTTGAGACTTTCAGAAAGTGGAATCATGGCATAGGGTGACCAGATAATCCATGTTAGATAGGACACTTTGACCTAAGACAGAATTTATGAACTACCATTTCAATTAAAAAGACCTGGATTTCACTCAAGCACTGAGTTCTTGCTGTGTGCTAATTGGTCAGTCTCCTATAATCATGCATGTGCCAATTGTAATGTGAAACAGCTGGATGAGCCTTTTAATTAAACATAACAGTCAAAGTGCAAGAAGAACCGAACTGTTTAGCCAAGCACGGGAGCTCTTCAGTTTTAAAGTAGTTTGCAAAGCCTGAAGTAGCTCAAAGTGTACCACATGACTTGAATTATCTGGTGACCCTGTCTCAGCAAGGCTGCTAAATGGCACATTCAGCAACAGACTCACACAGCTGCTCTGCTCTGTTCTGCTCCAGCAAGCACTATCTGAAGTCTTTTCGCCCAGCGGCCCTCAGATGCTACAATAAGTATCCCCCAGACCCTTGCTCCATTCAGTCGCCAGCCCTTTGGATTGTTATTGTATTTTTAAATGTTTCACACTGCACATTGCAACTTAGTATTGTATTTTTTGTATAGCATAGTGTCTTTTTCTATTGTACATGTATAGTTTGAAGTCACTTTTGGGTATGCTGCTGTAGCTCTTTTGGAATTTCCTTCCGGATCAATAAAGTTATATTGCTACTGTCACAGACATAGGTATCAACTGAGGAAAAAAGAATGGCAAGTGAACCTGGATGAAAGTAGCTGTTTAAAAAGGTACTCTGACACATGGTCTGAACGAAAATGCAAATGCAAACCCTGCAGTAAATACATGGCCTCCAGCATTTAAGGCCAGCAAATGCTATATGTGACCTAAAACAGGCTGCCTTGCAGGATTTAAATAAGTTGATAGGAAGCAAACAGTGCAGCATTCAGCTGACAAAGGAGCAGTGGCTGGAACGAAGCCTTTAAGAAAAACAGCAGGGAAGAGGAATGTGGGGCTGACATCCTGCCTCTCCGTCTGCTGGACACTGTCATCAGCATGACAGCATGCTTGCACACAAACAAGAAACTGGAAACTGCCACCTTCGATCTGCCACCCTGCCCAGGCCGGCAAGAAATGTATCAGCTAGAAGATTAGTGGTATGGTAAATGCCTATATCTGACCAAGGAGTGATGCGTTAGTTGGACACTAAGCTTGGTCAGTGCCTAATTTTTAGTAGATATACCATCCAGATATTTTCACACAAAAATAACGTAATATATTGTATTACCATAATACTACTCAAGCCTTGCCAGCTCCCCACTCCCAGTTGTCCCAGGATATCAATAAGATGGGGTGTCTGCATGCTCCCCCATTAGGAAGAAGACAGAGTTTGGTCACCTTTATTTAGCTTAGTTGAACCTGCTCTGATCCACACAGCTAAACTCCAGGCACAATAACTTCTGAAGTGAGAACTCGTCATCAGTGAAGAATGAGAAGATCCAAGCGTGGAGATTTTACTCACATAGACTGACCTTGGTGTGACCTTCCCCCAAATGACAGAATGAAGAGGGGGGCTGGAGCTTTAAACCGAGACCCACCTGATGAGGTTGTGGTCGAGCCGAAGCAACCGCAGAGCTTGAAGTCGTGGAAGTGCTGATGGGACAGAGCGCAGCTGGTTGTGCTCCAGCAGCAGCTGAGTCAATGTGTCTTCCAAGCCCTGAAAGGCTGCAGTTTCCAGGCTACCCTCATCCAACCTGTTGTGTGCCAGATGCAGGTACACAAGACCAGGTTGGAGGTGATTAAACACCAGGCCTGGGACGCTCTCAATCTTGTTGTGGTGCACAGAGAGCTGTCGCAGGGGGACCGGCAAGAAGGAGGGAATGCTGTGAAGCTCATTGTGGGACAGGTTGAGAACCTCCAGCTTCCTGTAAAGAAATGGCTCACTAGTAAATAGAAAAGGGAGCAGCAGGCAACTGGTTGATTGATTTATATTGTTTTTCTGTTATTACTACTATCTGTTCACCATCCAAGCTTCTTGATTCTCTCTCTGTGACTTAGGTTGCAACCAAAATCCCCTGATGATCTCTGACTGCCCAGGTAAAACAGTATAATAAATCCAGCATTTATGACGAGCACATTATCAAATCTGAGCCTTAAAAACACAGAAAAGGCAAAGCTGCTGGTGACTGCACCAGCTGGATATCCAGCATGCTCACTGGGGCACTGTGTCCCAGGTCAGACTGTTAAATCCTAATTCTCGCCCCAGATTCCCAGAAGCCAGAGGTCAGGGCAGCAGGAAAAGCATGACAGCACTGAATACTGAATGATGGTATATGGGACTCCAGACCAAGTCACGGTGTATCAGAGGGTGACCTTATGTGTTAACGACCAGGCATATTAAAACACTTAAAACATTCTAGGAAATAATTTTCTTTTATCTGAAAATAAATATTCCCTTGATTCCCAATCCATGTTACCAAACAACTTCTTCAGATGTTTTAGTTCTCATCAAACCTTTTCTTTCCATGAGCAAAGTATGGATGATTTTATATATGAATACCACATTTCCACAATTGTGCTTTCATGACTTGTAATCGCATATGTCATCGTGATGTTTCTGAAAAATGTGGTCTTGCAAATCTTACTGCATTAACCATAAATCTTATTGGCATAAACAGTTCTGTTCCACTTCAGTATCTTGAAATGCATCTACACAAATGTAATAAGGGCCAGCATCCCCGGGTGTGGTTACTGATGTATTTGTGCCTTCTTGAGTTGAGCACCGTTCTGGCACTGAAGGCCTGTCAGGGCAAGGTCTATGCCATATACCCAGATCCCCACACTCATACCAGACTGCCATCGCACCTTGCCAACTGACACTGACTGAAATGTCAGGGTTGCACAACAGCACTTGCACAATCCAGAATGACCAATGGGCAACAAGGAGGCCAGCAAAAGCCCTCTGTGGAATATTTGCTGTTCTGTCTCATTTCTTTGTTACCCTTGGTTCTGAAAGAGTTGAACCCTGACATCAGCTTCAGAACTACAGAAATTAAAAATGATCACAGTAATTATAATTCCAGTGTTTACTTCTATCCTCCTTGAAGTTTTCTGCAGCGTCTACCACCTGCAGACCTCAGTCATGCTTACAGCTGTGGGATGTCCCGGTGTGCTGCAGTGATTCAGAGGGGTTGGATTCTCAGGCTGTGCCAACAGAAGTTTTACAACCTAATCAGGCTCCATTAAACTGCTGGAACTGGTAGCTGAGGTAGGACCCACATGTCAATAACTCCACACGCCTGGCCTCAGTAGGGTGTGTTCTCAGCTGTTACCCAAATCATTCACAGCATTCTGCTTGTTTCCTGTCATTGTTGAGTCCTGTAACTGTCTTCAAAGACAGCAGAGCATTAAATCTTCTGTTTCAGTTTGCTTTACCGTACAGACCAGACCTGCAATACCTTTGTGAGAGTAAATGACATTTTCTGTTTTCTGCAGTTTTGTCTGTTACCATGGAATGTTTGCTTGTTAGCATGGATGGTGTGAGATGATGTTCGAGTTTAAGATGGACTTGTTGACATTCAAAAGGTCCAGCTCAACTTTTGCACACAGCTGCAGGAAAAAAGTGATTTCTCCCCAAGGCTCTGGAACTTTATGTAACCTGTTATAAAAATCCCCTCCATCCGGGCTGAGGTCACACGATACCAACCCCCCCCCCCCCCCAGTGTCATCATCTGCTTTTGTTAAGACACAAAGTAAAATACGTGCAACACTTTGCAGATAACTTTCAGTTTTTTCTTTCTTTTCTTTAGCCCCACTGCAAGGATAGAAAAGTAAACATCAAAACCATTTCTGCTGTTTATCATTTCAGTAAGCGCATTATGCAGCCATTTTGAACAAAGAATGACCATAGAATGAACTGGGAAGCATACAGTCGTGACCTATTCCAGGTCCCCATACTATGAGACATGAAATAACTCGTTATTTTTTGTGCAAAACTTGTTAAACTGCAGGAGGAAAAGACTAACATGGTACGTGGCCCCATTACACATGGAAAAAGGCCCCCAAGGACATTATGCCCCCCCCCCCAACATCGTGTTGTGAGCATGTAACTTCTGGGTCCTAATGAGAAGCACACGCAAAGTCAGGAAGTGCCTACTCTGCAACCTGCATGGCTTCCTTTTCATCCATCCATTTTCTGTAACAGATTGTTCTATTGTGGGTGGCAGGGGGTCCAGAGCCCAAGGGCACAAGGCACGGACCGACCTAGGATGGGGAGCCAGTCCATCACAGGGGACACATACACAGGTAACTCCAATAATCCTCAGCATGTTTTTGAACTGTGGGGGAAAACCAGAGAACCTAGTGGAAACACGGGGAGAGCATGCAAACTCCGCACACATGAAGCCATGGCAGAGACTCTAACTACTGTGCCACCATGCCACCCTGAAAATGATTACCAGCCCTGAAAATATTCCACCAAATATTCAATGTGTTGATAGCAATTTTGGAAACAATTTGAAACCATTTGGTTACAAATTTGACATAACAGCGGCAGGCTATTTCCGCTTGTTAGATCTGGATGTGTGCATGAATAATGAGATTAAAGACATTGCTGGGGCAAATCACGATCAGTATGAAATGAGACGGGTATATTCTCCTTTCCCAGTAGCAGCTCTGTATGTTGTGCTTTCAGGGGGGGACTGTGTCTTATAAATGACCGTGTGCACAAAGGATAGAACTGGAAGAAGTCATGGACCTCTAGAGTTAGCTAATGATAAAAGAGAATCATATGATATAGGCTCTGACCCCTGATTTAATACATATGAGGTCCATGACATGTTTTTTGTGCAAGTCAATCCCCCAGTAATGATTGTGCTCCCACATACCCCCTTTCTTGGATGCCAGAGAGCCAACGTAGAAGACAGAGGCTCATACACAGGCTCATAACCAGAACACCTACAGCTCATTTTTTGGCTGCTCTGCACATGTTACTTCAGAAGTAGAAATTTGAAAACTGTGGTAAGAATACTAACCTTTTTCCTACGAGATGAAAAGCCATAGAGTGGAATTTGGTCGGCAGGGGGATAATGACCATGTGCCCTAAAATAATTTGCGGCCTCCAGCTTCTTCTCTCCAGCTGTTTACTGACAACAGCCATGAGGCGGGTGGAGAGTGACCAACAGACCACGACCGACACTAACATTCGCATGCCCTGATTTACTTAATGTCAGGGAACTAAATTTGAAAACAATGGCTGCTGGGAGTTGTGTTAAAATAGCAAGGTTTCAAAAAAATACTAAACACTGAAGCCAAAATCAAAAAACATGAAGTGCTGAGTCACTGAGAAAGACAACAATACGGAATTAATGGGGTTCAGCCCCATGTGTGAGTGGGAGGCAGGAGAGTCGCACCACCAGGACCGGACCGCACAGACAGCACCAACCACATGGAGCCAAGCAGCCTCAGAAATTCCCCCTGTTCTAACCGAGGTTCAGTCTTTGTTACCGTTATGCAATGTCATCCACTTCCTTTGATTCTTGGAGATTTGGCCTCTTCAATGGATGGTGAAGCCCTCACCATGACCAAAGGGATATGGGAAACATGACACTTGACATGAGCTTTTTTTGTACTTGTTTCCATGGAAAAGTCAATCATGTACCAATGAAATATGGGAAAGAGTGAGAATGAAAACATTCAGTTATTCAGGCATCTGCCACTCCTAAAGACCTGATTCATGATGTAGATTGGTCAGTGTCACTCTGCAACCAATTTAACAAACATAATTTTGATTAGGCTTAGCATACGTTCTCCTTTTCCCAGACTTTTTTTTGGCACCTAATAATGCCTGAAATGTCCAGGATCTTGCTTTGTTCCATGTTGCCATTTGCTTTCCATAGTCAGAAGATTTTCTGTGAGCATATCGAAGCTGCTTCGACGCGTCTCTTTTCTGCTCCCGTTTCTTGCAAAGCAAAATAAGGTCACCTTAATTTTGATCGATTCATCAAAGTAACCAGTCTACACTAAGCATCCATAAGGTATGGACTAGAGCATCTAAATGTCTGGGATAAGTCTTGACATTCCCTTTTTGTTTACTGCAGAATTTAGTTCTATCTTCCTGTTTATAAAATGATGCTGCAATAGTTATTTTGCTTCAGTAATAGGTCAGAACACAATGGATCCACCAGAATGACACAACATGATTTCCTTCTGATGTTCATTGTCCTGGTGCTATTGTTTGGGAAATATTGCAATTAGCCCATTTTTAAGCATTTAAACATAGACATGGAATAATGAAACTAACTAGACTGACTAGAGTTGTTCATAAACACTGTCTTTTGCAATCTGCATTGTGGGTTCACATTGGAGACCCAGTCACACTGTGGTTTGGAGAGGGGTGTTAATCTCATCTCTGTCCTTCTCGGAGATGTGTGGCACTATGTTTTCTGCTACCCAAACGTATGTGTACACTCTTGGAGAGATTCAGTTGGTTCCCAAGGATTCCACGGAGACAAAAAAACGCATGGAATTTTACAATATTTGAACAATACAAGTATCCATGCCCAGACCTGGACCCCTGCCTATTCATCAAATAGAGTTATCTTTTTTTAAAATATATTTAAACTTCTCCAGATGTTCCCACGGCTGCACTACTCAGCAGATAATTATGCAGAATATCTTACCTTCAAAAACCCCCAAAAAGCAGTTACTGTATCACCCCAATGACTTGGGGACACACATTCAAATTATGACACTTACAGCTCGATTCCATGCAGCATCCATTTTGCATTTTGCATTGAGTTAAAATGATAACCAGCAAAAAGAGTCCAAGACTTAATGCCATGGTCCCAGTTGAGCTAAGCGCCTTATCCTGAATGAATGCATGCAGTCAAAGACCAAATGGCACACTCTTGTGGTAAAGGGTGAAATGGCATGACAGCAGTCCTAATATTTACAACAATTGAAGAGTAACAGAAACCAGAGGAAAAGGAGAGAGCTTACGGTAGATGTGTCCATGCTCGTGGTGCTATGCTGTCATCCTGCAGCCTGTTCTGACTCAGGTCCAGAACCTTAAGTCGGATCAGCTTCAGGGAGTTTACTGTCAGCTCCTCCAATTGGTTTTGTGAGAACTGGAGCCTCTGTTGAAGAGCATAGTCCCACTTATAAAATACTTCAAATTATATAAAATCACCCAAATTGCTACATTTGATTTTGCAGACATATTTGTAATGCTTATTAGTGAAGAATATGCGTTGTGCAAATTGATTTAGATATTCATGCACGTAACTCAAGACTAATACTTCCTGTCCTATATAATGATCAGGGAATGGACCATGAAAAACAGTATATTACCAATAAGATAATCACTGCTTTACACCATCCTGCCTGTAGAGGTCAATCCAGAAATTTTGTTTTTTTACCTGAAGGGAGGGAGGCAGCCCTGATGGGATTGTTCTAAACTGGTTGTTATCCAAGCGTAGGTGGATTAGTTTCCGGAGGGGCCTGAAGGTCACAGGGGACACTTTTCCCTCATGGAGGCCATTGCCCTGGAGTTCCAGAGTCAGCAGTTTGAACAAACCTGAAGACAGCCAGACGCTCAGTTCTGAACAGCAGCATCACAACTTCTGCTAATACAGAAAGATCAACTCAAAACAGTTGCATTCATGGATAAACAGACACACCCTCACCTTTGAAGCTGTGGGGTGAAAGCCAACTGATTTTGTTGTCATTGATCTTGAGCTCCTCAAGCGATTGTGGCAGAACTGGGATCTTTGTCAGATTGTTGTTGTCCAGGTTGAGTTTCTTCAGGATTGACAGATTCTACAACAAGCCAAGAGTATGGTAAGGGTGGACCCAAAAAACCAGGGGACTGGAAGGCATGAGACTTCAATAAAATTACTGAAAATAACCTAAACCACGGCAAAAGACATATAAGCTTCAGGAAGTTTAACCAGATGTAGCAGAACAATTTATATATATATATGTGCGTGTGTGTGTGTGTGTGTGTGCGTGTGTATATATGTGTATGTATGTATATATGAATATATGTAT
>JAODKF010000138.1:24368207-24378763 GCA_026779585.1 Mormyrus proboscirostris | reverse complement strand
TCTGTATATATGAATATATGTATATATATATATATATATATATATATATATATATAAATGCTGCGATCTGCGATTAAAAGAGATGAGTGAGCCAAGCATAGAATGGAAATCACAGAAATGAGAAAGGCACAGAAGATGGAGACACTCGCGATGTTTACTGTGAGATATGCCTGCAGCCCAAACCTTTAAAAATGTTTTCAGAAATAGAACACCATGCATGAAACATCAAACTAAAAACATTCTACTACCAAAGGAAAGGCAAAAATACAAAGAATTTAGGAAGAATTTCTTCCACCCCATTTTAAGTACTTCTCTGTCCACTACTGAGCTGAGCTATTTGTATTAATTCAGAACTCAGAATACATGCCTGCCTGTCACTTGACATTAGTGACTCCTGGTCAGCTGCCTGAGCAAACAGACTACCTTGGCACACTTTATAAACCTACCCACGATTGCAAATACCCACTAAAAGTAACTGTTTCCAACCAAAAACTGTGAGTTTTATTGTAAAGTCCAGATGTACCATCCTATTTCAAAGTTAAACAATATATAGCATATTTAAAAGCAGAAAATCCTCAGTTGACCCTGTTGTGTTTGACAGCTTTGCCTTAAATAGCAAAGTCTTCACTGTGCACCTCAGGTTTTGTCAAATAAAGCCTTTAATTATCACATCCTTGCTGCAATAAACGGCTCCTTCTGTCTGCTCACTTCATCCTTTATTTAGTCACATTTCTCTTGCAATCTGCCTTCACAGAGTGTCCTCCATTCTACCCATGCATCTTCATAATTCGCCTTGAAGGACAATAACAACTCCTTCATGTATACTGGTAACGGCTAAAAAATACTCAACTCAAAAATATTTTACCTATCAATTTCAGTTCTAAGCAACAGTAGTAATCTGTCATATTCAAGCAATGATGCTCAAGAATGACTTTGACTAACTGACAGCAGAACTTCTAAGAAACACATTTTGTGCCTGTTTTTGGAATCTAAATGTGGACTTAGAGTCAGCCTATAATCCCACACTAGACATATGTATGTATCCCCTCTCTGTTTCTTTCCATCTGTTATTTGTGGGAAGTGAGGAAAGGATATAGTAAAAGTTTTCAAAGAATTTCTTCCTGCTTTGTGAGCCTTGATACACAGTGACCGCGTAACCAGCGTCCTGAAAAGTATCAGTATGGTCCAGCTGCGGTCACCACAGTGTCCGCTTGCCAAAGGATCCTTCACTGCCTCATACCTCCCAGTAGGGGGTGCGGTCGCACATCTACAGCACCTGTGTTTATTTGTGGACCTGTCTCGTTCCGGCACGGCCGGTCAGATTGGGATGCCATTAATTGTTGTGTTCTGATGCTTTCCAAACAAACCCACTTCAGAGGTTCTGAAGGGAGCTGAAGTCCAGCTGGAGAGGATTCAAAAGTAACAATTAAAGATTAGGGTCTGTCCAGATGGCCTTGTGTTTAAAATTTCCAAATGGTCCTACAGTGCCATGAAAACCTCATTTGTGGGTTGTGGTGACTGAATAATAACGGAGAGTTTTCAGCCCGTATAAAGGCACCTAAACTGTTTTTAGTGATCTAAATGTTTCCTTTCTGTTCAGACTTCATAGATACTGTTTCAGAAAGATTTTCATGGGCAAGGGAAGTTGCCAAGAACTACTCATGTGCTTTTCACATGCAGTAACTCAGACAAAACAAGGCTTATTTTTTCTTCTTAACTGGGAGACCCTTATTAAAAGTCAAGTTATAGAATATATTTTGTAACCAAATAAACGTTTTTTAATATACAATAGTAACAATATGTAATGTTCAGTGAGTATGATGGGCAGGTCACCAGTTCGAGCCTGGCCTTGGCATGTCTGTGGGCCCTTGACAATGGTCCCTATCCCCTAGCTGTGGGAGCACAGCTATATCACCTACAAACAGCAAGATGGGGTAGGCAAAAAGTGAATTTCCTTACGGGATCAATAAAAAGTGTAATCATCATCTGAGCTTCTGGAGTTGTGGAGACCTGAAAACATGAGTGAGAAAACACTTTGCTACTATGTATTCCAGAGCAGATAGGTGTGTTTAGGTGAGAATTTTGACACTAACGTCTCAGATTTCTGTCCTCCAAGGAGCCAGATTCAGGTTAACACCCACCCATACCATTTGGGTCCTGTTTTCTGTGTGGTTTCAAATGTTGACTCACAGTTATCTCATATCTGCCTCCGGAATGTCATATTTACCTAAACCATAGGGGTTCTGTCATTATCATCCACCAGGTGGCAGCAGATTCAGGCTGTCAGGGCACTGCCGGGATGTGACTGGTTTGTTCGGTGGGCAGCACATGGCATATTATTTAAGATTAAGGATTTACAACCACAATTCTACAACAATCAGCATCACAAAGCGTTCTGCTGATGCGCCTTTATGCATAAAATTTTATCCAGTGGTTCCTGTTTCAGCAGAAGCATGTCCCCAAACAAATACATTCAAAAACTTCCAAACGCAGCAATGCCATGGATAGATCCGTGCAATCATGACACGCTCAATAGACTTACTCGGAACAGGGTGGGAGCGAGGGAGGTGTCGGTCAGCTCATTCAGATGGAGATCCAGCCACTCCAGCTGTGGCAGCCCAGCCAGGGATCTCACAGGGATCTTGCGCACCTGACTGCCTACATAAAGACTGACAATAGTCATTATCCTCACACACCAGACATTATTCAAAACCATATTGCTGTGAAGTAGCACACTGCGATTCTGTCATTCAAACATATACTGCTATTGTAATAATGAAAATGCTACTAAAGGTAAAAGTAGCACAGAAGATGTGGTCGATATAAAAATCAGAAGCCTGAGCATCTTCTGTCCTGAGATCCTGAACCCCAGCCCACACCTCCTGCCTCACCCGACAGCTGGAAGGCCGTGACTCCTGGGCCAGTGATGTTTGGCAGGTGGGTGATGTAGAGACCCTGGCAGGTAATTTGGGAATCAGCCAGTCGACATCCCTCTGGAAGGGGATCTGTGAAGCTGGTCTGGTTGGACAACTTTGCGTCTGGAAGGGGATCTGCATGGCCATTGTTTACCTCCTCCTCCTTGTCCTCATCATCTTCATTATCCTCATCATCATTATCATCTCCATCCTCCTCACTGTCATCCTTGTCATCATTGTCCTCTTCATCACTTTCATCCTCATCCTCATCACTTTCATCATCCTCATCCATCGGTTGTTTGTTGACACTTTGTGCTTCTCCTTCAGTGTCATCTTTCACCTTTACCAAATGCAGGAAAATTATCACCCCCAAATTCATCCCCCTGCCATGCTTACTGAATGTTCAAAGAACTGACCCCTGTGCAACCAGGCCTCATCTTTTAAAACAAGCCATCTGTTATCGCTTTTTCAGCACCATGCTAACATCCCTTCACCTTCACCGGCCAGCAAAATAAATAAAGAACAAACTGGAGCCACATTGTTCCAGGAAAATGAAAGCCTGCTGGATAAATAGGTCAACAATGCAAGCATGCTGACCTCATTGAGAGAAGCAGGATGTGGAGTGATGGTGGTCACCAAAAGCTGGTCATCACCTTCTCCTTTCTTGCCTATGATCTCATTTCTGTCCCCATCATCATCTTCTTCATTTTTCAAGGTCAGGATTGAAGGATGAGCTGAAGAAGGAGACTGCAGAGCTCAGCAAGCAGGACATTAACCTCATACGGAAGCCCCCAGAAGCAAGGGTAATGTAAATGTCAAAGATTTCTAACGCACTGTGAGTGAGGAGCTGGTCTGTTATTTAAAGAAAATCGAGGAGTACAGTGTTTATACACTCAGAAAATCATCAGAAATGTTCTGTTTGCATCACCATCAACTTGTTAAAGTAATATTTGCATGTAGTGACATTTAAAGTAAACAACACGGTTTTTGCAACCCCCCCCAGTGTCTGCACCCTTGTTAAGCACATATTTTGTTAGTATAATAGAACCTTACAAAATAACAGATAGTAATTCACAGACTAGACAATAAATGAATTTTCAACTTTTTAAAAGAATCACCATGATGAAATTATACCTCATGGAATTAAAATACAGAACCAATAATTTAGATAAAACTAGAGCGTATTAAATACCTTTAAAAATTGCAAAAGAGCAGCTCATTAGCCAGCACATTTGTGATCCACACTGTACCTCTCAGGGACATCCCATTTACATGGCAACCATGGTCTGGAGTAGGAGTACTGAGAAGGGAATGGGTCACATGACACAGACACACCTGTGCAAATGACAATGACCATTTCTGGGTAACACTTACCTGAGAGAGTTGCTTCCACCACAGCTGCACCTGCTGCCATCTCAGCCTGGTGCTGGGTGTCCATGAAGCCCCATCCCTCAACCCTGGGGACAGTAAGAGCACAAGCCCCAAGCCACAGGACTACAAAATCGAACATCGATAACAAGGGTCCCAAAATGCTTGAAGCACAGTCTTGATATGCTCCTCCTAACGACAGTGAATCTGGAGACTCAGATGAGCAATGAGAAATGGGGTGGGGAAGAAGATAGAGTTACATTCACAACACCCCTTTTATTCATGTAAAAAAAACTTACATCTTCCCACCCATCCCAGCACCAAGGTGTCATTTCAGGCACTTCATGCACACTGAGATGTCAGCACAATGGGCTGGAGGCCAAGATTCTTTCTCATTTGGCCACATTACTGGCCTTGGACAAATTTAGCGTAGGAGTAAAAAAAAATTAAGTATAACAAAAGGTAACTGCAGAGATTTTCATCCATTTTTGTTGGACGCATGTTGAATCTGAAGAGTGTGATTGGAAACAAGTCTCCTTTGAAAAGTAGCTCTGTTGACTACCCTGTGCCTAAACCAATACACACATACACACACACACGCTCACAGCTTGTGCTGTTTCCTCACTCAATTTTACATCCTTCCCACCTTGGAGTGCTGTGGCCAAGAAAGGTATTTCATACTGTCTCCTTCAACCAAACAAATCTTTTATTGTCAATTAAACCACATACTGGCATGGGTGGGGCTGAGTGTTGTTTCATACCTCCATGGCTGGGGTTCAAATCCCATCTCTTCACTGTACGTGTACATTTTGCTTCCTCTCAAGTCCAAAGATGAGCAGTTAGGCCAATTGCAGTCTCTGACTTACCCATGGTATATGGACGGCCTTCCTCTCAAGAATGTGTCTCTGCCTCGTACTGACCAAGACATGACCCAGATAACCCTGACCAGGATGACTGACTAAAAGTTGGACTGATGGCTTAGAAAGTAAATAATCACAACATACACCTAAGTCAGTCATAATGCAGGAGATTGTACTAGACCAACAGCCACAACCCCCTCCCTGGACACGAAATGGCCGAGGTGCCCCTGAGGAGAGGTTTACCGCCCCAAGCGGTGTTCATCTAGCCATAAAACTAGATATCAGTAGCTTTTTGGAGAACAGAAGAAATTCAAGTTTATTTTTTAGTGTTAATGTTAATTTGCATATGTTCTGATGTTGAATTTATTTATTTATTCTTAGCAAATATATATTTACCACCCAGATAAATAGCCTTAAACATTTTATTTGATGGCCAAAGACCTTTGCACAGCACATATGAGTACAACGTTTAGACGGTGTGTTACATACAGTATTGCTGAATAAACAGGACACCCATCAGAACCCCTCGCTTTCCCTGCCTGTCTGTGTTTCTGCGACTTTTGCGTGATGAACCAGCCTCCCTCGTTGGCAGTCTCCCTCGCCACCAGCTCTCCGCCTCTCTGTTTGCGTACAGTAACGTTTTCATCGCACCCTGCTTGTGGATTGATGCCTGTGGTTTCCAGACCGGTGTTTCCCAAAGAGGCCCAGCATTTACTCAGCGCGGCTCTCGGGGTAGGTGTGGCCTGAGCAGCAGGGTGAAGACAGCGACGTCCGCTCAGACATGCTGCGCCCGCAGTGTTCAGGCCCCCACACTCGGATACGGAGGATCTCTGGGCCGGTGCGTCCTGGCAGGACCAAGAGCAAACCGCACGGTGTGTGTGTGTGCTGTGAGAACCTCGAAAAACAAAAATGTTCAGTCATAGGTACTTTGTGAACGAGTCTGTTCTTTCTAGCAGCTCTTCTAAATGAATGCCACACTGTGTCTGAGGAGCCATTTTTTATGGGTCAGACTAGATACAATCCCATAATGTCTGGGTTATTTGGTATTAAAGATTTACAGTCAAATTTCTCGTAAATGGTGATACAGTTCTTAGGTTCTTGCTCCTGGGTGTGTATGTAATGCCATGTGCCAAGATGATACAGTTTGAAGTTTTATATGCTCTCTTTGGAAAATAATTTTAATGTTGGTAAACAGAATTCCACAGAAAAATGGAATCGGAACACTTTTGAGTGCCACTGAATGAAAGGAATTGGAGCACTGAGGGATTCTCCATCATTAGCCCAGAAATGCTCCGTAATGAATGGGGGGGGGGGGGGGGGGTGAACAACATTGGATGTGAAATAGAACAACATATAATTTAGCAGTTCTGATGTTGAGTGGACTAACAGACCTCTTATTTAGAAGAACCATCACACAGGAGATACCAGCTGGCCTCTCCCTTAGCAGGCACTGCCACATCTTTCTAAAGACCGGATTTAGTTACCCGTCTTTTACAGGCAGGTCATTCACCCTCATTAGGAACTGAAAGCAGGTGTCTGCCCAAGTCAATTTCAGAGGAAATGAATGTTACACATTTTGTCTAAGTTACACATTATTCTGTTTTAATTTTGAATTCTAGATTTCCTTTCCTTTCTGAAAATCCCAACATGAAGGAATGGCTAAGATCGCCCCCTGGTGGTTCTGTATGGTCTTATGATCCATTTGTCGACCATCCACAAACTTACATTTAATTTATTTAGCAAGCGCTTTTAAAAAAAGCAACATAAATTGAAATAGAGTGGTCAGACAGTCCCTGGAGCAATTGGAGTTAAGAGTCTTGCTCAAGACCCAATGGTGACATCACTCTGGGGTTTTTAATTAAGAAGAAAACAAGGTTCAAATGAAAGTGTGCAGTGGGAATTTCTGTACGTGTGAGAACACATTTTAAAAATGTATCTTCCATGGTTAAATGACATAATGTAAGAATGTGATATTTACTCGCATGTTCAACCTGCATTTTGCTCCACCACAGTCAACATCATCATGGTAGATAGACCACTCGGTGTCTCTCTACAGACATAGATGCTCACTGCGAGTGACCTTTGACCTGTGTTTTATGTGGTACTGCTACATGACAACGGCAGGTGTTCTAATTGCAGCTTTGGACAGTGTGTCAATGGGCAGCTGTTGGGGGGATCACCTCCCCCCTCCAAACAGCTGAGGATTCTCTACAGGCAAGAGCACTATGTGACACAGGATAGCCTTGAAATAGCACACCGTCATCAAGACAATGCCCATCCACCCGGGCACCCTAAGTGCTGGACTTGCCTTTGTCACTGGGCCAGGCAGCATTTGTCTTAATAACCTTTACACATAATGTTCACACAATTAGTAACAGAGATTTGATAGATACAAAATTAATTTAACAAGTTAAGTGCTGTGGTAGTTTCTCACTTTCAAACACGGGGAGGACAGGCACCCTCCAGACGTTCCATACCTACATGGCCATGTTTGCACTCAAAACCACTCCTCAATGGTTGCCATAATCTTTTGAGAGACCCAGGCAGCAGCTCATTCAAATACGACGACGGCGCGTCAACAGACACAGTGAACAACATGACATTCTACAGCACTTGGCAGCAAGAATCATCGAAAAGCAGTCAATTTTCTGCATCCCAGGCCTTGACTTTAGCAATAGCACAGATGTACAGATAAGGGCATCCCTGCACTATCTATAGCTGGTATTTGGGAGATTACTATTCGCCCATACCTCGAGTCCAGGTCAACACCCTACATTCCCCAGTCCCAGTCCAGCCAAATCCATTTGTTCTTTTGTCTTAGTTCCTCATCTAATTATATCTGTGCATAAGTGGGTGGGATGTCATTCCAACAATAAAGGCCGTGACAGGCAGGACCCGAGGCCTTTGTCCTGCGTCTGCCCCTCTGGAGTTTGTATCCAACAGAGAGCGAAGCTGAACCGAGAGCCATGGATGATGTGTATAAAGCAGCGGTGAGTGCAGATGGGGGACCACTCACTCCTACATGGGCAAGGGGGGAGGGAGAGAGATGTATATCATATGATGAGAGCATTTAAGTGCAGTACATTGGGAATTGTGTCTTGGACTGCATATTTACATTTTACATATTTAGCAGATGTTTTTGTCCAAAGCGATTTACAAGTGAGACAAATAGCACATTACAAACATACGTACAGTGAAGGAGTCGACCAGGCATAAGTGTAGCTAGGCTTCTTACAGCTTCAATAAAATGCAAAAAAAAAAAAAAAAAAACGTATTGCCGTAAGAGCTGTAAAAGGTAGCGCTTGTGTGGCAGAAGGACTCCATGTTGGGTTATAATGGTGTCCTCACAGCTGTGTCCTAATACCACTGCAGTACTCTGAACTCCTAATGAATGAGGACAGAGTTACAGCTGAGCTACAAGCCATCTACCAGCAGTCGGGCGTGACCGATCGATTCTTACACATTCCATTTTCATGAGACTTCTACAAAAATCTACTTTTTCTCTTAAGCTGTTCAAGTTAAATCCAAAATGAAGAGTCAAAGACATTATTATATTCTGTCCTGCATTTTCCTTGCTCTCCTCAGATAAGATCATAACTGTATTTTGGTAAGAAAAATAGACCTTCTCTTAAATTAAGCAGGGCTGGTTTTCAGGATTTGACAAGCATAACAAGCGTCCTTGTGTCCTATCCTAGTGTCAGATGCCTGATTTACAACCAACAGAGATTATGCAACAAAGCTGTTCACAGTTCCATTCAGCCAGTACTAACAGTGCAACAAGGAGAACAATATAGTTAGTTCAATTATATTGTCCTATCAGAAGGCATTCTGTGTCCTTATGTGGCGTTACCTCCATGCCAGTGAGAAGTAAAACAGGATTAATGCAGGATTGTTAGAAACAGCTGTCAGTTTAGCCCCCAGAGCAATGTGACTAAAACAACAGGGAGAAACCTGACCCCCAGTTCAAGATGGACCATGCACTCAATGCTGGGCTGGGCTCCAGCAGAGACACTATTCAGTTTCCATACAGGGAAACTATCTCAGGCTTTAAGACCGAGCTCCCCAGCGACAGGGATCTGCGGTATGGAATCTACATAGTGTTGAATATAGCCCATAGACATCGTAATTAGAATTTCACCAGCATAAAAAATAAAGAGCACGTGGGGGCAATACGTGGCTGTACCTGTGATCGGAAGGCAACCGTTCAAATGCCAGGGTCAGCAGACAGAATTCACCACTGTGCCACTGAGCAAAGTCCTTAACCCTGATTGGTCCATGGAGTGGTTTACCCTTCTGCTTCAATTGTGCTTTGCTTTCAATAAATGAATCTAATAAATAAATAAAACGTAATGTAATGCTTCCATGTAGCGGTTTATAAGTATATTATGGATTAATATATGGCCAAGATTCATACTCCATATTTTTGCAATTAATGAAGTGGAATTTGAACTGAATACCGTACTATACACATTTGCAAAATGTATAAGGAAAAATTAATTTCACTAAATAAAGTTCCTTTAATTACATGTTCCTTGTTCATTGCCAACAGGTTGAGAACTTAACAGAAGAACAGAAAAATGGTAAGCATTTGCTTATTCTATACTTAAATAAAAAAATGCAGACACTAGAACCCTGGAATAAATATGAAAGGGTTAGAAATCCACATAGTGCAGTTTCTTGGAGAAACCACTGCTCATTTTTAACACCCTTAGAGTTCAAGGCTGCCTTCGACGTCTTCGTCCAGGATGCAGAGGATGGCTGCATCAGCACCAAGGAACTGGGGAAGGTGATGCGCATGCTGGGCCAGAACCCAACTGCTGAGGAGCTGCAAGAGATGATTGATGAAGTAGATGAAGATGGTAGGTAGCATGCTTTATTGCCTGCTTATAAAGGGCTGCTATTAGGAAAACTGACTTTCTTCACCTGCGTAAGGGCTAAACATGCTCAGTGCTACAAATGGAGGAAAACCAAAGCTGAGTTTGTGTATTCCCTGTCAGGAAGTGGGACGGTAGACTTTGATGAGTTTCTGGTGATGATGGTACGCTGCATGAAGGAGGAGAGCAAAGGAAAATCAGAGGAGGAGCTGGCTGAACTCTTCCGCATGTTCGACAAGTAAGTCCATCAGTCTGTATAATCACCACCCCAAAAGGTACAGCTGAAGATTGCATTTCCTATTTGACAGAAATGGAGATGGCTACATTGACCTGGAAGAGCTAAAGAATATGCTGGAAGCAACTGGTGAACCAATCACAGAGGATGACATAGAAGAGCTAATGAAGGATGGGGACAAAAACAACGATGGAAAGATTGATTATGATGGTGAGTGTGGCCCAAAGTCCATCCATCCATCCATCCATTTTCCAACCCGCTTAATCCTATTGGGTCACGGGGGGTCCGGAGCCTATCCCGGAAG
>JAODKF010000138.1:24347623-24359882 GCA_026779585.1 Mormyrus proboscirostris | reverse complement strand
CTGCAGATGAAAGTCTGACCCTGAGCACAGCCTGGGCCTCCTCCCTCTCATCTGCTGTGACAGGCTTCTTGTTCAACCTCTCCAGCAGTGGCAGCCAGGCCAACAAATGCAGATGGTAATCCTCGGTCTCAGCCAGAGGGTTCTCAGACAGAACTAACGTCTGCAAGGTGCCTGATACACTTGTCAGAGAGTGTAGAGCTTTCTGGGAGGACACCAGGTTACCCCTGGTGAGAAAGACCATCACCAATTAGAATCACCAGTGAAGGTGTTACCAGAAGCTGGCTGGGCTCTCCACACAGTGCCAAGGACAGCCACAGTTTCACTGGTGCTACCTGATGTTCAGGTACTGTAGAGCCTTCATGTTAGCACTGATGCCATCTAGGATCTCCAACTGGTTGTCCCGCAGGTGCAGGGTGGTAAGTCGCTCCAAATGGTCTAGTCCCTTCAGCTGCTTAATGCGGTTCTGAGCCTAAACTGGCCATAGAAGAGAAGGTAGAATAATTAGCAGGAATGTTTCGTCTTGCTACCGACATTACAGCAAGTAGAGTTGTGAGGAGTCTGCGCAGGTAAAATACAGGTTAAGAACACAGTCCAGCTTTAGCAGATGCTGGGGGATTTGGGTCACATTATATCAGTGGTTTGAGAGTAAAGAAGCAGATGGTTTTTTTTTTTTAATTGACTACATAACAAGGCTTCGTGGAGTCTGCATACATAGGCCCTCTGGTGTGAGAAGACTATACCAGGTAGAGTCTGCGCAGATTTGGCAGCTGGATGCCGTCTGTCGTCTCCAGCTTATTCCCTCTCAGTTCCAGAGTCACTAGGTTTCCCAGTCTGTCACATTGCAGACCCGACATTTGCCGAATGCTGTTACCTGAGGAGAGACGTTCTTCAGTGTAAAGTCGCAAGAGTTGTGACAGAGTCCACCCAGACTGAATGTGTCTGACACTGACCAATCAGATTGAGCCTCTCTAGGGCCAGACCTTTGAGGCCCTCAGGGCTATGGATACGATTGGTTGCCATACTGAGGCATTGTAAATAGGCTAGTTGGTTCATAGGCTGGCCGACCAAACTCTCCACCCGATTTTCATCCCCTTTCAGCCAGAGAAGCTGCGTGAGTGCTGCCAGTGGAGACAAGTCTGACAGACAATTGGATGAGATGTCCAGGAACCGCAGGTGGACAAAGTTGCTAAGCAGAGCG
This sequence comes from Mormyrus proboscirostris, assembly GCA_026779585.1. Classification (NCBI taxonomy): domain Eukaryota; kingdom Metazoa; phylum Chordata; class Actinopteri; order Osteoglossiformes; family Mormyridae; genus Mormyrus; species Mormyrus proboscirostris. The sequence goes on along the minus strand of JAODKF010000138.1, from coordinate 24,358,684 downwards.
ATGTCTGTCAGTCTCCTGGCAACAGGAAAAGGAGTGGGCTATTCAGGGTTGTGTTGCATATTTCGTTGCCAGAAAGGTTCCCAGTTATACAATACCAGTCAAAACTTTGGACACACCAAGCCACCTACAAAAGAGAGTGCTATTGTCACATGATATGGCATGGCCACCTGACCTAAACACAGTAGAGATGGTTTGGGAAGAGTTTGACCAGAGAGTGAAGGAAAAGCAGTCAATGTGTTCTCACCATATGTGGAAACTGTTTTAGGACAGCTAGAAAAGCATCATAGAAAGCCACCTTATGAATGTGTCGTAGACTTGTTCAAGGGCCAGTGATGGGATCACTCGATCACAGGATTTGAAAACCCAACCAATATAGTTGGCTCCCCAACAAAAATTTTTGGCCAGTGCATAATTCTGTATATGTTGTTTTGATAATATTTATGTCTATAATTTTTCTAAAATATGGAGAATAGTACAAATAAACCCTTTTATGGGTAGGTGTGTCCATACTTTTGACTGGTACTGTATCAAAAGACAATACTACATAATCTATTTAATCCATGCCGAGATGTAAACAGGGGCAGGAGACAAAACACAGGATTTGAGATGCTACAGCAGTTAAGCGGGTCTGCTTAAGCCAACATAGACCCTTATAGGTAAAAAAACTTATAAGTATGTCACAGTCCCAAATGATGAGAGAAGCAGATGGGACACTTACCTGTTTCTCAAATCCATTTTGACAAAAGCGTGAGCCAGACCGTTCCCAATCTTACATAACATTGACAAACCATGAGCGATCATCTCCTGGGTGACTGGGCAGGCAACAATCTGTGTATTGAGAGGGGGACAGGTGCTATGGACACTGACCGCAAACACAGCATGAGAAGTTTCTATAGAAGTAAACCAGAATGCACTGAAATCACAAACTATCAGAGAAACAACCAAACCTTTGTTTATCATACATGAAACTAGCATTTAAACAAGAAAAATCAGACACTGAAAGTAAGCACAAACCACATCTAGAACATGATTAACTAAACATGATGTGATTTTTAAGAAAGTTTGACACGTTGGAACCAACAACACACTGTAAATAATGTGAGCTCACCACGTGAGCCTGTACCTGGTCTTCTGGCTCTAACACGGCATCCTGTCCTTTGTGCTCCTCCTCACCTTCCTCCTTGGTGTCCCCCTCCTCCTCTACTTCCTCTGACTCTCCAAAGCTGAGCTCCTCTTCTTCAATGTCTGACATTGCTTCTTTCACTTTTGTACAGTTTGCTACAAGGAGAAAAAAACGTGTTGGTGTGTGCCCACGTCATTATGCTGATCTGTTTATTGTATTTTCAGCTACATAGTTAATGAACATATTATTGCAGAATACGTGCCTGGTGATCTGAATTTATGGAAACCCGTAATAACGTAGCCATGGAAACGATTCCATGGCTACGATACGTTACGTGACCAACCTTAGATGGTTAGCACTGGGATTAGCCAGTAGTTTCAAAGGGAAAGCGACATTCACCTTGTTAGGGAGGTACCATACATGACTGACGTCGGGAGTAGCCAATAGTTTCAGTGGGAGAGGATGCGTCCAGTTTGTAGGTGACATGCAAAAAGTAGTTCTTCAGAGTTCGTTCGTGCTGAAAGATTCATTCACATTCGGTCACATATCGTATATCCGGTAGGTTTGTTAAAGAGGGAGTATCTCGTTTATTAGCATAAGACCCACTGACCGAAGCAATCAGAAACGAACTAAGTGCAGACGCCAAAGTCGATTAATACATTTACAAACTACTTACGACACATGCCTAAATATGCAATAGTTTATGAAAAAGTAAACCTGCGAATCGTAAGATTTTAACTAGGCCTACTTATCAATTAACAAGAAATACATAGTTATAGATACTACATCATCCTGGACCGAACACGGTAAAAGCAAGTAGCAAGCCATTTCCCATATAGTAATTTAAACAGTTCTGCATCCTGTTTAACGATATTATTATGTGATAGACGTTCGCGTAAGTGGTTTTAGTTAAGGTTCCTGTCTGAGGATCGCAAGTTTTTGTACAAGTATGTTATGAGTGCCTTGTCTATTGCATGCCGTTGTTCTGACGAGTTGAGCTACCTATCGAGACGTGCTATCGAGCCTTTTAGCGCATGTATAGTTCCACCGTTTGGGGGTTAAGGTTATCGATTAGCACTACGGTAGCCTAACTCGACAGAATACCGTGCCTCTTAATGCAGTAGATAAATCTGGACACGGAGCCTGATAGTTCGGTTGAAATCACCAGCAAAATGTTCACGGAGGTATGGTATTTGCCTTTCTACAATGTACAGAAGGCAAAAAATCTTGATAGCAGACGTAATCCGGTGTTCTCTCGAGTTGAGCTACTTTGTCGAGCTCAACTCGTTGGAACACCGCCAACGTAATAAATGTGAAATGTATCTGAATCCAATGAAATATCACTTTGTTTCTCGCCTACTTAAACAGACCGATGATCCTGCTTACTAATTTTTAATTATAACAAATTTCTGACACAAAAACAAACGCAATTAGGATACATGTAAAGTAAATGAACTTGAGTCGTCAAAAAGGCATGCGTAAAAAGATCAAATTACAATCAAAGTTAAAAATATAAATGTTTCATTGGTTAATAACATAGCAGCAAAATTGTTAAACACAAAAGACCTTTCAACTCAAATGTACATTTACAAAATGAATAATTACTGCCATAATTAATACACAGAATGCTTGGGCCAGATGACAAAACATCTGGAACCAATAACTTAACCGACTGATTACTTACAGGAAAATTATATACACAAATTGTACAACAACATGCCGTACATGGAAGTGTCAGCACCAATGCACAAGGCTCGAGTACAACGTGCAAACACAGAACATTACATTCAGAGGGACAATATGGATTAATGCACTTAATGCATAGTTTACATGCTTTGAAAAATACAAAACTTCTAACATTTCTTGTAGTATGTCATTTTGGCTGCCACAGTACAAATGAAGCTTAAGTTCTCAAATGTCATTGACTGACTGCATTAGACATTTTCTTGTGTACTGAGACGATAATGGCAGAGAGTTGCATCTGGGGTGGAGGCTGATGGAACGGGGCAATAAGGAGAGAGAACAGGGCACAGAAGATGAGATGCACGTGGCCCAGGTGGCACCACAGCCTCATTCGCAGGACTGAGGGAGAGAAGTGCACGTGTTGTGCCGTCTTCAGGCTGAATATAAACAGCCCCAGAAAAGGGTTAGTAAGTCAAGTGTAACAGAAACTCTGGTCTTTAAAGGAAATACGACAGCCGAAGACACGGCTGCCCAGGACTTCTAAACTAAATGCCATCTCATTTATGGCAATTTTATGCTACTTATACCCCAACCCTAACCCACTTTTTTCATACTTTACTGACAGCAGTACGTCAGGACTGCAGGCAGCATGTATAAAGACTAAAGAGGGAAAATGCAGGTATGAAAGCAGAGTCACATTTGTGATTCATTCCAACATGGAAAAACCGTTACAATGTAAACAATGTGGGTGACATCTGAATACTCTGTAATCTGTCACACCAGGCAGAATGAAACCTTAACCCATCATCACCAAACATATAGAGCGACAGACAGACAGACAGAGACACACACACACACACACACACACACTTAATAAAAAGGCAGCAGCTGGACAGCAGTGTTCGGTGCTATACCACTTGCTGTAAATGCACTGTAAATGACGCACATGTAGACCCAGAGGGCTGCTCAGTTTACACAGCACAGGTCCCTGTACGTCGGCTGTACATCGACTTGAAATGCATAGCGGTACAGAACAGATGCGCTGTAAATACGGCACGATGCTACCACACGTCTGTTAAGGCAGCAACAGTCTCTGTGCTCATATCTCCTCACACCAACACAGGACACATCCGAAGCTTAGAAAGGTTCCGGAAGGACAGACGCTGCTCCCACTGTGAATCCATACTGCTCGCGGTGCCATCAAACCATATGACGTGGGGCGTGAAGAAGGATAGACACTCAGGATAGGTCAGCAGAGACGAGTACTCCCAGAGTACTGGGAACCCCATTGCTCTCCTTGCTGTGTACTGCAAAGCTCTTCTGTGCCCTACCGCACAGCATCACTGCAGGGTGGTCTCCGACACTCCATCACTGGAAATGGGGTTGAAACAGAACAGAAAGACAGTAAGAGGATGAAGCTTCCAAGTGGCCCATTAGGAGCAGTGATATGTGTAAAATACAGATAGATACATAGATATATATATCCCTACGGCGGTGTGTGTACATACATACAGGGGGCTGTACTTCATCTTCTTGGCATCTGGCTGATCTGGAAAACCAAGCTTCTCCCTCCTTTCTGCGGCTCGATCCCTGTACTTCAGCTGCAAAAAATGGCCCATTGTAAAATTGCAAGTGACACGGCACCGTGCGTACTTATGCGACCGCACCAGTACGCACCTCACCCTCCTGTCTCTCTGAGCTGTCTTGCTCTGCTTGCCGACTCTTCCTCTGCTCCAGGTTTTGCTTTGTAGGAGAGGAGGAGACATGTGGAGGAGTGGTCAGTCTCATGTTGGCTCCACCCAAATGACCTGACCCTGCCCCCTAGGGTTCTCAACCCACCTTGTGCAGCTCCGACAGCTGCTGATGCCGGAGAAGGGCTTCCTTGCTGGGAAATTGTCTCCTGCACAGCAGGCAGGCCAATTTGGCCCAGTCCGTCAGTTTCTCCTCCTTGTCCACGCTCCCCTTCTCCCCGCCACCCTCTTCCTCGCTGTCACTCTCGCCACTGTAGGCAGCCACCAGCCCCTGAGGGGGGCTGCTCTTCTGTGAGGAGGGTCAGATTTCAGGGACATCAAGAACTCTGATATGCAGCTTAAATGAAGTCAAGTACCAAAAATACAGCGAGATAACACCCCTTCCATCCGTATTCTCCATCCTCACCCCTCTCTCCTCCACTCGTTTCAGCTGGTCCATCAGGGTCTGCGGCCTCTCCAATAGGGTGCCCTGCACATAGGAGACATGCGGCAGGGTGAATACAGAGCCAGACAGCAGGCCCCTGACACTCACCAAAACCAGAAGAAAGAAAAAGGAATTACGGGTGGGATGGGGGGGGCAGGCACGACCTTCTTCTCCAGGATGGCGTATCCGGCGTCGGCGCTGGCGGACTCCTTCCTGTCATCGGCGCGGCCCGGCAGCGAGGAGGTGGAAGCGGTTGAGCGCATGTTCTCCTTCTGCCTGTTCAGGCTCTTAGCCCAACGTTCCATGTCCTTCGCAATCTGGGACAGAAGAGTGTGGCCACAAAAGGGACCATTGAGCAAGCGCACCTCATGATTCGGGGTCACAAGAACGATGCCTGTCACCTTCCTGCAGCAGCTGCATACCTGCTGAGCCGTCTTGGTCTTCGGTTTCTTCTTCTCCTTGCTGGAAGCAGCCAGGTTGGAGGGTAGGAACTCTGATGCGGAGCCTGAAGTCTCCGTGGAGGATTGAGAGGGAGCTGGGGTGTAGGTCTGCTTTTCCCCATCCCAGTACATGTACTGCTGGGTGTGGGAGTTGTAGTAATACTGTGTAAAGCAGAAAGAATCAGACCATAAGTGCGAAACCCTTCTTCGTGAATCATAAAGCTAGAGACTCCATACATGTGCTGTGCATTTCAGATCGGACAAGGAAACAGCAGACCTGAGAGGTGGCATCGTAGTACAGGCCAGTCAGTGGGTCATAGTAGAAGCCAGAACTCTCATCATACTGGTAGGTGGACACATCTGGCACAGCTGGAGGGAAGGAGGGACAGCATATTTCTGATAGCAAAGTGCAGGGAGACCCCGACAGCTCGGAGTCTCTCTCATACTTACGGTACTGCTGGTACTCGTAGGGCGTGCCGGGGGTCGCTGGCTGTCTGGGCGCCGCAGGCTGGGGCTTCCCAATGATCTCCGTCTTCTGGGCCGCGGGGGCCTGGGTGTAGAGCACGGCCTGAGGAAGGAGCATTGGGTCAGGGCCCCGTCTGCTGAATGCTTCTGCCTCTACTCACAACCATACTATCTATTCAAAGCTCCCAATTCTGCTGCCTATGGGTCTGCTTCAGCATACCTGTGCAGACTGTGTGGCCCTAGGGGTGGAGGGTGCCTGGGTTGGTGCGGCCCCCAGAGGCCCCTGGCTAGCATCCACTCCTGGTGCCTCTGGTTCAGAGGATGCTACAGCTGTAGCTTGGAGACAGAAAAGCAGAAATTCACATTCAAAATATTCAAAAGACCAGCTGTCCACTTCCATGTTTGTTTTTGGTACCAGTACATCCTGCTCTCTGGCACCAAGGTTGTGGGTTCTCTGAGCACAGAACCTCCTCACCTGCTGTGGATCCTCCATATGCACCCATCAGTCCAACCCCAGGGGCAACTGGCACAGCTTCAGCCCCTACCACACGCCCTCCTTCATATCCCTGCCCCTCCGACCCTGGAATCTCCTGCCCCTCCTGGGTGTACGTGCCCACATCTGCCCCCTGCTGGTACAGGCTGTACTCGCCCCCTTGTGATGTAGTGGCAGCATTTTGTACTGTCTGAAAAGAAAAAAAAAAAAAGAGTGGGGGGAGTGCGAAGAGAGAAAAGTAACATCAAAGCATGTGGGACAAACAGGGCAGGGCGCACAGCCTGGTACCTGAGTGACAGCCCACTGAGCGGCAGCGATGGCTGTGCTGGCTGCGGTGACCGCGCTGACCCGGCTGCTGTCTGTGAGGAACACGTCACTGAGGGAAACCAGACAGAGGTGGCAAGCGTGTCAAACAGCTGAAAGCTCACTGGTAGATTGGTTATGAAATATGCAAATGAACAAGAAAATAAGGCCACCCCCCTCCATAACAAGCATGTTTATGTTGAAGGTTATGTGGGAGAGGACTCCAACATTTGTGGTTGTGACCTGACTGATGGTACAGGGCTGTGCTTGAGGGTAGTGATGGCCAAATGAAACTTCATGAACCATTTTCTGTATTCTTTGACACCACTAGATGGTGCTCTTGGTTTGCTTTGGAGCATTTATTGACCCTTTTTTGATTAGAGAGCACGATCTAGTGAGAGTCAAAGAATACAGCAAATGGTTCATGAAGTTTCTTTTGGTAAAATGGTAAATGGACTGCATTTATATAGCGCTTTTTCTCAAAGCGCTTTACAACATATGCCTCACATTCACCCATCCATACACACATTCATACACCGGTGGCAGAGGCTGCCATGCAAGGTGCCAACCTGCTCACCGGGAGCAATCAGGGGTTCAGTGTCTTGCTCAAGGACACTTTGATGGGGTTAGGAGGAATCAGGGCTAGAACCTGCAACCCTCCAGTTGCCGAACGCTAGCACTACCACCTGCACCTGTTAATCTGTGTCGATTGTATAACATACATTAGACCTGTAATATGACTGCTTTTTTTAAAAAAAATAACTTAATAACATATTAATAACACAACCACATTGTCACGCCCAGCTCTGTCCGATCCTTGTGTGTACCACGCCCACCTCGTTACCTCATATTATTCCCTGATTGTCATCACCTTTTGACTTGTCCTGTGTATTTAGTCCGCGTCTCGGTTAGTTTCCCCAGATCCGTCATTGATGTGCGTCCTTGTGTGCCCTGTCCGTCTGATAATAAACCTGTTCACCCTGGACTTTTGCCTTCCTGCCTCGTCCCTCACCATTAACGTGACACGCATCATAAACTATAACTAAATACATTTTCCACGTTGTGTTCCTCATTGTAAACATGTGTTTGTCAATTACCATTCCTTTATGGCTCACATCTTCCTGGTGTTGGTCAACAAACACATTGTCAACAAATGTCTGTCATCATTTGCTGATGCCCGGGTGCTGCTGTTTACCTGCTACTACACGCTGAACATCAACTTTCCAGTGGAAGTCTGTGTCACTTTGGAGTTTCTTCGAAGGTAAGCCTTTTTTTCAAAAGGTCCAGTTAAATTCTTTGCATCTTTTGGAAGCTGTGCAGTTTATTATTTTGATATCTAAGGTTATTTGTCCCAAGTTGGAGACTAATTTGTATTTTTTTCCATTTCAAAAAGTACATTTTCAAGATCAACCCTCATAAAGGCACTAAATTTGACAGAAAACAGTCAAAGTAGCAGCATGCAGTCAACCCAAAGATCCTCTCACTCATTACAAACATTGCTGACTTTGAATGGAGGGAGTAAGTTTATCTTGTGATTCCTTACCTGGAATTAGGTGTGTTAAAACTTACAACTTTTCTTGTTTACGTAACACTACGTTTTGATTATACATTGTTTGTACATTTCTCAAAGCACAGAGTTCACACATTTTGTACCTCTTTTTATTTAAAGTTATTGTAAAAACAATTAAACATGATGTTTCACGTTCACCTATGCAGGTGGTTCTTTTAGTTGAATATGTTTATGTACATATTTAAAATGCATCACTTATGGTGGCTATTCTTATAATGCATTTATATATACATGCAAAGTGAATACAGTATTTTTGTTAATGTTATAATGTGCTGAAATAAATAAAATAGCAAAATAATCCTTCATGCCACCTGGTCTTTTTGCGTTTGTGGTACTTATAGATAACTGGTCCTTCCAAAACCAGGCAAGGCTTATGTTTATTTATAGCTTAAAAACCTTCAAATTACAGGTTAAATTATATTTTTCACAGGGTATTTAAATAAAATTTTAATTTATTTTACAAAAATATTTAGTGATTTAACAACTTATTTTAGTTTTACACAGATAATCATTCATTTAACCTTAAAGTGTTATTAAACTTATTTAACATGTTAGAAAACTTAGGAAACCTGTTAAAGTATGGTATAAATTTGTATTTCTGTCAGTTAAAATGACTGTATTTTAACAGATTTTAACCATCTTTTCTGAAAATGTTTCTCACCGTTAATTAACAGATTATTTTTATCATAAAAATGGAAAACAGATGTATTCCGCTTAGGCTTGGCTGAGCCATCAGGTCCTTTCCAGCTCATGAAGTGTCTGCAGGGTATTGAGGCCGCACTCTGGCCTCAGAAAGGGGGAACCACAGTCATCAGTGGGTTTGAGCAAAACAACCGAGAGATTAACTTTTTTTTTTTCCCTTTCCTGTGTGTGTCCTGTCCTGCAGCTTTAGCAAGCAGAATAATGGTCAGAATGCGCTGCTGTGCCCGACATATTTGCTTTACCATGAGGATCTCAATAAACTCTGTATAGGCCCCTCATGTTGTGTCAGTTTCTTTTTATTTGTTTATTCATTGTATTACATTTTTAACACGTGTTAAATATTGCAGTTGCCGAGCTGCCTGGAAGAGAATGATAGATTAGGAGGAAAATGAATGGAGAAAAGGGGTAGAGAGAGAGAGAAAAAAAACAAAAAAAACAAAAGGGGAGACAACAGTGGGAGAGAGAGGTCAAGAAAGACAAGAGTAACGCAAAAAGCACACAACAGGGCAAAAAAAAAAAAGAAAAAGAAAAAAATTGCATTGACATACAACCAAAAATGGATACATACAAAGACACCAGAAATAAAGAAAATAAAACAGATATACAGACATACAAAATTGTTGCATGTGCTTGGAAGGGAGCGTGTAAGTGTATTTGCATGTGTGTTCATCTATGTGGGGGAGGTGTGTGAACACGTGTGTTGGGTGCGTGTGAATTTGTCCACGGACTGTAATTGATAGCAAGGGCGGGGGGCCGCAACCCCACCCCACAAGAGCCAGAGGCCAGTGGAGACAGACCCAGGAGACCCAGGGCGTCCGCAGCCCCCCAAGAGCACGGAAGAGCCAAGGCCCCTCATTCCCATGACATCCGCGTCCCCACCCCAGCAGGAGGAGCAGGTGCAGCCCCCGCAGCCAAGAGGGCACGAGCCCCAGAGAACCAGGGGATGACCGCTCCCGCAAGGGCCAAGGCCAGAGTCCCTGGACCCCAGGCGGCCAGGAGCCGACCGGCCCCCAAACAAAGAGCCCTGCCCACACCGGAGAGGCCCGAGCCCCCCCCAGGCCACCACCCCAAAAAGGAGGGCCAGCCACCATGCCAAGGAGGCAGCCGCGCCCAGGAAGGAGCAGCTAGCCCCGGACCCAGGCCCACACCGCCCACAGACACCTCGCAGACACACCTCTAAGCCATACACTTAGACCATACACCCACTCACACAACATAGACACATACACAGAGACAAAAAGACATAAGCCCATCCACTCCGGACCACCCTCCGACGTGCGGGGGAACGGACGCCACCCCCAGCGCCAGCCGCAACCCCGGGGCGCCGCCAGCCGGATGACTACCCGAGTGCCCCCCCACCATCGCGGGTAGGGAGCAGGGGTGAAGGAAGACCCGCCCCCTCTCCTCCGCCACGCACCTGTGTGAGTGTTGGATACGTGTGTTGGTGCATGTGAGTGTATGAGGTGTAAGGGATGAGTATGACTGTTGAGAAACTAAGATGGATTTAAAATTGATGGGGGAAGCGCGGAGGAGCCCCCCCCGCCAAGACCCTCAATGTATATGGCGTAAGTAAAATTGAGGGGCGGGCAGCAGTGAAGAGGTGAGGGAGACCACCTCAGCGGCCCCACCCACCAACCTCTGAGTAGTGCCCTCACCTCCAAGGCCCTGTGTGTACAGTAACATGTGATGAATAAAGTGCAATTAAAACAAGGGGAGGCAGAGGGCCGCGCATCATACTGAGTAAGGCCATGTGAATGGCCCCTCTCACCGTAGCGTGCGTGGCCCTTCCCCACCCCGAGATCCTACATGTGTGCGTGGCATGTTGTGTGAGTGAGGGGGGAGAGGGGCTGGGATTTATAATACCAGTGGGGAGATTACTAACCCCCGGCAGAAGAGAGCCAGCTAACCAGCTTGCTCAGTAGGTACCCCAGCCCCCCACCATTGCATGGGAAGGAGTGGACCCGGGGCCCCCGGCAACAACACCTCGGAGCAGTGCCGACGCTAAGAGCTAGACACCAGTCACACCCCCGCCCCCCCCCGCACCCTGGAGGGCAGTCCGCACTCAGTCACCCACTCATTTGACGACAAAAAGTAGCAGACCAGCCCG
>JAODKF010000138.1:24317716-24328742 GCA_026779585.1 Mormyrus proboscirostris | reverse complement strand
TAACATGTAGGCTGCAAGCCTATGAACAGTGTAGATACTTCACCCAAAAAATAAAATTCTGCCATTTATGCACGTGTTAATAAATATCGAAAAAATTTGATTCGTGTCCATTGAGAATCGATTTTGAATCGACTACATTTTGAAAAACGATATATCGAAAAATCGATTTTTTTGCCCAGCCCTACTGTACACGTCAACCCCGCATTCATCCCCAGAAACACAGCTCTCAGGATTATCTTCCTGGCCAAAAATTTTTGTGGTACCTAAGTTCACATACGATGCTGAGTTTGAGCTACACCAAAAGAATAGAGAGTTTGAGACCAATGGAACATACTTCAACCCTGGCCCTAAGCTGAAAGGAGTCATTCTAGCTCTAGCCTAGCTCAAGAAATGATGAAATACACTAAATACCTGAAAGACTATCAATGTGAGGAGGTAGCTGCAGCTTTGACAAGGGCCCACCCTTGTTTGGGGCAGCTGGGATCTGAGACAGGGTTCGGGGGTTGGAAACAGTCACTTATAGTATAAAATGCAAAACTATTGAACAAAGCTTCGGCGACTTGGACATCCCGAGATCCATGTAAACTCCTTGAAGCACAAACGAGAAGGCCAAGGAAAGGCTGCAGCTAATATTAAGAAACCAAGGAAGGCGGAAGTTATCTGCATTCCTCTGCACCCAAAAAGCGAATCCACAGAAAGCTTGGAGAATGAGAGAATTGCTCTATTGTCAGAACTAAAAAAGCGTGACAATGCAGTGGTGATTAAAGCAAAAATGGAAAAAACCTTCTCCTACAGACGCTGGGAGATTGTGGAACAAAGGCTTATGATAGGGGAATTCAAAAACAGATGGCCCGCCCTGTTTCTCGAGAGTGAAGCAAGAAATGTTAATTATTGTTCATGGTGTTTAATGGCTGCCCAATTGCAATTAGAATTTTTTTACAGTACATTGTATATTATTTAAAAATTGCAGATAAATGCAGAGTTCTTGCGGATCACCACCAAGCCACTGCGATCGAAGTTACTGGCGCAGCTGGACCATTTTTCAGAATACTAAAACAGATCTTTAACAAGAAAGGAGGAGTGAAGGGGCAAAAAGATTAAGGCCGTCCTGGCAATCAAAGATTCTGTAAGTAAAAACCCATGGGAAATGCTTACATTGTATTGAGGCGATTTATTGCAAGGTTTTTTGTCCTTAGCTGCTCATTTAAACACATTGAAGAAATGGTAAATGGCCTGTTTATATGGTGTTTTTATCCAAAGCACTTAATTGCATTTACATTTAATTCACCCAACTCGCACGCTAACCAATGGCACTCTTTAGACAACCTGCTCTCCTCCCTGTTCAGCCGTTGCACCCACATTTGGCTAAATTCTATCTTGATTCTTCCCGCTACTTTAGTGTGACAACATCGACATCAGGAGGGAGTGCATCCTGAGGAGCCTTGTGATCTACCTCAATGAGGATCTAGACTCTTTTTTCAAGGAATATCTGGTAAGTATATCACAATATGCCTCCCATACGGCATTACACAGTTACTTCTTCCATGGCACATTATTATTAAATTACGTGTGTCCTAATGCAAAGAAAAATTCACAAATGTATTTTGTGTTTTAAATATAAACAATTTTCTCCACAAAGTAGTTTTTACTGTACACAATACTGTATACAGTATATATTTAAAAGTATTAGCAATTTTCAACAAACACATACAATATTATATTTATATAAATGCTGGACCAGCATTTACCAACTGCTTGAGAAACTTTACTGAATATATTGGGATTTTTAGACTTCCCTGCTGTTATTAGATCTGAGACAGACCAAGCTGGCTGTCGGGTTTGTACATATGCAGTCCCAGGTCTTACACTTTTTCCTCCTTCTCACGCAAGTACTGAACATAGACCTACATGTCTGTCAGCTGTTGTCTTTGCTCTGTGATCAAGCACCACTATCTATCTGATTCCATACACTGTAATGAGGAAAATTCTATGGCACACCACCATCCATACCCATGGCTAGATGTTTTAGGTAAAATATTTCAAGCTATGGGATAGGTCATGTCTGCAAGTCCTTCAGCACTTAATTTGTGTTTTTAGTTTATGGTTTTTACTGTTCAGCATTCTTCTTAACGCAAGTGTTGTGTGTATGTGTTGCTGTTCAGGCCTCCGCCGCTGAGGATGCAGAGAGGGACATCACAAACACAGTCATAGGGATTTACACGATCCGAAGAGATGGTACTGAGGAGTCAGAGGATGTGGGAATTGTGATCGAGGGCATTAAAGTCCTGAGCCACGTAGGCAGTGTCATCATGGGGTTCATCATGCTGTTTGGGCTCATTTATGCCCTTGATTTAAGCTTTCCAGAAAACCTTAAGTATACCTTCAAGTTTTTCCCAGAAGGTTATAATGAATTTAGATGGGCACAAGCTGAATACAAAGATACAGCAGCTAAAAATCAAGTTGTTTGCATAACAGGTAAACACCAGGTGACAAAGTACACTTTTGTTTGTTTTCCTTTTTCATTTTCATTTTTGGCTCAGTCAACAGCCAATGACCATCAGAGGCAGACTATGGAAGTTATTCACTGGACTTTAACATATGACTGCAAGCTGTTTAACAGTAATGATGAAGGATATACAACCATGGGAAGTAGAGTGATTTTGCACTTCCCAGACAAACTAAGGGTTGATTGGGTTTAAGTTTGGAATTCCATGGTCTTCACCTCAAGTTTGCCTGCTTCGCCTCCACATGCTAACTCAAGTCTGACTCTACCCTCCACTCTTTTCAACTTGCCATAAAGCTGATGGCAGTGTCAGCTGGTGCATCCATTTTTTTGCACACATCCATTTTTTTTTCCACAACTCAAGTTGAAATGGATCTAATCAGATTACAACAAAACTGTAATTCCCTTTGATTGTGAATGGCCAGAACCTTTTTTGTGTAACAAGTCAAACTTTACAGTTTGTTACATTTAAATTAATATGGGTATCCATATTAGTTATTAGATGCGTTAGTGGTCGATGCAACCAATTTCTGTTAGCCTCTAGGATAATACACCAAAAACTGTTTTTCAGGGTATGAGTATTGAACTGTTTGTACTAGGGGGAAGAAAACAATGCTACAGGACTGTATATCTCTGGACTGAACAAAGTAGAGGGAATTTTGCTTTTGCCATATTGTTTGTACATGACCTACATGGAAGACTTTGGCTTCACTGTGTATTTTTTGAATTTATTTATTTACATTATTATTATTATTATTATTATTATTATTATTATTATTATTATTATAGGTTTATATAGCAAAATATTTTAATAGGATTAGCAAAATATTTTTCTTTTTCATTTGCACTTATCTGCATGTTAACATAAGCCTGTGAGGCTGTTAACATAAACATGTAAGCATGTTAGATTTAAAATTTCTCAGGGGCAAAAGTAATTCCTGCAAATATTTTCTATAGCCTTGATGTTCAGCTTTTATTACATATACAGTTACTGTATATTTAGAATGTTTTATAATTGATGTTTAAACTGTTCTTCAGTTAGTATTAAGAAAAAGTTTTACTGGTTATCAATAAAAAAAACCTCAAATAGGTTTTGTCTCATGTCTTAATTGGAAATAAAAATGGAAAACATAACTTTATTTCCTATTAATAGTATTAGTTTGAGTTGGACAAACAAATAATTTTAACTTATTTATTGTAATTATTTCATTGTAGCTGCATTTGATAAAACTTAGTTGGACTAACAATTAAATTATAGTGCATGGCTGTATTTCATTTGAGTTGGAGCTAATACATATATATATACACATATATATACACACACACACACACACACACACACACACACACATGAGAATTGACGAGATAAAGTCGACACTTTTAAGCTGTTCCCGCGAGTGTCGACGTTTTACTGTATCTAAAACTTCTGCTGGTTACATTGGAGGACAAGTTTGGCTCTCACCGCTACACAATTTACATATTGCAGTTCTGGGAAACACTTGTATACTACCCCCAAGGTAGGTATTTCCACAGTGGAGGCACTGCGCAACTAAATTTTATTTTTTTCTTGTCTCAACATTTACCATTTCCACTATTTGAATTGTTGATTTTATGGCATTAGGAAATTCAGCCCTTCAACTGCTGAGAATCCAGGACCCCGTTGCGTCTTACATTATTGTTAATGTAACCCTTAAATAGTAACCCAGCACAGTCCTGGCTATCACCAGTTTAAAAAGGGCTTACACGTATTTAAACAAAACTTAGGTCAGAATCAATTACTGTACATGAAGCATAATTTTCAACAAGCAGGCCACTGCAAGACAGCATAACCTATACTTAGCAACATTATGGATGATTACAGTTTATAATCACTGTTCACACAGCTAAAACAGCATTTAAATGCTATTAAGGCATTTGTATCCACGTTAGGATATTTCAGTACACACAATTATTTATAGAATTTAATTATTAAATAATTATTTAAAAACTACTTATTTGGAGAATAAAAATAAGTCAAATATTAACAAAGCCCGGTGACAGTGCAACACAGTAAATCCAGACTGCTTAGGGCCCAACAAAACCATATAGTTCAACAACACATAGTGGAAGAGAGTCAGTCTGTTGTCCCAAGACTCCCCCGGAAGTACAGATGCGGAAGTGAGGCCCGACCGGAAGTAGGGGGTTTACCGTCAAATTATCTCCATTAATATAATGACTTACAAAATATATGACATGGACCCTGGATAAGGTTTGAAAAAGATGATGTTCCGTCTGAGTGTAGCGCGGTTACACGGCATCTGACATTGTTCATACAATAAAAAAGGCAACCGGGTCGAGAACCAAAACCACCGTTAGGGCCCCAGCTGTCCCCAAAACGCCCAACGGCAAACTTTTATTTTATTTGATTAAACACCGAAACACAACAGACTCCCATCTTTAACATCTCTCTTTCTCGTCGAAACATTGGTATGGAATAAACAGCACCGGCTTTACGACCGATAACCAGGCTAACCGGGAGAACTAAGCGCCACGTAGGTGACTACTCCAGAGGGAAGGACTAACCGGATGACTGGTTAACAGACACTTACCATTTCACCACCTCGTTACTGTTCTCCCCGTCGCATTAACAAAACTAATGTCGCTTAATTACTGTTAAGCCGCATACGGAACTGAAAAGCTGCTAACGCCTGGCTATGGGGTCGCGATGACGTCTAGCCAGCGCCCAGCGCCCTTTAAAATCACGTGCATATACCTTAATTTAAGAGACAAGCTTATAGATATATTCTCCACGTCGCGGCGGTATGATGCAGTACCTTTACGATTTGAAACCGGGGGTTTTAATCGGCCATTACTAAACCCAAAAAGAGGATAAAAAGTACTAATCAGCCCGACTACAGCATTCAAATAATAAAATTCACTCAATAATATTGTGAGTTATGTGTCTTTCGTGAGTCAAACAATGAGGTAAAGTATAAATAAATAAACCTCTTTACCGTTTGTTTTGTCTCAGCGCTCTCTGCTTTCCGTCTATCCCGTTCGACTCCTCCACGCTAATCTGCCCGCCCACTACAGCTCACTTCAGCCAATGGATGTGCCGCACCCCATGAGTGACAAGATATTCTAACCAATGGAAGCGGAACTGTACGGCCACTCAGCCGGAGTGCATTGTTTCACAAAATCATCACACTTGCCAAAGTTACTCAGTTCCACCAGCAGATGGTAGAATGGTGTACGTAGCAGATTGCTAGTATCCATAAAAGTCCCGTAAAGTACCCCAGAAAATGTACTCCGGCTGTTGAGGTCATAAGAATGTAATGTAATGTCTACTTTTTAAACGGTAGCTTTTCAAGTTACAAACTACATATAATTAAAAGTAGCCAAGCTACAGCCAAGCTACCGTTTTAATATAGTGTAGTATAACTAAACTGCAAGCTACAGAGAAAAAGCAGCTAACTACATCGAAGCTTTTCATCCGGTAATAAAAAAAAAAATTGTGCTGTCCAAGAACCAAAATGCTCCTGTATGCATTTTAATGAAAGTGTCGAAATTATTGTTTGCCCTGAAGTATTTTTCAACCCTTTAACATCCATTTTAGGGTATTCAAGAAAAAAAAACAATTAAAAACACTCGGTAATTGAAAATACCCGTCTTTGTAAAGACAAAAAAAAATGATAAAGGTCATAACCTTTATATTATCATTTAAGTTGATAAGACACCGAACATGCAACAGCCTGAGCACGGGATGAATATTATTGGGAATTAACGAAATTTTCACGTTCACCTGCAAGAAATACACAAAATCACACTACAAATAAACTATCAAAATGTAAGATAAGAAAATTGCAAAGAATTACTATCATGTCGTTTTAAAACAGTCATTTATTTGAAATCTGCACATGAATATATCCTTCGTAAATCAAAAGCGAAAAAGTCGCAACATCGGCTATATATGTTTTACAGATCAGAATTACCCACTATTTTAGCCACCTACAGTATATAATCGCAAATGTTGATTTTGAAAGAAGATACAGAAGAGTTGTTTCCATGCAGTCATAGCTCCTGAGACAACACTAAGAAAAGAAATAAGAAGATGGACCAAAAAGAGGAAACGCTGCCTTGAAAAAGTTAAAATAATTGCGGTATGGTAAATGAAAAAGGTAAAAATATAATTATGGTACGCGGAACGTACAGAGGGCTCGTGCACGTGAACAGGTACATTGCCTTCATTCTCAATAATAAGTGAAACAGCATCCCCGGAGTCACATGTTACGATGGTCACAAGAGATGGTGTAACATTAGCAGTTGGGTGGAAACTGTCATACACTTAGGCGGGGCAACACTCGCACTGCCTGATGTCGCGCAGTCGTGGCCACATACACTATATTGCCAAAAGTATTGGGACACCTGTGTTTCCACACACATGAACTTCAATGACATCCCGTTCTTAATACTTAGAATTTAATATGGGGTTGGCCCACCCTTTTGCATTTTTGACCATTCTTCCAGGAGAGCATTTCTGAGGTCAGGTACTGATGATGGACAAGGCCTGGCTCGAAGTCTCCTCTCTAATTCATCCCAAAGGTGTTCTTTTGGGTTGAGGTCATGGCTCTGTGCAGGCCAGTCAAGTTCCTCCACATCAGACTTGCTCATCCATGTCTTTATGGACCTTGCTTTGTACATGGGTGCACCGTCATTTTGGAACAGGAAGGGGCCATCCCCAAACTGTTCCCACAAAGTTGGGAGCATGATATTGTCCAAAATGCTTTCATGGCTTTCAATGCTGCAGCATTAACAGTTCCTTTCACTGGAACTAAGGGTCAACCTTATACTTGGCACAATAAAGTCAGGCAAGTACCAATCTCCAGGCAGCCGCCACACCCAGACTCATCCATTGGATTGCCAGACAAAGAAGTATGTTTTATCACTCCAGAGAACACATCTCCACTGCTCTAGAGTCCAGTGGTGGCGGGCTTTACACCACTGCATCCAACGCTTTGCATTGCACTTGGTGATGTAAGGCTTGGATACAACTGCTCGGCCATGGAAACCCATTCCATGAAGGTCTCTACGCACTGTTCTGGAGCTAATCTGAAGGCCACATGAAGTTTGGAGGTCTGTAGCTACTGACTCTGCAGACAGTTGGTGACTTCTGCACACTGTCCACCTGAGCATGCGTTGTCCCCACTATGTGATTTTACGTGGCCTACTACTACATGGCTCAATTGCTGTTGTTACCAATTGCATTCACTTTGTGTTGACCATGGTATATTTAGTAGCAAGGAAATTTCATAAATTGACTTATTGCACCGGTAGCATCCTATCACGGTACCACGCTTGAATTCACTGAGCTCATGAAAGCGACTTATCCTTTTACAAGTGTTTGTAGAAGCAGTCTGCATGCCTAGGTGCTTGATTTTTACACCTGTGGCTATGGAAGTGATTGATACACCTGAATTCAATGATTTGGAGGGGTATTCCAATACTTTTGGCAATATAGTGTATCTGCAGTCTCAGAATAGTCATGATGTTGATCAGTCATGAGTTGCATAGGACGTAAGTCGTATTTTTCTCACAATGTAGCATTTTTACCATGCTACATCGCTATCTGAAAAAAAAAATTTTATTTAAAAAGCTACAGCGTTTTAAAAGTAGCTGCCCTACTAGTAAGCTACTGAAAGAAGTAGTTAAATTAGTAGTGTCACTAATTTTAGTTAGCTACTCCCCAGCACCGGTAATGTCTGTGCCAATATATTTTACAACAAATCTGACTGTGGGAGAATGATCATTTGAAGTTTTTCAAAAATATAAAATGTAAATTTGGTCAGGTAATTTTTATACTTATTTTAACAGCAAATTTATACAAGTTTGGTTTCTGATGGTTTCCTCAGTTTAATCGGTTGAAATGTTTTTTAGGTACATTAAATACAGTGGACAACCCTTATAGTGGTCACGTCTGTCTGGGTGAAATTTATCACTATAAGCGGATGATCGTTATATCCAATTTTTTTTCTTTTTCTTTACGTCTCAGGCAGATTACCATTTAATTGACAATTGTCTATTCATTACATGCATATAAGGTAATAAAATGGACAGCTTTGGTATTTACTGAGTTTTATTGACTTTTTTAAAATTACAGTACAGCTATTTCAAATGGTTATCAAATGACAGTATTGTACGTATTAAATTACTGAATTGTCTATAATTAAAATATGGTATAATACAGTATTGTATATAGTTTCACTGCTGCATCTTGTTGGCTCGTTTTTGTCAGTTTATCATAAACTATGAGTCTATATTTGTCATTGAGAGAAAATTACTTTCTTTTTCCCGTCACATTTTCTATTAAGGCAGCATTAGCCTCAGGTAGCCAAGCTAGCTAGATGCAGATGGGTTACTGCAAGGCAAAGCAGGGCTATCAAAGTAAAGATAAAAAAATGAATTACCGTCGATTTACTTTTCTCCTTATGTTGTCACGTATTAAAAATCTAAAAATGAGCACCGTAAGTAGACTACTTGATTACTGTAAGTGAATCTTTTAAACAATATTTGTACAGGACTGATTCTGTCCCAGTTTTTTATTCTTTTTTTTTTTTTAGTGTCTGTGGTAAGATAAGGGCAAGTCACGACATGCCGAATTGTCGCTGAGGTGATATCACAAAACAGGGATATCTCTGGCCACTAGCACAGATCTGCATACGTATGATCTTCCAGATTTCTAAAATATTGCATCATCTCAACTTAAACTATTTCTTGTAATAAAAAACAAACAAACAATAAATCCATCCAAATTTCCATCTTCCCACTATTGAACTAGACCACGGTTGTGGGAAAAAACTAATACAGGAAAAGTCAAAATGATTCTGTCAGTCCCTATTGTCACGATCCGCTCCGTCCGATCCTCTCGTGTGCCACGCCCACCTCATTGCCTGGTGTTCCTGCCCGATTGTGTTCACCTGTGTCCTGTTAACCCCTGCTTGTCAGTGTATATAAGTCCACATCTTCCCTAGTCTTACGTCGGTCATTGATGTAGTGATGTTCATTGTCAGTAGATGTTCGTGCCTGTCTACCGTGTTTCAAGATTAAACCCCGTTTCCCCGTCCGTTTGGCTTGCTTCGCCTTCTTGCCCGCTCGCCTGCCCAGCGAACGTCACACCTATAAACACATTCCCACTGTCCATTTACAAAGCATAAGAATAAGGAACCTTGATAAGAGTAACACAAACTAACGGCAGGATGGACCCAAACAGTTCCATGCCTTTTCTTTACTTCTGTCCTCCACCTAACACCTAACCTCTCCCTGACCTGAATGTGCTCTTTTTTTTTTTTAATGTGTCCTGTCCGGCAGCTTTAGCAAGCAGAATGATGGTCTGAATGCACTGCTGGGTCAGACATATTTTCTTTACCATGAGGGGCTCTATAAACTCTGCATAGGCCCTTCATGTTGGTCAATTTCTTTTTATTTGCATATTTATTTTATTTTTAACACATGTAAAATATTCCAGTTGCCGAGCTGCCCGGAAGGGAGTGATAGATTAGGAAAATGAGTGAAGAAAAAGGGGTAGTGAGAGAGAGAAAAAAGGAGGCGAGAGAGAGAGAAAAAACATACAGGAGCACAGTGGGGGAGGGGCTAAGAAAGACAGGAGAAACATAAGAAAAACAGCATTTGAGTTACAACCAAAAATGGATAAATACAAAGACACAACCTGAAATAAAGAAAATAAAACAGATATACATACATACCGATTTGTTGCATGTGCTTGGAAGGGAGTGTGAAAGTGTATTTACATGTGTGTTCATCTGTGTGGGGGAGGTGTGTGAACACGTATACGTGTGTTGGGTGCGTGTGAATTTCTCCATGGAATGCACTTGATAGCAAGGGTGGGGGGGCCGCAACCCCTCCCCACAAGAGCCAGAGGCTGTCGGAGACAGGCCCAGGAGACCCAAGGTGTCCGCAGCCCCCAAGAGCACGGAAGAGCCAAGGCCCCACGCCCCTGCAACAGCCGCGCCCCCACCCCAGCAGGAGGAGGAGGGAGGTCCCAGGCGCAGCCCCCCCAGCCAAAAGGGCACGAGCCCCAGAGAACCAGAGGCAACGGCTGCTCCCGCACGGGCCGGGGCCCCGGG
This sequence comes from Mormyrus proboscirostris, assembly GCA_026779585.1. Taxonomy (NCBI): domain Eukaryota; kingdom Metazoa; phylum Chordata; class Actinopteri; order Osteoglossiformes; family Mormyridae; genus Mormyrus; species Mormyrus proboscirostris. The sequence continues at coordinate 24,318,119 of JAODKF010000138.1, read as the reverse complement.
AGCCGACCGCCCCCCGGCAGAGAGCCCCACCTACGCCAGAGAGCCCCGAGCCCCCCCCAGGCCACCACCCGGGGAGGAGGGCCAGCAACCATGCCAAGGAGGCAGCCGCGCCCAGGAAAGAGCAGCTAGCCCCGGACCCAGGCCCACACAGACACCTCGCAGACACATCTCTCAGCCATACACATAGACCATACAACCTCTCACATAACATACACAGACACATACACAGAGACAGAAAGACATAAGCCCATCCACTCCGGACCGCCCTCCGCCATGCGGGGGAACGGACGCAACCCCCCAGCGCCGGCCGCATCCCCAGGGCACCGCCAGCCGGACGACTACCCGAGTGCCCCCCCACCATCGCGGGCAGGGAGCAGGGGTGTAGGAAGACCCGCCCACTCTC
>JAODKF010000138.1:24257215-24297021 GCA_026779585.1 Mormyrus proboscirostris | reverse complement strand
ACAGTAAACTAGTGAAATTTGCAGATGACACCAAGGTGGGTGGTGTAGCAGATACTGAACTAGAGGCTCAGCAGCTAAATTTTCATTTAATTTTCCTCCCACATTCGTTTTCTGTTTGCTGTTATTTGCTTATCAAATTTATTTTTTAGCATGTACTTTCTTTTATTGTATTCCTCCAAAAGTATAATCTTTTCCTCTTCTGACCAATTTGGCTTTCTTGTCTTTTCTTCCATTTTTTTTAACTTTGTGAGTAACTTTGTGAGGCGATAACGGGTATCGCAAGCATATGAACGGTCTCCATGGAAACAGGACAATTTTACTACTGTAAAACGTCTTTCAATGTTGTAAATCACTTAATGTTTTTCTTTAACTAAGGAAACCTTTTAAAGGGTTCTGTGCAAAACCCTTAAATAAATCCCTTAGCTACGGAGAAATTAAACCTTAAGTGTCATATTTAAGGGGAAAACTTAAGGTGTTTTGTGCAACCGACCCCTGCTGTTTAAATATGAATATATATACAGTTAATGTGAGACATGACTTTAATGGTCACACAGGTCAGAAGGCTTATCCAGGTGAGACCGGCTTAGTGAGAAGGAAGCAGGGAGCAACCAGGAAGTCCCGCCCTTCACTTCCTTTCTGTTAGTGGCCTCACACTGAGTCTGCTCCTGCATGTGTTTCAGTGGATAGCAAGTGGGATGAGTGGACCAAGTGGAGTCTCTGCAAGCCCAGCTGTGGACCTGGAGCTCAGAAAACCAGAATTCGGAAATGTCAACCAGACTTGTCTATGTACATGTATGAGTAGTCGGCCTCCAGTCTGAGGATAGTCAGACCTCCGATTTTGTCCTTTCTGACATGTTATTAATCTCTGCCTCTCGCCCCTGCAGGATGCTGGTGGGATCAAAGCGGGAGCAGGCCTACTTCTCTGGGAAGCCTTTGGAGTCATGCCCTAAGCTAGATGAGACGGTCCAGACTCAGCCCTGTCTTCATGTCCCCAACTGCATAGAATCTTAAGGGGTGAAAATGTCAGCGAGTAACCCTCCAATAGCTCCCAGGCCTTGTGGATCCCATCCACACAAAAGTGAACAGCAGTATAGCAAAACGTGCAGACTCATTTTAATCTAATATGCATGGTACATTGTTTAGTAATAGAATACTCACTCATATTCACAAGCCATATTACTTCAATTTACAGTAATATTATTTTTAATACAAATGGCTTCATAAAATAAAAAACTGATTAGCTGAGAATGGCATAAGAGGTTATAATACTGTTATATAGTGCTGGACAGTCCATTCTCTCCATTTCAAACTTCCATGAGAGAAAAAATGCATGAAATAACATTCTTACATGCTAACATGCTGTCATTGCTGTCTTAAACACTGTATGCTGATTTTTTGTATAATGATTCCCTGTTGGTAAAATCTTCTAGAGCAATTAAAGCTGTCCCAGAGCTCTCTGAAAAATAAAGTGACTATATGTACTCATGTAGCTCATACTTGCTTTGCTGACTACAACTGATACAACTAAAACTGATAGCATGTTCAGTTGTAATTCCTTCTTCGTGTTCATAAATGTATGCACATAAAAAAAAACTATGTGAACAAACAGCTACACTATGTACTGTCTACTACAGGTGCACTGTATGTCCCCTTCCATGTGCCTCCTGACATTCTTATGGCAGGAAATTTATAAATACTATATGAACTGAAAGACGTAACACCCAGAGACTGAATCAGAAAGACACAGACCACTTTGACATTTATGGGGGTGATGCCACTATATAATAAGGCTACCCTTATAAAGAGATTATAAATGGTTGAAAGGCAGGTTATTAATTAAGTTGTAAAACTCTATAAATCATTACTAGACACTTATAAACAAGTTATATCACAGTTTTCTCTTATTAATGAGATACTACCATTTATAAGTGGCAAAGGGTAGCCTTATAGTAAAGTTGTACCACAGGGGTTCAGAGGCAGACCAGCCATTGGGAAGTTCAGAAATGTTCTTTTGTGAGGGCCACCAACCATGGCATTATATAGCCTGTGTCCCAGGGGTGTCCAACCAGTTGGCTGATCTTGGTGAGATTCCAGGGCGATCGTAGGAGATGATTCATGGATAAAGCTTAATTTCATTGGTGGCCAACCGGTTGATAACTACTGGCTGAACAGTGTTGGGCATTTCAGGTCCAGAAGCTACAAATCCAGACCAGGATTTTGTTTCAACCAACCAGTTGAGTACTCTGTGACTGTGACTCTTTATATACCTGTCGCTTTGAGTTTAAGTAGGAGCCTCTTGTGGGGGACAACATCAAAAGCCCTTTGGAAGTCTAAATATACCAAGGGGGACCCGCCCGCCCTGTTCTGCAGCAAAATATATGAAGGGGAACTGCAGTCCACCCCTGGGGAGAATACAAATCTGAAGAACACTACGCCCCCACCCACGCCAAAGACATCACAACGTGTCATTGGGTCATACCACCAGGTACGAAATGTGTCCAGTATAAAGATACGGGACACTAAATGGATTTTGATAGTGTGGTTGAAGCCCCCCTAAATAGGGTCTCGAACCGCCTACGCTTCTCCGAATAGCCAGTTTGGTTGTGGCACTAGTTATAATTAGCAGGCTAACAGCATGTGATGAACAGCTGCTGACAGGGGTAACATGGCTGACACTTCCTGTGAAGATCTGAAACCATACCGCAATGTCATCAGCAACATTCGGGGGTCATCATACAAACGTCCCTGCTTCAATACACATCACACACACAAAAACAAAATTACAGAAATAATTAAAAATATGAATAGCACAACTGTTTTTCCTGATACACTGACTGGCTCCACAAAAGTACCAAGAAGTTGACTTAAACATTTCAGTTTACCTCTTTCTATTGGAACAGGGATTGTGGCGTTCACAATGAGGACTTTTCAAATTATTTTAAGAGAACAGAAAAAATAACAAGATGAACGGAAGGCAAAGACAATGAAAAACAGAAAAAGATAAAAGGCATGACAGTTCTGACAATGAAAACTGAAACATGTCGCCAAGAACAGGGGGAGACCTAACAGCACTGTGAGGGTAATGATGTCTACGTGTCTGTCATCTCAACATCAGAGTTCAGGCTAAGCTCAGCAATGTGACACAAGCCAGGGTCAGCTGATGACTGCCGTAGCGTTTCAGACTGGCTGTCGCGTGATTGGACGATTGCCTGCCGCAGACAGGAGATCCACTGCTGCTTGTTGAAGGAGTCATTTGCCTGCAGACTGTGAGACAGGACTTTAGAGCGCCCTCTGCTGCTCACCCTGAAGCAGTTCTTGGCTGAGAAAGGAAATGAGAATAATAAAACAAACAGTAAGAGGAGCTGTTAAGTATATAAAAGGCATTGGAATGTAAAAACCTGATAGCCAGTCCAGTGATGTGAGGTGGAACAGAGGGAATTGCTCTCACAAATGTACTTAACTGTGGTTTTCGGGTAAACCCACACCAGCTACATGGAGCTAAACCGTAGATCAACCTCCCTTTGCCACCATATGCTAACTTTCTCATTACCAGAGTTGAAAGCCCCTCTGAAGGAGCTCCCTCCAGTCCCTTCGCCGTCAGGTAGGTCCTCCAAAAGCAGGTGGGCAGCAGGCAGCGGCTGGCGGTACACCTGAAACTGGACCAGACCCTCCCGCTCTGGACACATAGGCCGTGTCAGCACTAGGGCCAGCTCAAACAGGAAGACGTACAGCTTCTGTGGATGACAGCGTCTCTGTGGTGAGGTTCACTGGGACAAGCACAGGAGAATCATAGGTAGAAGGGGAGAAGAATATGTGGCCTTAATAGGCTGTATCTGGTGTTTAGTGTCCATAAATGTTCTGTGCTGTTTGTACATGTTCTGTACTGTTCTTACTTTGTCTTACATTTTCTGAGCTGTTTGTTCTTCCTCTTACATGTTTTGTCCTGTTTTTGCATTCCCATACATGTTCTGTTTTGTTTGTACTTGTTCTTGCATTTTCTGAGGTATTTGTTCTTGCTCTTACACGTTCTGTGCTGTTTGTACTTACATAGACTGTGGTGTTTCTAATGCCATATTTGATGTTCTTAGATGATATGTGCTTTCCTTACTTGGCCTTTGCTGTTCTTCAGCTCCCCATGGCAGTAAAGAAACCGGGAGTGCTGGATCTCGGGAAGTCTCTGTCCATCCTCCATGTATGAAAGCCCCTGTCTGTAGAATTCACACTCCGCCTCACCCGTCTTACGATCTACCTCTGACACAATCCTCTGGAGTATATCCATCTGGAGACAGACACCACAAGATGGGCTTAGTCTTACCTCCTGTGGACTCTGCTTCAGTGTAATGTTACAATATTTCTACAAAAGGCTGGCCTGTATAGCTTATCCTGCATGATAAGCTATTTTTTTTTTGCCCACCCCTGATCTAATAACATAATCCAATTATTCCTATATAATGACACTTTTATCTTTAACTTTGTAAATGACTGTATGCCCAGTATGAACCATATATCATCATGTATAGTATATAAACTCAAATACAGTATGTTATAAGCTTCTGTGATGTGTGTTCCCCAAACATTTACCCATCTACTATGGTAACACCTAACGGAAATGCAGAGACTTTAAAACCAAGCATGGCTTTCCTAAAGTTCTATGAAATATGAAACCAGGGGGCTATATTTCTGATTGGGCTTGGCGAAGGAGTCACACTCACTGCTTCTGGTATGGTGTCCAAGTCAGGGTGTTCAGATGGTGTGTTCTTCTGGATCTCCTTCAGCAGGAGAGGGTACTTCACCAGGCGGCTGCGGGGGAGGTCCAGGAAGTTCCAGAGGTCCAGTTTGCGACTAAAAGAGGACTCCTGGCACAGCTGTAGAAAGTGCTGCACACGACGGTCCTGCTTTTTCTGGTCCAGAAGGGCCTTGGCCCCTACCTGGTTGCAGCAGTAGGTGACATAGGCCTCCAAACAAGGAAACTGTGCCAACAGACAGAGGGTTAGATGTGATGAGCTGCTTCTGCTTCTTTGGGGCAGTGGTGGCTTGATGGTCAGGGAAGCGCACTTGTAATTGAAAGATTGCAAGTTCAAATCCCACCAACAAGTCACCATTGAGGTACCCTGACCAAGGTACCATCCCCAAGCACTGCTCCCCGGGTGCTAAATTAGCTGCCCCCTGCTATGTCAAGAAAGTCACATATGGATTAAATGCAGAGAACACATTTCATTGTTGTGCTGTGCTGTGTTAACAATGCCCACTGATCACCAAATTCTAATTCTAAGTCTTAGTGGGCAGTGGTGGCTTGATGGTTAGGGAAGCTTACTTGTAATCAAAAGATTGCAGGTTTGAATCCCCCACCAGCAAGTCACCACTGAGGTACCTGAGCAAGGTTACCATCCCTGGGCGCTGAATTAGCTGTCCCCTATGGGGACAATGACCACTGATCATCAAATTCTAATTCTTACAGTGAGAATAATTTGTTTGTTTGTGGTTCTTTTGGCAGTGTATCGCACTTACCCAGTCAAGCAATGTGGGCCCAACTTCCCCCACCGTCTTTTCTGAGCCTCTGAGGTTTTCAAGCTTAGTCAACAGATCTGCACATAAGGGAATTATGGGATATGAATGAGTAAGCTGTTAAAAACTCAATAAGAAGTGATGCTATTGAAGAAATCTATATTTGTACCTTCATGTAAGGGGATTAGAGTGTCTAAAGTTCCAAATATCTGGCCCAGTTCACTCTGTGTCATGATGTCTAGTTTAAGCATGGGCTCATAATACACCTGTAAGCACATGATAATGAATTAGTAATAATGTACTTATTTAAAGAAGAAATGGATACAAAGTTCAGGTTAGTATGTTTGGGTGGAAACCTACCTTTTTTACTAAGCTGAGGTCCTCGATGAGCTGTTTCTCTCCTTGAGTGAGCTCATAAATGACCTGTCAGAGAGGAGCAATGTTAGTATGCTTGAGGAAACTTTAAAGAAATGGGACACAGGAGAACACAGGAAAATGGGGACAGCCCACCACACAGAGACAATGATATCCCCAGAGCCCCCTCCCCAGCAGTCCCACCTCCTGCCTTTTGATCTCCCGGGCACTCAGGTCCTGGCAGAGGTTCTCCACTGTGTCGCTCCACAGCTGACTGTTGCGCCTGCGTGGGAAGGAGCTGGCTTTTTGCCGCACCCGCACAGGGGCCATGGGCAGCGGGCGTGCCTCTGTCCGGAAGCTGATGGACCGCTAGCCAGCCATGGAAAAGGATACTTAAGTGGTTCCATGGACAAAACCGAGCAATCCCCCAACAATAAGAAGCCAGACCTGAATCCTTAGATTATGCCATCACCAGAGGTGAAAAGTTCAGATTCAGAAAGTAAAAATCTAGACCAAGGTTTTGTTTCAACCAACCAGCTCTGTGTACTCTATGACTATGACTCTTTATACTCAACTGGTTGGTTGAAACAAAATCTTGGTTTGGACTTCTACTTTCCAAACCTGAACTTTCCATCTTTGTCCAATTCTTAGATCAGACTGACAGACCTCGGCCTGTTACCTGAATAGACTGTCCCAGCCGTTTCAATGATGGCGTTTTCACCGGTGCCATCAAACCAGCCAATCCACTTCCTTTCCCAACAGGCTTTACCCGCTTATTACTGGGCTCCTGAGGCACACAGATTTGAAGCACACAGATTTGAGGCACACATTATAACTTCAGACAAATCAAGGGAGATGCTAAAATATAAAATAAATTCATAATAAATACATTTCATTAGTTGTCCTGTCAGTATCCTTTTATTCTACACAAAACGGCATTATGGGCTGTTATAGGTGAGAATTAATTCTCCAGTGTTCTATAAACAGGAATGAACTAACTTCTGGTTGAAGATAAAAGTTTTCTATAGCCTGTCACATTAAAATTCCAGCTTCTGACTGACCTCAGCATCTTTACTGTGCTCAAGACTTCCAAGCCCGTCCTCTTCTTCCTGTCATGCACAGCATGAAATGCATCATTTGACATACTGCACAAAGTGTGTATGCCTTAAGGCATCATAACATTAATTTCACCACTTGCATTAACCACCACCATTGACAGGCTGCAAGCCCTGCTTGTTTTGCTTGTCAAAAACAAAATCACTTTGGTAACACTTTACCAGATTGGGCACAAACAGCTAGTAATAACACAGTAACTACTGAAGTACAGATTATGAACAAATCATGAACAAATATAGCTGCTACTTGAGATAAAATATACATCACTATTCATTAATGATAAACAAACATAAAATCAGAATATCACTTGTGTTATTCATTACTTGTTCCTTCAGTAGTTTCTTAGTAGTTCTTTCATAAGGTCCTTCAGTAGTTCACAAAGGTCTACAATATTAACAGATAAAGTAAACACTTTACTTGAGGGGGCACACATATTGTAGTAGTGCACTCTTACTTAATGTATTAATTAACCAGTAACTAAGTGTTAATTACATACTGATCCCATGTCTGTTCATCATTAATAAATCATGATGATTCATGTATTTCATGCAGTTACTATATTTGCTCATGATTTGTACTTGAGTAGTAACTGAGTTACTAAGTTATTTGTGCCCCCTCAAGTAAAGTGTTAGCAGTGAATGTAGTAACTGCTTGGGATGAAAGTTCATGATCATGTCCATACCTACCATTGAGGACACCAAAGTGAAGTCCTCAGTATTTTTTCTGCAACTACATTAACCATGATCCATTATGGGGCACATCTACGAAGGGCTAACACATTTGACCTCGGTATTTAAAAAATCCTGGCTTCATTAATGATGAACAAATATGAAATCAGTATTTATCTTGTGTTATTCATGACTTGTTCCTAGTTCCTTGTTCAATAGTTTCTTCAGTAATTCCTTCAGTAGTTCACAAAGGTTTACAGCATTAACAGATATAATAATTATAGTAACTGCTTGAGATAAAACATGCATCATGATTCATTAATGATGAATTAACATGATATTATGTAACTAATATTTAGTTTGTGGTTAATTAATACATAAGTAAGAGTGTAATACTATATTTATGCCCTGTTAAGTAAAGTGTTACCGTCATTGTTTAATTTCAATCTTCAACTTTATTTTATTAGCCGCACTCTGATACAGACTGATAATCTGCCGAAATGCGTATGTGAGAAATGTGTGACATCATAGTTCACAGAGCAGGAAGAAGCAAGAGTAAAGAGTCACATTCCATCGATATCCATCACTGTACAGCACACAAGTTCCAGACCATTTCAGCTTAAACAGATCGGAAATGAAAACAATGTCTGGTGTAAGCAGAAACATTTTCTCAAGAAAATTAAAAACTGTGACAACGATGGAATGGACAACAGAGCTGAAGATGTAGAACTTTGTAGATCGATCATTGTTAGGCTTTAAAAGTAATATAGCAATGAAAATAATGCTTGTGTCTATAACTCTGCTTCTGTTAGGTAAGCAGTGGCATTTCTGAGCAGAGCAGCGGCTAAAGATCAGGAACCGTGATGCTTATGGTTTGGCCCGTCAGACCCCACAAGCATGGTGCTGGTCCGGTTCCCTGCTGTCACTGCTGCTGAATTCATCATCTCACAATTGCTTGCCGCAGAGCAGACATGACAGAGAGGAAGAGCAAAAAAGGGTGTGGGGTGTCGCTTCTCTAAAGAGCTCAGATTTCCTGCCTGAAGTCAGGCTCTTGTAAATAACAGGTTGATCTGCCAAAGATATTTGTTTTCCTGAGTAGCCGATTTTGGCTACAGGCTAAATCATGTAAATAACATGTAACCTACAATATGTTTCCTGAGCAAAAGCTGCTCGAGTTTCCTGGAGAACATATTTTCAGAAGTAAAACGACAGCTCAATCAATTGTCAGGCTGAGCGCTCACAACTAGGGCAGAGGCAAGTGGCCCTGACACAATTTCCGCTGCACACATACAGACACACACACACACACACACACACACACTTAAACACTCTCCAGTACAGGTTGACAGAAATACTCTCATTCCATGTAAATGAACTTTGTGTAAGAACAGAACTTAGACCTGTGGACAACGTAGAAACATGGGAACATGTCAGTACTACAGATCAGACTTCTACCACCTTCCTAAGAACACATCAGCAATGTGCACAGTTCATTAAAATGCATGCAGACCCCCCCAAAACTCCCTCCTCAGTCTGGCTAGGCAGATAAAATCTTAGCGTAAGCATCTACAGTGCTGTCAATATCATTTTCCATTTTCCGGTGTCTTGCAAACGCCACAATATTGAACTCAGTGTAGCGGACCAAAAGCCTTTTAAGTCTGGATTTCTGCATGTGGTATAACCCAGAACTCTGTATGCCAGACAGCAAGCAAATGGTAGCAAACTGAAAAATTTACTACGAATTTTGGCTAGGTTAGTATGGAAGCCACATGCCATAAGATGATCATTATTAAGGCTCATTCAAAGTTTCTGAAATATGTCTCTGTCCCTGAAGTACATTTTTTGTTGCAAAAAAAATTAATGGTTTCAGAACACCATTCAGGGATGACAGTTATTTAGAAACCACAAACAGGCTAGTAAGCAAAGCAATTAATGAAATGGGGGGGCTGCTTTCTGGTATAGTTTGGCGATTGCGGGTGAGACGGGAATGGCGCTCTGACAGACAGACAGACAGGCCGTTCACCTTGTCCTCTGTGGTCGCTGTCATAATCTCAGGCCCGGTGCCCTGCTTTCTCTTCTTCTACAGGCCCCAGACAGACAGAAGAAACACAAACTGCAGTTTACACCCCAGTCCCACTGCCTGCCAAGCCCCCCACCCCCCCAAGGAATGTCATTTTAGAGCCACCTGTCATGCAAGTCCCTGCTTACCCCCGCATAGTCCGACAGGTTGGCGCAGGTGGAGAGTCTCTCTCGTTGCACCGGAGACCTGAAAGGAGCAGTAGTCAGAGTGGGCAACAGCAGTCTTGTAAATAGGGAGTAAATGGAACTAATCAGTGACAATGTCCAGCTGACTAATATGACCAAAACCATAACCCAGAGCCTGAGTAAGCTCCTTCAACAAATTGCTTCCTTAGATTCCTATAAGTTATAACGAAGTACAATTGACCCAACAGTCTGATGGCCCTTTAATTTGGTGCGGGTGCAAAGCGATAGGTTTAGAGCGGACAGACAGACGTGGCTGTCTCCCCATGCTTGGCGGCCCGTGGGGGGGGTTATCATCAAGAGGGAGAGAGACTCAAATCCCAAGGAAATAGACAGATAAAGTAGATGGCTCATACCCCAGTGGGGAAATCAACAGTGGGGCAGCAGAGGAAACAGATGCAAGCGTTAAGGCTGGGGGGTCAGCGCTTACCAGGAAAGTGATTCGGCGGTAATCTCGTCTTTCTCCATCTTTCCGTGTTGGCCTCATCGCAGGTTCATATCGCTGAAAGGGACACCCCCCGGAGAGGCACAAATATTAAGGTCTCTGCCTAAATTTCTTATTCAAAAAGGGAAAATGGCAAAACTTACAGACAGATGCACATCGCCCCTCCTCCACCTCTTCCTCTCACTTGCTGCACTTACCACATCCTCTGTGTAAAAAGAAGAAAAAAAAAGGTAACGCTTCCTGTTGTTTTGCTAGATATGGAATAGAAACCTGAACAAGATTCAGAAGTAATGGCTGATTATATGTATACAGATTAGTATCATTTAATACATGAGACCTCTGATAATTGATAAGTTTTAACGAGCAGGATCCCTGTGAGATCCAAAAAAGGCGCTAAGATGTGCTTTTAAATTGCAAGTGAACACAGGAATACTAGGGTAGATCTAAGAGCCACGTTCATTTGGGAACCATAGAGAATCCTATAGCATTTAATTACAATGGCAGCCACCATTGCAAAATCTCACGTACACCACAGGCCTGAAGAGGCCTTCTTATACAACTGGCACAATGGCGTCAGTGTGTAACCACAGAACTACACATATCATGGGCAGGCAATGGCATTTTTAACTGCTTGAATATAACACAAGGGACCTCAACAAAACTCAGATTAATACTTTTCTTTAAAAAGAAAGTTTTACACCAGCATAATGTGTAGGATTTGATTCTAGTTAATTGTTTTTTGATATTTCAAAATCTTTGTATGTTTTTATACAAATCACAGGCTCCATAAACTGCCTTTGAAAATCAGGTAGTTTATTCCTTGAATAAGAAAGCTAACAAAACAAAGGGCTGTGATCCCATCATGGAATAATCCCACATCTGAGATCCATCCTCTGGTGCATTTGTGTGCAACAGCAGATTCATGCATTTCCCACCAAAAGTATGTGCTGTTCCTTTCTGTTTTTGGGCTTGCAGCTAGACCAGGGGTGGGCAATCTTATCCGCAAAGGGCCACATGTTTTTGAGATAACTTGTATGTCAGCTGTTCAAACCCAGGTGTGAGGACTCAGACAATCAGTCCTCTAATTAGGGAGCTGCAGCAAAAACCCGCATACACACCAGCTCTTTGCGGATAAGGTTAGCCACCCCTGAGTTAGACTCTGTGATCAGAGCTCCCACATGATTAGCTAAGAGCCTTCTTTGACAGTGCCAACCCCATGTCACACGCATATACTTGAAAACAAAATTAGGTTACAGCTACTTAAAGGCTCCCTACGTAACTGGATACCTGCGCAAATGAAGGTGGTACCACTTTACAAGTAGTACATAGTAGTACAAAAGTACAAGATAGGGCCACATCTCCATAAAACACTGTAAAAGCACATGCATATTTGTGTAGCATATTTCTAAATTAACATGCATAAATGGCAACGTCTATTCGTATAACAGCACCAATGAATTTTTATATAAATTAAAGCCCAAAATCCTGGACCTCAACCTTAAACGTGCCTATGTTTAGTGGAGGGGGGAAAAATAACCTCTCCCTAGAATTGGTACCTTATCGTGGTGGAAGGGTTTGCATGCGTCATTGACCCTGGCAGGGTCCCCCAAGGCAAAAAGGCCAGGTGAGAAGCCAGGAGAAGAGCAATCCAAAAAAACCCCTGATGAAAAGTAAACATTGCAAGGACTCGTTTCCCTCGCCCGGACTAGGGTTACTGGGACACCACTCTGGAGCCAGGTCTGGGGGAGGGGCCCATTGGCTGGGCCCACCCCGAAGAAGTTACACGGGACCGTACCGCAAGGGGAATATCAGGGGTTCGGTGCTACGTGGATCAGGTGGCAGCCAAAGGAGGCCCTAGCGGACCAATCGCCGGCTGACAAAACATGGACTGTCACCTCTCTGGTGGGGAAGGAGCCTGAGCCTGTGCGTGAGGTTGAGAGATACTGGCTAGATATAGTCGGGCTCACCTCAACACATAGCGTGGATTCTGGAACCAATCTCCTGGAGAGAAGCTAGACATTCTTTAATTCTGGAGGTGCAGCAGATAAGCAATGCCGGACTCGGGTGGGACTACTGGTGGCTCCACAGCTCGGTGTATTAACATCAGAGTTTACCCCGGTGAACAAGAGGGCTGTCTCCCTGTGCCTTCGGATCAGGGATAGGTCTCTGACTGTCATCCGCGCTTATGTGCCGAATGACGGTTCAAAGTACCCGGCCTTCTTGAACACCTTGAGTGGTGTGCTGGTTAGTGCACCACGAGGGGATTCCATCGTCTTGCTGGGGAACTTCAATGGTCACGTGGGCAACAACAGTGTGTCCTGGAGGGGGGTGATTGGGAGGAACATACTTCCTGATCGGAGCGCGAGTGGTGTTCTGTTCTTGGACCTCTGTGCAACGCATGGTTTGTCCATAACGAACACCATGTTCAAGCATAAGGGTGTCCATAAGTGGATATGGTACGAACATGCCCGGGGCTACAGGTCAATGATGAATTTTGTAATTTTGTATTTTCGGATCTGCGGCCTTCTGTCTTGGACACTCAGGTGAAGAGAGGGGCAGAGCTGTCAACTGATCACCACCTAGTAGTGAGTTGGCTCAGGTGGCAGGGGTGGAGGCTGATCAGACCAGGCAGGCCCAAGCACATGGTGAGGGTCTGCTGGGAACGTCTGGCAGGGACTCCCATTCGCTGGATCTTCAATTCACACCTCTGGCAGAACTCCATCTGCATACCGGGTGAGGTTGGGGACATTGAGTTCCAGACCACCATTGTGGAAGCGGCCGTATGGAGCTGTGGCTGCAGGGTGGTTGGTGCCAGTCATGGCGGAAACCCCATACCTGATGGTGGACACCAGAGCTGAGGGGGGCTATCAGGCTGAAGAAGGAGGCCTACTGGGAATTATTAGCCTGGGGGTCTCTGGAGGCAGCTGACAAGTACCAGCAAGCCAGGTGGACGGTGGCTCTGGCGGTTGCAGAAGCAACCATATCTCTATAAAAACACCATAAAAGCACATGCATATCTGTGCAGCAGATTTGTAAATTAACGTGCATAAATGAGAACATCTATTTGTATAACAGCATCAATAAATTTTTATATAAATAAAAGCCAAAATCTTGGACCTCAACCTTAAACGTGTAGGTATTTAGTGGAGGGGGGGAAAAAAAACCTCTCCTTGAATTGGTACCTTATCGTGGTGGAGGGGTTTGCGTGCCTCAGTGATGTTAGGTGTTGAAGGAGTTTGGTGAGGCTATGGAAAGTGACATTCGGTCAGCCTCAAAAAGGTTCTGGCAAACCATCAGGAATATCAGGAAGGGGAAGCAGCTCCTGTTTCTTACTGTTTACTGTGGGGAGTGGGTACTGTTGACGTCACCTGGGGACATCATCCGGAGGTGGAAGGAATACTTTGAGGACTTCCTCAACCCTCAGATACATCTATGCGCACTGCCTTTGAGACATCAAAGGGCACGGGGCCAGAGGGGATTAGGGAGGACATGCCCATCAATGGGGCTGAGGTGGCCAGGGTGCTTAAAAAGCACTGTGGTGGCCGGGCCTGGGGGTGGACGAGATTCACCTGAAGTACCTAAAGGCTCTGGATGTTGTGGGGCTATCATGGCTGACACACCTTCTCCACAGTGCGTGGAGGTCATGGACAGTGCCACTGGATTGGCAGACCGGGGTGGTGGTCCCCTTATTTAAGAAAGGGCACCAGAGAGTGTGCTCCAACACTTCTCAGCCTTCCTGGGGAAGTCTATTCCAGGATACTAGAGAGGAGGATGAGATTGATGGTAGAATCTCAGATTCAGGAGGAACAATGCGGTTTTCGTGCTGGCTGTGGAACACTGGGCCAGCATCATCCAGTCTACATGTGTAATGTGGACTTGGAAAAGGCTTACAACCGGGTTCCCCGAAGTGCTCTGTGGGGGGTGCTTCAGGAGTATGGGATCTGGGACCCACTGTTGAGGGCAATTCGGTCCCTGTATGAACAGAGCAGAAACCTGGTCCACATTGCCGACAAGTCGGACGTGTTCCCAGTGTGTGTTGGGCTCTGCCAAGGCTGCCCTTTGTCATCGGTCCTGTTTATATTTATGAACAGGACTTCTAGGCGCATCCAGGGTGTTGAGGGTGTCCAGTTTAGTGGCTTAAGGATTGCGTTGCTGCTTTTTGCGAATGACATAGTCCTGTTGGCTTCATCTGCTGGGAATCTCCAGCGTGCCCTGGGGCGATTTGCAGATGAGTGTGAAGTGGCAGGGATGAGGATACCATGGTTCACAGCCAGAAATGGGTGGATTGCCCTCTTCAGGTCAGGGAGGAGGTACTGCTTCTAGTTTAAGTATCTCGGGGTCTCGCTCATGAGTGAGAGTAGGCAAGATCAAGAGCTGGACAGACGAAGTCCAGCTGACGGAGTGGCATCTGCAGTTCTGCAGGCGCTTAACCGGTTTGTAATAGCCAAGAAAGAACTGAGTCGGAAAGCAAAGCTCTCGATCTATTGGCCCATCGTCATCCAGAAGGTAATGGATGAATGGATATAAGCATGCAAATGTGAAGTGTGTGGGGGGGCTTGCATAGATCACATTTAGGGGGCAAAATGTCCACAAGGTGTGGTAAAACCTGAAACTTCCTTACTTTTGGGAACACTTTCAGGTACCCGTTTGAACAAACTCAATTTACAAATCTGTGAAAGCAAAAAATGTAAAAATGCCAAAAGCATTGTGTTTTGTTCAGTTACTTTTGGTTAAAATCAGGGCTGGGTTGGGGTTAAGAGTGTTGTGATTTGGATTGGGGTTTTCCCCCATAGAAATTAACGGAAGGTAGGTATGCAGACATGTGTATGTATAAAAGAACAGACCAAAAGGACACAGAAAACTTCCATCTTACAACTTTATTAATCACACTAAGTGCTCACAAAATAACCTAAAACCTTAATTTTATTTTAACATTTTAGAGTGTTAAAGTAGAAAGCGCAAGTGGTTCATGTTCTACAAGATGGATGGAAGGAGGTCCTGGAAATAAAATAACAAAAAACTTGATGTGTACCACATCCCAAGCCCTGCACCAAACAGCGATGATAGGACAAGAAATATTCACAGATCCAACTGACTCCTCTGGTTATGGAGGGGTGAAGGGGGAAAAGGGGGGGAATTGAGTTGGGTCTCAAACAAAACATGTTGTAAGCAGCAGGTATTAAACTTTGACCAGAACTTATGCACTGACTGACAAATCCAAGGGCTATACTGCCCAATTTACTACCAGAGTTCAGCGATGTTTTAGATGGCAAACGAAGATGTATTTTAAGACTCCCTGCCACTAATATTTGGGGCTCTGCTGCTCTGTACACCGAGTAAAGGTGGAAGGCTACTTCCTGCATTCTGGGATAAATTTAAAGAGGAGATCCTGTTCAATCCATGGCTTCTGTGACTGGTGTCAGTTTGAGGGAATGTGAAAGCACAGGGAAGATAACAGCTCAAGAGATACATGCTTCTCTCCACTGTTATCTCCACCTGGGGAAACCCTCATCCCACCCAGCTCAGTTTGACGAGCAGGCTCAGGCACCAACCACTCCATTTCCCCTATGAATCTGACCCACCCTCCCATTCCCACCCCCGGCCCCCCCACGCCTCAGCGTATGGTGTATTGGACATAGGGGACCTCCACGTCTTCGTCGTTGAGGTCGTTGCAGCAGAGCTCAAACACCAAGGCCCGCACATGCTTGCCCAGCTTCTTCTTTGACACCTTGGTCACAATCTCCGTCATCCTATGGGGGGGGGGGGGGAGTCAGGTCAGTCACATCCCAAGATGAGGCCATCATCCTTGCACGCCTGAATCACTCCTGTGAAGAACCTCCCACACAGCAATAAGCTTTCAAATAGCCAGCTGAAATGTATCAAGTACTAGGGGTGTCCCAGGCCAAGTTTATATAAATATAAAAATTCTGTATGTTGAATACCTGCGGATTCCAGTCTCTTACACTGACTGTACCAGATTAAATGGACCAGACTAGCAAGCAACAGTACACATTTTTAAGTAAAACTGGGGTTAATGCAGTGTGCAGTAACACTAAGCAATGATGTCCAGTCAGTAGCTAAATCACACATATCGTTAAACAGATTGCACTCAAACCCACAAAGAGATTTCGTACACTGTGGTAAACCTTGTTTTCAAGCTCCGGTATGAGTGTCAATTTCAAGTACGAGGCCAGGGGATAACTTACCTGCAAAGCACCTATGTCAGCAGAAGCCTCTATTCTGACTCATAATGCAATGAACTCAATTACCCTCTATAATTTTTTTTTTGCCAAGTTGCCATCTCAAGAAATTATCTTGTAATCTGAAAGTTCTTGGATGATCTGTGTGAACATGTCATCTTCCATCGAATGGTCTCTTTTCAGATGCTTCAATTTATTTGCATTGAAAACAGCCGAACTGCATCTTATGAAACGTCTGCACCGTAAATATCACAAATCACTGTACCGGATTGAGACATCAACAGTTAGTACAGTTCACAGGGAATCCTCCACTTTGCGTCCCACATGTGGAAATGCAGTTTCGTTCTGGCCTGCAGTGTGATTCTAGTGACAGTGAATAGCCACACTCTCACCACAGGTCCCCCATTAAAAACTGATAACCATTTCTTTCCTTTTGGATGTTTGCCCATTTTGTGGTTATAATGTTGGGGGAAGGTTGGCTGCGCAGAAAAGAAAAATAAACCCACACAATGCTCAAGTGCAAAGAACACGCCTAGACAGCAAAAGTCACACAACTTGAGCTAGGGGAATCCCTAACAGCCAGTTTGGGGCACAATAGCTGTAAAAAATCCCCGTGCCCCCTGAATCTGAAAGACCAGTGACTACCACCATACCAAAACGCTCCACAGGCACCGCTGATGCACTTACGGCAAATCCAGCCTTTCCTTCAGCTTGGCAGCAGGCATGAAGAAGGAGTAGAGCATGGAGACACCCTGGGACAGCATGGTGATTTCCAGCTTGTGCTCATTCTGCCAGGAAAAAGAAAAAGACTGGGCTTTACCAGGACCTAAGCACACCTTCAGAGGTGACTGAGACCAGTGGCTCCTGTACCTTAAAGTAGTCCAGGAATTGCCGGAGGGTCATCTCCTCCCCACCAGGCTGCACGCCGGTCACCTCAAAACGGTCCCACAGTGTCCAGCTCACCTCATAGTACTGCGGGACAGAGACGTCAAGACATTAGGAGCTGAGAGGAAACGCAAGCTGAGCATAAAGGAAAAATCCCTTCCAAGAAGAGGCTCCCAGAAGCTCGGAGAACAGTGTTTTCCCCTACCATCATATTAGACTATTAGATCATATTAGATTATTAAACAAACTAAATAGCCTTATGTTATTTATCTTATTCACACAACAGCTTGTATTTTTGTCTACACGGTCATGCCTTTACAATTCTCTGCTCTCTGTATCGCGCATAGCGAAGTTCGGGCCCAATGCATGCGCACAGACCATTGCGAGCACACTCCCACCAGCGGACAGAGCACACGCGTCTGAATATATGCCGCATCAACCACCTGAAAAGCAGACAAATATATCTGCGTCTTTAATGACTGCTGTCATTAAAAGAAACACAAGAACACCATGAATCCTGCAGGTGTCCGTCTGCCCCCGCCCCAAAGCTGTAAACCTAGGGGAAACAAGAGAAATACAGGAAACAGGCCAAATAAAAAAAAAAACCTAAACAAAGGTTTAATGCCACAGGCCACCACCTTGTGAGTGGGGGCAGCGATGGGCTCCGAGAAGGCGAAAAAGGGCAGTGCCAGGTTCATGAAGCCATTCTTGTAGGACTCAAGGCGTCGATGACCCTGAACAACCTTCAACAACTCCAGACACACCAAGCCCACCACCGCTGCTGTTGTCGTGGCGATTGCTGGGATGATCTTCCCAGCTATCAGCTTACTCTAAGGGAGGAGAGAGCAAAATCACATGGAGCACAAGGCAGAAGGCAGGTTCCAGCCAAGAGGACGGTCGACGCCATACCTTGTGCCTGTCAGCAGGTGGAATGTCGTAGTTCTCCGCCCTCAGATTGGAAGCAGCTACGATGAAGTCCATGTGAAAATTGGTGTCGTCATCCTGGATGGTGTGACATGGTACAGAGATCAGCAATACATCTACATACACCTATGGTGCTCAGAGGAAATTTAATCAGCGATTAACTAGCTCAGAATTGGGCTGTACCTTTTCAAAGTCGATGGCACAGAGTTTGAACTGAGACACAGTCTCTGGGCTTGGCAACAGAGACTTCAGCTCTTCCAGTCGGGAATCATCTGTAAAAATAGCCGTAGGTCAGACTCTGCCAGCGGCCGGGCCTGTTACCTGCACCCCCGACTGCTGCTTACCCACGGAGGCATTGGCATTCTGCAGCTCCTGGTCTGATACATGGATTTTGACTCCTGACCGGGGAGTAAAGGTGGGCACCTTGACCTCTTGAAGGATTTGGGCCACAGCAGCACGGTCGGTGTTCCCCGGCAGCCCGTAGGTCTGTGCAAACAGGTTGGCTGCAGCCATGATGTAGTCCATGTGCAGCAGCTACAGGGAGGAGGAGGGAGGACAAAGGCAGGTGCCGGTCACGTCGTAAACCCAAAGCATTTGACCCCTATCTGTTCATGTAGGCCATCACTCACGTTGTCGGTGCTGAATTCAAGTGGGTGAGGACATCTCTTTGGACCTGACCAAAATGGTGCCCCAGAGCTGGTGACCTATGACGGTAATATGAGTGAGAACAGAACCCAAGAAGCGGCAGCTCAACCAAAACAAAACAAAAAAAAAAAAAAAATCAGCCTGGATGGCAGTCGCAAGTCTCACCTGGTCCGGGGGGAAGTTGTGCAACAGCTGCCGGACATTGTTATTGTACTGGACCTGCCAGTGGTTGCGGGCCCAGGCCACGCAGTCCTCCCAGCTGCGGGGGCAGTCCGTCACCAAGGTCCTATACACGGCCTCCAGCACCTCCAGTGGCTGGGCTCCAGGCAGCTTCAGCGTACGCTCCATAAATTTGGGGTCTCTGCAGGCGGAGACCACACTCTAACCTCCGCTCACCCCAACACTACTCAGCAGCCCCCATGGCAGGGAGACTTACGTCAGGTACTGCATGGCATTCTCTGCTGGCTGCTTGAAGAGACCTTCAAACTCGTCACGTGCCCACTGGGGGAGGAAATTTTTTGAAAAATTGTGTTTGGGTTAGAAACTTAATGTCAAGGTGGTATGAGACCCACAAGTTACTATGGTTAATTTCCTGCCAATTAAAGTCGAAAGGTGGATTTGCTCCTCGGAATTTCCAGGAAGGGGCCCCACCTGCAGCGTGTGCTCTATAGCGTTGGGGAAGTTCTTCAGCGTGCAAATGGGGATGGACTTTTCAGGGGGGTCCTGACTTGAACTGTAGGACTCAGTCAGGAACGGAATCACGACCTGCACATTGCCCTTGGTGCCCAGAGTGCCTGACTCCAGGAGAGGCTTCCGGTAGTAGACACAGCGCCGGTCTACATACATGCCTACAGATACACACCAGTGAACATGACAGCGAGGTCAGTGGCCTGCATGTGCACATGCGCCTGCTGGCATGGAGAATATCCAAGCATGTCCGGCTTTGAAGTCTTTACAATAGGGCATCTCAAAAACACGCGAGGGCTAGCTTACGTGCGTCAACGTTGTCCAGGGCGTTGGCCACACCGTGCAGGCTTTCGAAAAAGTCATCATCGTAGATCCTCTCTGTGTCGGGTCCGACCCGGTTCTGGTGGCCTGTGATGCGGATGGATGGGTTCATCTGCTTGACGGCAGCAGCTGCCGTCTCACTCTTCATCTTCTGTACTCAGTTGAGACATGAACCACGTGTGAGCACGAACACCTCACCTCCTGGCATCACGTCACCGATGCAGCTCAGCCCTACCTGAATGCCCACCAAACAGCTAAGCTTGAATGTAAAACACACACCTTGCCTCCTCCCCAATTCTAACCCACCGTTTGCATAATTCCTTGGTATTGAGAGAAGTTGCTGGGTTCCCACATAGCACATTGGCCACTGGGATTCATATAAACTACTTGAAGCAGTGTTACTCATTTAAGATGGGCGCAGAGTTTCACTTCACACCACGGTCTGTACCCTGGGTACCCACCGTGACATCCCACGGCCTGAAGAGGAACTGGCGATTGAGGTTGGACTTCTCGATGGTGTCCATGTCAGTGACGATCACTTCGCCATCCCCACTGGCCAGTCCCATCATGGCAAAGTTCTTCAGAAGCTCACAGCCTATGGCACCTGCCCCAACCTGGAAAGGAGTGAGGCCACCAAATAAAGGCATCAGCTGTTTTGGACAATGACCATTTAAAAAGGCAGTATTTTAACCAAACTTGGTTACTGCTTACCAAGAAATACCTCTGTCTGGCCAACTCCTCTTGCAGCTTGGAGCCAAACACAGCAATTTGTCCATCGTATCGACAATTCCTCTGGAAGGGAAGAAAACGTGCAGGTTATTCCAGACGCTGTGGACTGGAGATGTCTGGCATGATGAATCACTAGGTGTTAAACATCAGTGTTAGCATTTTCCAACATGGCTGCTTAACAAGGCAGTCGTGCTACTGGAGCTAAGATGTGCCAGATGTTGGCTCACAGGCGCACAGTCCTCCTCAGAAAGCAATGTGTCCTCTTCCTCAGACAGGCACTCCAGAGCATCAAAGTAGAGCCACTGCATGACAGGCATAAATTTTCCGGTGCAGGCCTGCAGGGGGAACCAAAATGCAGGTTGTCAGCACTGCCTGGGAAAGCACTTCCAGTCCCAAGAGTACAAAAAGCATGGCACGGCTTTTCTCTGACCTTCATGACCTCCTGTGCTGCCAGACCGCCGATGAAGGCATTGACAGGGGCCAAATCACCGGCTGCCATGTATGCCAGTTTCTGCAGGAGGCCCTTGTCCAGCTGCTCTAGCTTGGCACTGCCTGATTGGGCTGCATTGACTTCTTTAGCCAGAGATACCAGTTCATCTGCATCTGACTGGGATGGGATACCGTGGAGTAAAGCGGAGAACAGGCAGAGTCATCAGGACATCAGAATGCTAAAAGGGTTCCAACTGGCTACATCAAGTGGGAAAATGTACCTGGTTCCAGGGTTTGGGGACATGGCCGTGCTGCTTCTCAAAAGCGTGCAGTGCCTGGAAGCCGACGTGCAGCTGGCCCGGACGCTCAAACTTGGCAAAGTCGGTGAGCAGAAACTCTGGTTCTGACAGCGAGGCCGGCAGCGATTTCTGCACAGAGAAGCATGGAGACGCATGTCATGAACAGTGAAAATAAGACAGAAGGGGGGGGCAGGGGGGTAGAGGAGGAGCACAGGGTCAGACTCACAAAGCTGATCTTCTTGGGCATCTTGACCTGGGAGACAATCCCTCCACGGACGTACTCAGAAAAGGAGCTGGTGTCACAGATACTGAAGGTATAGGGCCCTGAAAACAGACAAAGATCCCCCAACATTATACCAGAGAGGATGAACAGACATAAGCTAGCAGGAGATGCTGCATTACCTACCGAGGGCTTTGATCTCCATGGGTGGGCAGCCATTCAGCTCAGTCATACCCTGTACCTCGGTGAAGGTGACAAAGTCACCGCTCTCAAAGCCATGTCGGGACTCATCCAGACAGGTCACCACACCTGGGTTGTCCTGGAATAAGGCAACAAAGAAGGATACATGAAGGTTACATCAAAGAGCATGACAATCCCAACACAAGCACACATCCTGCTGCTGGTTTATTTGAGTTAGACAAGTCTGAATACCGCAAGCTCATTTCACAGCACTAGATATCTTCATTTAGCCCAGATTGAGTGACCCTTTCTAGCCCATAACCATCTCATACTGCTCCCCCAAGCCACATTTTACCTGGACAAAGGAGACCAGTACCTTAGAATCCCCCCCATCAATGGCAGTGGGACATCCTAGGACTAACCTTGGTGATCATGGAGATCATGGCACTGAGAGGCTGCTCCCCATTGGTGTCGAACACTGTCATCTCCTCACCAAAGTCACAGAACAGCTGGCTGGGAAGGGAGACAAGGAGAGGGAACCATGTTTACCAAGAAGCCACAAAGACAAAGGTGGGGAAAGATCAAAGACAACAACTTACATAGTTAAACATCAAAGACACCAACAAGATGAACTGTAGAAGGAATCTACTATGAAGATCTAATGGTGCTCACAAACATAGACTGAGCTCCTCTGCCTCAACACCCTTTCACCCCATTTAACATATCCTGCTTCTATGGTACATGTCCTACTAGGATTAATGCCAGAGCCTTTAGCACCAGGGCAGTGTAGGGCTTTACCCAAACAGGCCACGAGTATTGGCCACAATGAGCTTGATCCCTTTGCCATGGCAGATCTCCCCAATGCGCAGCTGCTCATCCAAGCTGGAGTCTGTCAGTACCACCACCTGCAGGATACAAAGTCAGGTATTCAAAAGAGGTCCAGGGCCAGCAGCTTGGGCCAGCAGCCGCCCTATGTGGAAGGCCACTCACCTGGAACTGGCTCAGGTAGTCCTCGGTGAGGACACCGGTGTAAGCCACCACGGGCACATAGCTGTTCAGCTCTGCCAGGCGAGGCTGACTGACCTCGGCACGGTTCTTGCCCAGGTCATCCTCACGTAGGTAGAACTGGTGAGGAAGTACAAGCCTGTTACTCACGGAAGGGGAGCCCACGTACAGGTTGGCGGCTGCTTGACAAAGCCGGTCACTCACCTGCGATGACAGATCCCTCCATACGGCGAGGCCCTGGTCGTGCAAGGTCACGCTCCTGACCCCTCCCAAGATAACGTTCTTGGCAATCTCCACACCCAGACCACGCAGCCCAGATATCAGGACATTGGAGGTCTGCATGCGCTTCATGGCATCGTGCCCCAGCACATAGCTAAAGGAGATGGCACAGAGGCCTCAGAGTCTTCGCTAACTGGAAATGCTACGCATCAATTGTTAGGCAACCACTTTCATTGGTTAGATTCTACACTTGTTTCCATTCAGCCATTCAGATTTGAAGTCAGGATTATCTGGGACAAGGCAGCACCCTAGACAGCTAAAGGAACATCACATGAGTCACAGAAATTCAGAAGAACTGAATGAGAAGAAATGAGAATATCAAGAAAAAAAGCGCCATTATTATGGGGCCAAACTCCACTCAAACTTCACACTAAAAAACTCACAGCTGCCTGGAGTAGAGTCCTTCATCGATGTCAGCTTCATTCCCATTTCTAGCCATGCCCTAAAGAAGCAAAAAGGGTAAACCAGTCTCTCTTTCACTTTCATTTTAGCACAAATGACTAGTTTTACATGATCCAACCATGGGAGCATGCACACTTACGTTGGTGGGTGTGTGGGACAGTTCACTGCTGACACAGTTGGAGGAGGAGCTGTGGGATTCCGTCTTCGTCTCTGATTCTGACACGCGACGCTTCTTGGACAGCGGCGAACTGGACATCTTAACACAGAGGGATAAAGGTGTTACCCATGAAAAAATTGCAGTCCCTCACCACGGCCATTCAGAGGTGATTGATGTTCCTGTGCAGCTGCAGTGCGGCAGATATTTCTGTGAAAGGAACGGCCTTCGCCAGCACAAGATGCTGAGGAAGTCGGACACACACCACACTAAACTTCCATATCCATATAAAAGCCACAGTGCAACATGTGAGCGAGTTGCATACCCAGAGGTGGCAAAGACCTTAATACATTAATGCATCAGTAATTGAAACAACCAACCATGTGCACTTTCTTATTTGGTAATCTAGGATAGTGTTTGGACCTTCACAGCACATAAGACCTTAAACCAGATGATGATTTTATCTATGCGGCAGTCAGCATCAGGAATTGGGGTGGATGCCAAACAGAGGCTGCAAGTTTCTTAAAAGTGGTGAGACTTAGGTACCTCCCAGCCAAGCTCTGGGAGCAGTCGGGAAGGAAGTCTAAAACAGATAGCCAGATAGCCATGATTGCTCTATTTCCTCCTGGATCAATAAGGTTTTTCTGATTCTAAAATGATTCACCTAAATAGGCCATTACAAGCTGCGGAAGTGGGGGGTTCTCTCGCTCTCTCTCTCTCTTTTCCCCCCTCACAAAAATTGAATTCATTATTGAAAAAGTTTCTTATACAGAAAAACCTAGATAAAATGTGAAACATCTGCAGCATATCAATTTTAAGATCTTGAAAGATTTAATAAATTAATGTACCTTTCTAGAAGACTGCCTGTTAGAGTGATTGCGCTTCATGGGCTTCCCCCATGCAATATGTAAATGACACTCTAGGGGGTGCAGTAAATCCAGGAAGCAGTTTAGTGATTCTGATTGTTCCAACTCAGACAACAGACCAGACCTGTCAGAGCAAAGAACCCCTAAAAGGCCTCAACCCCCAGTGAAAGGTAAATCCCCTAAAACACAAAGGCAGAAATAGAAATGAATACAGAAGCTGGTCTGGTAATACAGAGTCACTATCCAAAACCTGGCCATGAAACACCCAGTAAGCGAATGGGCCTCCAGGCGAAATCCCGCAGTCTCACTGATGTCAAATGGCGGGAAGGCGGGCCTGCTACCTGGCCTACTGCCCGGCATTTTACCGGGTCGGAGGCACCATACAAACACTCTACTTCAGCTAAAGGTTAACTAAAGGGGTGCCTGAGCAGTCCAGGTTACCCTAACCCATCCTGGTTCTGGCCATACACTTCTAAAACCTCAATAAATAGCTACACATAATATGTCTTCTCATGTTACTCAAATAAATACAGGAATAAATTAAATCCAGAAACAAGCAACCTATAAAAAAAATCACTAGCAAAGCTAAGTATTACAGCACTTCCAACACCAGACAGTATGCTGTACGCAACAGTATGGAGGCAAGGCCTTTACCAATGATTCTGCAGTCTGGACCATCTAAGCAGGTCAGTTGTGCAAAGGAGCGAACTGCAGAGACCAAGACACAGTGAGAGAGCATCTGGACTATAGAGTCATTGGAATGGCAGGACAGACACAGCGGGCCGATCCAGACCACAGCCAGAAAGAGCTGAATATACAGACTGAGGGCGCATCCGGCCACTGCCAGTGGTACAGTACAGTGCTTCAAAATGCTGAATCATTAGATCCACCTGGGCGAGCTCTTCTGCAGAGCAGAGCTGCAACTGCTACCCTAGATTTCTCTTTCCCTTAAAGCGGCTCACACAATCAGACGGTAAGTTATAGACGTTCTCCTTTTTTAGAATATCTGATTTTACTGTGTGTCAGAAAGCCTGTTATTTTGACCGCCTAATGCGTCCCATCCAGCTGAATACACGGGTAATTAAACGGAACCACGGCAGCTTGGAATACGCTAGTGAGTAAACCGGTTAAATGTCTACCCTACTTATGTTACGATTACTACACGCACGGTTAGTAAACATAACCAAGATAAAGTAAACAATAGATTAGAGGTCTGACCTCTCCGGCGGTTCGTATGAGGCGTAGTTTACCTCGTTAAGTCAAACTCAAGCCACGATCTTTCCTTTGTAAAATGGGCCCAAAAGCAACATTTTTAAACAGTGGGCCCAAACCAACCCGAACAACCATCCACTGTCCCATCAAGTCCATTCATTCAGAACGCTAACTAGCTACCCAGAGGACTAGCTGACTGCCTGACCAGGGCCTGGTCCTTAGACGAACTAACAGTAAACACATTTTGATGAGCACCACACCTGATTAGCCGAGCTGATATCCGGGAACACACCCGTTAGTGTCAAACAAACCAGTCAATGGTGATCTTCACCAAACCGCTACTCGCCAGTAACCCGACGGTTCTTACCAATATTCCTTCTCAGTCCTCCCTCAGCGCCTGCAAACCTCCCTTCTATATAAATCCGGCTTTGTCACAGTCACCCGCCTCCTCCAAGCAAAAACGGAAACGTAGTTCTGAAAGCGCCGACGTGCAGTGGAGAAACGCGTCGGCCCGGGAGCGCCGTCGCAGGTTTCGACCAAGTGTCGAGTCACTCTGAGCGGCTGTTCCTTCTTCCTGGTAGCGCCGCAGACGGGAACAAAACCAAAATGGCAGCTGAGAGAAGGAGGAGGGGGGCGGAGGCGGAGCCGGTCGGCGTATGTACGTCCGTGCGTACGACGGAAGCTACACGTAAACAAATCTGGGACCGCTCATTGGCCAGTCTAACTCGGCACTCGACGAACCGCGATCCTTTCCTTGGCCCACAAGCTTTCGCGTGGACGCTGAACAGAAAGTCTAACAGCCGGCATGCAAGCAAAGCAACGGCAGTCACAGGCGCTAATAGAGTGCTTTACAGACAAAGCGTGATCTACATCTAAAATATAGTCGTCTAATTTGATTAATTGAAACGTTATTGCAGAACGATCAAAACACACTGCAAGTGATACAAAATTAACAAATGTATTCATAATGGGCTTATCGAAGCGTAGCTCGGTGTTCAGGAAAAACATTAATGATTGAGTGTGTTTCTGTCAAGTGTCATAACACAATGAACAGTAATACAGTAAACCTAAATATCAAATGCTTGTAACTGTGGAGCATTGCAATAACGCAAATTACTATTATACTGCAAGTGACTGTCTTTTATGGATTTAAATTGTGTTATACATCTCAGTGTAACAAAAGCAGTAACATTCACCAGCAGCATCCGTACACCTATGCCAATAACACAGTTTCAGAGATAGCAAGTATTCAAACTGATTAAATCATAAACACAGTTAAATTGTTATTTTATATTTCTATCATAATCACCTGCTTGCGAAATGTGCTCGAAGGAATGATAAGCAAGCGCAGCGGCATACTGTCTATTAAACCAGAAGTGTCTGAGATAGTCTTGGGTCTCTAAAAATACACAAAAGAAAATCAACAGGAAGTTGCTGACCACAGTTAAATTAGAACCGCATATATGCACATCTTAGTTTAGGTTACATGTAGAAGGATTTAGAGACGAGTTGAGTTTGCAAAGCGCCGTCATCATCGCTTGCAGATCCCTGCCTTATTCTCCTATCACTTTTAACCCTAAAATCCAGGAGATTTGACCCCCCAGCGGCCGAATTTAACACTACCACATTTTAACATGATAAGTTGCACAGAAAAAGCAAACAAATGAAGATGGCATCCCTCGAAGGAGATGGATAAAGACAGACGCCAGAGATTTCGGGGTTAGTGCTGAAAATCCGTACAGGAACTCGAGCAGAGTGTGGGGGGATGGGGTGTTGGGGGATGACAAAGGCCCGAGAGGGCCGCTAGTCTCCAGCGCACTATGAACCGGCACGGGTCCGAATCCGCGCGATCCGTCCACCCCCTATGCCGCCACCACCGCCGACTAACACCAGAGATCCACCTACACATGAAAACCAGTTTAAGACACATGTTCGGCTAGTTTGTTGGTATCCCCCAACTCCGCGGATAACGAAAGAGCTAGCTAACATCAGCTTAGGCTGACTATAGACTGCTCCCCTCCGGTTAGCGTTACCAAAATGGGAAAACATCTAAAAAGAGAGAAATTAATGCAAACCTGCCTTTGAGGAACGTCGGCGACTCTCACCACGACCCTGCTGCTCCTGTCCTCCTCTCACCCCTCCGCCCCGAACCCCGGTTCCCTCGATCCCCATTATCCTGCTAACCTTCGTGACAGACCAGGCCGAACTTGCTTTCTTCTTCCCAGATGACAGTCGGCTCTGCCCGGTGCGCAACGACCAGCAAAGCTGCGTGAAAACAAGTATCGAGAAAGTATGCAGAACTCACCACATCCGATATTACCCGGGCCTGACTCTCGTTATGGAAAGGCAAATATGCCGCCAAAGAAAAAGCTCGAAACGAAGTGGAATTCGGGGTTTATTTCCCAGAGAGCATCTGGCGAACTGGCGGGAGTTTGGGCTACTTTGAGAAGTGAAGCAGGGGACTGGCAATCTGCGAAACGGCCGCTCCCGACACCTCAGGATTGTTATCTGACCGCGTCAGCTCAGACCCGAGAGCAGCAACATGTGCGGAGAGCGGGTCTAGAAACGTTCTGCACACTGGGGGTGCTCAAGGATAACAAATGTGTCATTTACAGTCGCTACACGGTGTTTCCTCAACATGCACACAAAACAATATTCATACTGAATATATGTATAAAGATTCGTACTTTTCGTGCAACTACGGAAGATAATTAAACGACAACGACGTTTATCCCCTTTCTTTGTGAATTGAGCCAACCCAGAGTTTACCATGCCGCGAAGATCGATGGGACTTGTAGTCTAGGTTCATGAAATCGAAATTACTTGTAAGTTGATTAAAATTTGTACTGTGACTCTAAATTTATTCAGCTTCTCAGAATGGTCTCGGATAAGAGTTTTGATTATTCTGGAAGCTTATCTACAGTAGCTGTATTGTTCGTTGTAAAACAGGTTGCAAATAACTTAGGCCAGAGCGGTTTTTCATGGGATCCCACTGCACCTTAGGGCACAGAGACATATCATGGGCAATTTTAGAAAAATCAGTTAGCCCACAGCATGTCATTGGACTGCAGGGGAGACTGGAGTACTGGATGAAATCGAAAAAACATGTAGTGAACATGCAGACTCCATACACCCACACACAGATTAAATATCCAAACCAGCGGTGGACAGTAATTAACAAAGTACTTTTACTTGAGTCCTGTACTTAAGCACATTTTTGAGCATATGTGCTTTACTTGAATATCATTTTATTTTTAGAAACACATGATTTTTACTTCAGCTGACAAATTTTCTTTGCTAAAATGAGATTGTGCTCATATTGTGCTTAACCCAGGAGAAAAACCAATCACAGTAATCTACTGCGCTGTCAGTCAAGTTGCTATAGGGCAGTAATAAAGCTAGGGGTGTGTAACTGGGTGGGTTGTTTTAATTACTTTTTATTTTCTGAGGAAGTTGTATCTACAGCAATTCCTGTCTGCCTGATGCACACATGTGCATGAACACATACACACATAGACACACACATACAACAATAGCTGTCCCTTTGTCAAGTCAATTGTGTTTCTGTAGGCAGAGTAGCATATTCCACAAGATTTTTATTCCACAGGTTCCACATGTCGAAGTCTTTAGGTTCTGTCACTGGACTGTGGCAGTAATACAACAAAGTGTTGACATTGAAAAGAAAATGTACTTTTGAATGTTTAAGTATTTTTAAAAGCACGTACTCTAGTACATTAACTCAAGTAAACTTTTGATTAAACACCTTTCTCTTGTATTGGAGTAATATTTGACGAGTATCTATAACAAACATTATAATTGTATAATTGTTTGTTTGTTATTAATGTGTACTAAATCTGCTAATATGGCAAATTATGATGTTAAGGCATACTTACATTTTGCTTATGAATGCAGTGTGAAGGTGCAGTGTGGAAAAAACCATCATCATATAGGCATTAAGAAAGTGCAGTAAAAGGATAGCATTATTAAATGTTTAATTCTTGGGAAAATGATGATTGGATGTTTGAATTTGGTAAGAATGAAACCCCAATGACTAACCTGTTATTACTGTGGGGTAATTTTTGAACTGTGGCATTTCGTACTATTGCTTATTTAGATAGATAATATTTAGCAGTGCTTACAGGTAAATATAATTAAAGAAAGAGGATGTGGCTGCAATATCCAGATTATTTGTTTACTTGCCAAAGCCACGACAGTAATGCGTGGTCTGTTAGGAGCTTCCCATATATACTGACACATCAATTAGAAACTGCAATAACATCACATCTGGCCTTCGTGTTATTACAGAAAAGGCCTTTGGTTTCATGTAGTGCATTCTGGTAAATGGGTTGACCACCGCTCCAAAGTACAGAATCAGACGTTCCATTGCCTCACTGACTACAGCAACTTTTATGAAACAACTTCCACAGTCCTTCAGCCTTACATCTGAAGCATTGTGTATAAATGAACTTGAACAGGCAACTGCAAACATGGAAAAATCCCTTCGTAGCACACTAGATCTTGTAGCTCCACTTAAGAAGATAAAGCATAGAGATAAGAAACCTGCCCTCTGGTACTCGGATCATACACGTGAACTCAAACAGGCATCACACAAGCTAGAGTGCAAATGACGCTCAGCTATACTAGAAGTTTTCAAATCTGCATGGAAAGAGAGCCAGTCTAAATACAGACAAGCACTAGTGACTGCTAGGTCTGTGTATCTCTCCAGATTAATAGACATGAACAAAACCAATACAAAATTCTTATTTGAATCTGTGGCTAGGTTAACAAAGAATTCTTCCCTAAACTCGCAAGTCCCACAAGCTCTTAAGAGTGATGACTTTTTAATGGTAAAATTACTAAGATTAGACAGACCATCTAGTGCACCTCCTTAGCTATTTACGGCTGTCAGCCTCCTGTTAGTCTTATGCATACCAATAATGAGACCTTTGTATCTTTCATTCCTATAAAACACTCAGAACTCTTGAGCTTAATTCCCTTCTGTAAATCCTCTGCTAGCCTTGTGGACCCAATTCCTACAAAATTCATCAAGGAAATTGCACCACAGATTAGCAATACCCTGTTAAATGTGTTAAACTCATCTCTTAGGCTTGGATATGTTCCAAAACCTTTTAAAATGGCTGTTATTAGACCTGTCCTAAAGAAACCAAATCTTGAACCTAGTGTTTTAAGAAACTATAGACCTATCTCAAATCTTCCTTTCATTTCAAAGATCATGGAAAAGGTTGTAGTTCATCAGTTGTCTTCTTTCCTACAAAAATAATACTATAATAATATAATAATAATATAATGTATTATATCAGTCTGGCTTTAGACCCAACCATAGCACAGAATCTGCTCTAGTCAAAGTAATGAATGATTTATTTATGGCTTCTGACTGTGGCTGTATATCTCTGTTGGTATTACTAGATTTAACTACAGCATTCGATACAATGGACCATAATGTCCTCTTGGACCGGTTAGAAGGTGTAGTTGGCATTACAGCACTCTCTTGGTTCTGCTCATATTTAACTGATCACTATCAGTATGCCCATGTGAACAATGAATCATCCAAGACCACCAAAGTCAAATATGGTGTACCACAGGGATCAGTACTGGGCTCACTACTGTTTACCCTATACATGCTACCTCTTGGTACCATTATTAGAAATCATGGTGTTGGGTTTCATTGTTATGCAGATGATACACGATTGTATATATCTGTTAACCCTGATGATACATCACTCCTATCTCAGTTAGAAGATTGTCTATTAGATATCCGGTGCTGGTAAAAAATTTCCTAACATTAAACACAGAAAAAACACAAGTAATGGTAACTGGTCCTAAGGCTGCAAGAAATAAGTTTCACCACGTCAGCATTACTGGCCTGCATATACAACCTAACACGGTGGTTAGAAATCTTAGTCTTCTAGTTGATTCAGCTATATGTTTTGAAGCTCATATAAGAAGTATTACTAAAACTACGTTTTTTCATCCACGGAACATAGCCAAGCTTCGTAAGATGCTGTCACTTTGTGATGCAGAAAAATTAATAGCTGCCTTTGTAACTTCCAGACTGTACTACTGTAATGCCCTTCTTTTTGATTCCCCGTCTGGATCTTTACCTAAACTTCAGGTAATACAGAATGCAGCAGCCAGAGTTCTAACACTACAAAATTTGATCACATAACACCGGTCTTATCCTCTCTTCATTGGTTACCAGTTAAGTTTTGAATTGACTATAAAATACTGCTATTAACCTATAAAGCACTGAATGGCCTTGCACCAGAATACCTTAGTGATCTACTGACTGATCACTAAGGTATTCTAGTGCCTAGGGTAGAAAGAGCTACGGCAAGCTGCAGAGCTTTCTTCTATAGGGCTCCTCAGCTGTGGAATGGTCTCCCACCGGATGTGCGGGTTTCAGGCTCACTCTCAATATTCAAGTCTAGACTAAAAACACACCTGTTTAGTTTAGTTTATAGGGACACTGGTTCTAGCTCTAGCTAACTCCTCACTCCCAGTTAGACCTATATAGTGAGGTGTAGAGCTGGGTGGGGATCGGTGCCATTGGTTTTGGATAAACTGAATTGACAATGCTGTCACTCTAGCTTCACAATCACTTGTGGGATTGGAGTGCTGACATTTCAGGGACTTCCCATGCCTGCATTCCCACTTGCCTCTCCCTCCTACTTATGCTGCCATAGCCATATCTGCCAGAGCTTGCACATTGCACTTCATATTGCACTCACCTAACTTTTAGCACTGAATATAGTCTCCCCCACTTTGACTAACTGCATATTATATTTCCTCTACTCCTCCTGGGGGTTGCTGCCTGGAGACCTCAATCTATGAAGATGTCCAGCACACCCTACGACATGTGACGTTGCCACTACCAATGACGTCCGTGCACCCAGCTTGCCGTTCTGCCTGTGTCATCTTCCATGTATGACCAACTGCCTGCCTGCTGGTTGCCTGGCAATTGGAGGGAGCGTTGGCAACGAATGGTTATCTCCCCCCTGCTTCCCGTTCGTGTGTCAAATTTTATTGTTTGGATCGTAAGCCATGGCACTTAGCCATCTCTCCAAATTTGACTCTCTCTGTCGACCCCTGGAGGATGGACTCCCCCTTTGAATCTGGTCCCTCCCAAGGTTTCTTCCTTCTCAGGAGTTTTTCCTTGCCACTGTCGCCTATGGCTTACTCACTGGGGGCTTTGGGTGGGGATGCTTTAAAACGCTCTGAGATGATGCAATGTTGTGATAATGTGCTATACAAAAATAAATTTGTTTGTTTGTTTGTTGTTATTGATATTGTTTTAACACAATGTACAAAGTAGCCCACAAGCACACGTACAAAAGCACACACAGGGACTACTGAGCTTTCAGGAAATGACGAATCTCCATGGGATATTGGACTAGTTGCACTTAAACATGTATGTTGCTGTGCTTTAGGAAATAAGGCCTGCATTGATATTTAAAACAACAAGGAAATGATGCACTTTAACCCCCCCCCAACAGTAAGAAAAAGGGAAATAAAGGATATTCAACATGATCAAACACTAAAGTTGAGAGAAATACAAAATGTGCACTATGATCAAAACACTGCAACACATTTTTTTGCAAGATAAAGATGCAGTCACACCAAAGCACAAGGTGGGATCTGAAGTTTAATTGGAAGAATTTCTGACAAAACGTATTTCTTTCACAGTCACAGACAGTCTCTCAGTCTCATGACTTCATATTCATATAGAGTAAAACATCAAACACAGTAGGTTAAATATCTCTTAAATATATATTTATAAATACAGAGAGATGAAGGACACCAAGGCATAAACAAAAACACAGTATCATTATAATGTTAAATACAAGACAATTCCACAAACAATCGGGCAGAATATTCCATCTAGAAAACAGGGGAGGGATTTTGTAGAAAAGGTAAGAGCTGGAAAATATGGGATTAAAGTAGTCGGTTACTCCAGATGAGAATACAGACCCTCTCCTTAATATT
The DNA here is from genome assembly GCA_026779585.1 of Mormyrus proboscirostris. Classification (NCBI taxonomy): domain Eukaryota; kingdom Metazoa; phylum Chordata; class Actinopteri; order Osteoglossiformes; family Mormyridae; genus Mormyrus; species Mormyrus proboscirostris. Next base: position 24,263,230 of record JAODKF010000138.1, on the reverse strand, counting down.
TTGACACCTGCTAGCACATAAGTGTGTGCATTTTCCTTACACGTGCGCATTGGCCTAGACAGTGCAACTAATGGATCCTTGGCAGCAAGTCTGAATACAAAAGTGAACAAATGGCCCTTAAGGAAGCAGGGGGAAAGCGAGAGCGAAAGTAGTGAACTTCTTTGTGGGCCTGCTTTACCACAGCCCTGCACCATTACACAAAATACCCCGCCTCCCATTTGTTCTTTATTCTACTTCTTTCAACTTCTAAATGTGACATGGAGATACAACCCAGCTAAGATCATGCTGCTGTGAATGGACCACGTCAGAATCAGGAGGAAAAACTAAAGCTGATTTTACCCCCCACACCATTGACAATAACCTTAGCTCTTGTACTATACCTAGCAAAACTCTAAATGCACCTAATCAATGTGATATTCTAGAACAGAGTTTCTCAATCTGGTCCCACAGCTGGAGTGACCCTCCGAGCTCCCTGCCAGATAGTACACATTTTTGCTCCCTCTTTGCTCCCTGGCATTTTTGCTCCTGGAGCTGAGGGAGCAAAAATGTGGACTGTCTATGGGTCCCCGAGAATCAGATTTGGAAACACTGTCCTAGTTGATTACAGAGAGACATCACCTAACCACAAAGCTAGACAGAACTGTACAGGCAATGCCAAGGGATGATTCAAGCCTGCATGATCAAAAGGGAGAGAGTCGTTGGGACCATAACAAGGACCATCAGCCTGCTAAATGTCTTTGTGTTTGAGATGTGGGTCTGGAAATATGTGCATGCCACCCCACTGCACACTGATGCTCACTTAATGCAATCTCTGTTTGGTATATTTATTTACCATCGTGTCCCAATTCTGATCTGTCAAGTGTACTGAGATCAAAAAACAGTACCCTTATTATTCTATTAACACCTGATCCAGTATCTTCCTGATGCACCACTAGTTAATCAAAATAACAGAGCTGTTTCATATGACTTGAAATTTTTTAAATCAAAAACTTTTTGCCCTGTAGAGGTACTCTTCAAACACAGATCAGTCTTCAATAATCAGCTGAACAAAGCTCGATCAAATGAGCAGGCAAACAAAGTGCTCTTGCAGGATGAGAACCAGGAAATGTAGTCATGTCTGATTTTTAGAGGGTTATGGGTGGCCAGTGTGGAATGCAGCACATTGCTGACAGCTCCTCAGTTCACTCGGGGGAAAGTGGGCCTCTAGCTGCCTTTGTTTTCCTGGGTTGGTGTAAGGATTGGGCATGGTACCAGGGGTGAGTCTAGGATTCTTTATGGTGGGGGTCATAAGAGGGGTAGTAATTCATACAGTAGGCCCAACCAATGATATGTTTAGAATCGATGAGTAACAGGGGTGTGGCCATACTGAGGGCCAATCAGCATTCAGCTGGGACCAGTGCTTCAGTAGCTGAGCCCCCACATACACCCCTGCATGTTACCCATGGGAAGGCCCCCAGACATGCTTGCTAAGTTTGATTTCAATGGTCAGTGACACCTCATGCTGCACTCCACTTCCATTATGTGTATAATGGCCGTGCGGGTGTCCGCTGGCACCTGTGTGTTGCTATGCTTGTGTTGGAGAAATTCATGCTCACGTGAGGCCTCACAGCCCCCGTGCTGCCTGACCCCCCCTTGGAGACTGAGCAGACCTGCCTTCAGTTCGCTGCATTTTCTTCTCACCCAGCTCTGGGGTGGCCAGTGGGGATTGTAGGGGGAATACTGGTGGGGGCGGAGGGCGGTATGATGGAGGCTGGATATTCAGATGCGGGAGGGAGGGAAGAGGTGGGCGAGGGCTGGTGGGCAAGGGTGGGGGCGTGGCCTGGGGGAGGGCACGGTGCCTAGGGGAGGGCGAGCAGTGGGCGCTTTTCGCCTTCTGCTCCGGGCAGTCACTGATCTGCTCCAGCAGAGACGGCATGTCTCCCTCAATCTTCTCCAGTACAGCTGCCATTTGCCTCTCGATCTGCTCGATCACGCTGTCCATCATCCAGTCAGAGCTTCTGCTCCCCTCCACTCCAAACCCGCTGAAGACTACCCCCCTGCTTGAGGAATACGGAGGACAGTAGTGACTCGCATACCCAGACAAGCCTGCTCTTACCTCCCTCTCTTCCTTAACATTGGTTTTGCCTGACAGACCTGGACACTCAGTTTGTTCAAAAACTACACCTGCCTGTTTCACCTTAGAGATGGTAAATTCTGAGGTGCTCTTTTCTACTCCCTCCATTATCTTATCTCTTCCCTTAGTACTTTCCATCGTCTTCTCTGCCACAGCCTCTGGAAGTTGGGTTTGACACCAGCTTCCAGGGCAAACATCCTGCCCACGCTCTCCTTTCAGCTCCTCATGCCACACTGCCTTGTCTTGACCTGCAGGGGGAGCTGCTGTTGGCATAATAGACCTGCCTCCTTCATCAGGGGACTGTGAGAGCACTGCCGCCATCTTCCTGTGACTGGTCATCTCTGGGAAAGGAAGCTTCTTCTCTTCAGAGCTGCCGTCCTGCTCCAGTACGATCACTTTGCTGCCTCTGCTCTCCGCTAACTTGGCAGCGTCAGCGTTCAGCGGCATGGCCTCCTTCTCTGGTGTGCTTCTACTTTGGCCCCAAAGGGCTGCATTTTTCGTCGTACTGTCCCTTTTGCTCATACTCAGACCTTCCCTGTCTTGATGGTGCCCTGCTGGTTTGGGGGAGGTTCTTGCTTTATTGAGAGCTCCTGCAGAAGATGCGGGAGGCACACCCACCAAGAGGCTGGCTTGAACTGCCCCATTGCTTCTGTTTGCCTCTCCTGCTGTGGTAACCTCTCCGTTCCCTTTCTCCTCTGCTTTTACTTCCATGGACTTCTTTCCGACCGTCACCTCCATGTTGTTGTACTTGGTATTCGTCACACCTACATTCCCATCCTCCTTGGGCATCTGCTGGCCTTCATTCTTAGGACCTGCTTCCCCGGCACCCCCAGCAAGCTCAGGGGTTCGAAGGCGCTGCATGAAAGTAGTGACTCGGATTGCTTTCTGTGTGGAGAGAAAAGAGAAAATGTAACTTAAATCATTGTGACCATGCTGCTAGTGACACCAAGTCAGTTTGGAAATGTCAGGAGGAAAAAAGTATTTTTAACATCGTCAGTAGGTATTTAGGGCACTTTCCTAACCTGTCTGCCCGTCGAGAATATTTTTTCACAGATATAAACAAAGAAGGACGATAAAATGACCTGTCAGGTGCACGTGTGTGATGTGTTATGAAGTTAGTGTTGTTAAGCATTAATGCAGTGTCAAAGTCATTTACACAGAGCCGCTGCCAAGCAGGAATGAAGGGCACTCACAGAGATGGAGGAGAAGACCAAATGGTACCCCCAGGTGGACATGACTCTCATTGTCACTGCCTAGTAATGAAGTCCAAATGAAGCTTCATGAACCACTTTTCAGTATTTTTTGACCCCACTATATGGTGCTCTTGTTTTGCATTGGGGCATATATTGAGCTTTTTTTTTTTTAACAGAGTGAACCATCTGGTGGGGTCAGAAAATACAGCAAATGGTTCATGGCCATCACTAGAGCCTATAATTTGTTTCAATGGAGAAATGCTTGTCATTCGTGAAAAGCCTTGAACTTGGGCACAAACCTGATGGTTTATCATCATTTCAGATGTTCACACATTAGTTTAACGTACCAGAATTAAAGACACTGGACATTTGCTTGGATTTCATGCCTGGTGATGCAGTACAAGATGTTTTATTCATGACCTACATTGCATGTGACTTCATTCATCCTTTGTGTATCCTGGGTTTCACAGAACATATAGTTTTTAATGAAATATGGATTTGTTGTTCTGATTATAATTGGGATTGATTAGTCATGAGGTTACTGTGTGCTGTTGGTTTGACCAATGAGAAGATGAGAGGTGGATTAAAGCAGCCTGTGATTGATAATCCCACTATCATGAGTTCTGAGGCATTATTTCTCCATCACTAGGCTACAGTATACGAGTTACAGGTAATGATGTACAAAATGATACTTTATGAACAATTTGCTGTACTTTTTCACCCCACTAGGTGCTTTTTGCTAAAAAAAAAAATAATTAAAAAAAAAATGGCACTGAGCATGCCCCAAAGCAAACCAAGCACAGCATCTAGCGAGGTCAAAAAATACAAGAAATGGTTAATGAAGCATTATTTTGTCCATCATTAACTACAGGTGTTATTATATCTGAAAGAAACACATTTGATCCTTACTTATGTGATGTACTGTCACACACAAATGTATATAGTAAATATTGAGCCTTGTCTTTGTTAAGTTCTTTGGGCAACAGTGGAAGGGCAGGTACCTATATAAAGAACCTGAAGTTGAAAGCTGAAAGAAAAACTAAGAACAGTAAAGATGAAGATTAATGGGCCTGCACAGCTGTATAATCAATATCTCTCTCTGCTCCCACCCTCGATTTTGGCTTGACAGTTTGTAGCCTATGAGTCACAGCTGTCCCACATCAGTCCCTTGCCTTCTTGTCTTTGAATGTTCAGGGGAAGTATACCCCAACTGGTCCAGGACACCTCCGGCTGGGACACAGAGATGGCATGGATGGATCCTTGCAAGAGGGGCAGGGGGAGGGGCTGCGGTGTTTAAGCTGACATTGTGGGGAAGGGGGGGAGGAGAGCTCCAGTGAATGAGCTCAGCCCTGCATTTTCTTAGTAAGGAGCTGTTCTAACTAGCATGTAAAGCATGCTGTCAGCACCATAAGCCACAGGGCCCTCAGTGTCCCTGCTAAGAAAATGGGGGCGGAGGCAAAGGAGGGTGATAAGGCTGAGCCTTCAATCGCCCTTCCTGCCACTGGGGGCACAGTACCTTCAATTCCTGGTGTTCATGAGCAGGGGAAGGAGAAGAGAGGATCATTTGGTTAGTTACACTAGGTCAGTGCTCAAACCCTACCCAGCTAATCATGAGGTCTTGCCCCTGCAGACAAAGCTCTCAAAGTTACATAATTCTGCATCTGGCATCTTCGTTTGGGTTCTTTCATGGGAATAGGCCATCTGTGTAGGAAACATATGAGGATCTGAAAAGGTTCTTACATTGGGATGAGACTTGCTTGGGAGATTAGATTAGAAAAAGTACACAAAAAATATACTTTATTATACTTCCACAACCAGTATAGGTGCATTGTTCATTTTCCTGTTTGTGCTGCTAATTGATTGCAACTGTAGCTAGTTTATAGTAGTTCAATTATAGTTTCCTTCCTAGGAAAAACTCATGATAGCACTCATGTACAACCCCAAATCAGAAAAAGTTGGAACAGGGTGGAAAATGTGAATAAAAATAGAAAAAAGCAAGTTATAAATTTTCGTCACATTTTATTTCATTGCAGACAATATGAACACAAAATAATTCATGTTTTTTTTTTTGTCAACATCATTTGATTTGTAAATAAATCCATTCTTGCTATTCAGGCTTGCAACACATTTCAAAAAAAGTTGGGACAGTACAGCATTTACCACTTTGTACAGTTCCCCTGTCTTTTAACAACACTTAAAAGACGTTTAGGCATTGAGGAAATCAAGTGACTAAGTGTTGCAGGTGTTATTTTGTCCCATTTGTCCTGCAAACAACGTTTTAGGTGCACAACAGTACAGGGTCTTCGTTGATGCATTTTTCGTTTCAAAATGCACCAAACATTCTCTATAAGAGACAAATCAGGGCTGCAGGCAGGCCAGTCAAGCATCCGCACCCTCATTTTACGCAGCTATGCCTTTGTTATGTGCGCAGTATGTGGTTTGGCATTGTCTTGTTGAAATAAGCATGGGTGTCGTCTTGAAGGCAGCATTTGTTCCTCCATAACTGAGATATACTTCTCGACATTGATGGTGCCATCGCAGAAGTGCAAGTTACCTTTGCCGAAGTGCAAGTTACCTTTGCCGAAGGCACTGACAACCCCGTCAACCTCCGAGCCCAGAGAAGTCGACGGCACTTCTGGACACTATTTATGTAGGGCTTCCTTTTGGCACAGTACAGTTTTAGCTGGCATTTCCTAATGTAACTACGTA
>JAODKF010000138.1:24245574-24255971 GCA_026779585.1 Mormyrus proboscirostris | reverse complement strand
TGAAAAACAGAGTGAATTAAAGTGTACAGTTGCCCTTTATTTTTTCTTAAGGGCTGCAAGTGTAATGCTGTCTAATGCGTGTGGTCTGTGGGCATATAGCTACAACAGGTGATGCTGTTTTTATTTTCAATAAAAGAAAGGCATTATTATTATTATTATTATTATTATTAGATAAGACCAGACAAGCTGGTTGGGAGGAGGGGGCGCGCTTGGGGGGCCACAGACTACTGTAGCCTAGGGGCCTCTGTACACCTTAATCCGCCCCTGGCTGTGATACATTAAACGTCATTAGAGAAAGTAATGCAGAACGGGAAAAAGGAAGGAAAGAAATTAAATAAAGAAAACCAGCCAAAGGTAATGGAGGAGAGGAACCAAAAACTCCCAAGTATGGAGAAAAAAACCTCTGGGGGTCCAAGGTCACCTGGCTGCCCACCCCCCGGGCAGACTAACATTACTGAAAACAGAAATGAGTGGACTTGCTTACTAAAAGCTAGGTATAAGCTGTGATGAAGGATCAAGTCCATCAATGAGACATTTCTCAGCTATCCATGGTGAGAGGGTGAGGTTCTTTCATTTAAGTTTGAAAAGGAGAGATGCATTAGTGTGAGAAACTGTTTTTAAACATACCTTCAATAATAATACCATCAATAATCACAATTCATGGGTTCATACACTGCAAAGAAAGCACAACCGATGATGTACATGAAATTTGTGTTGGCTTTCCCCCATGAGTCTCCTGTAGATGTTTGTGTCTGTGACTGTAATTGGATGTGTGATTTCAACCTTTGTATTAAATCAGTTAAACTCACCACTCATGCCACAGAGCATCTTGGGCTGTGATCCTCAGCATCTGGTCCACCTCCATCAGCCTGCAAACTAACTCTTTTGCTACAATATAAAAACACATAAAATTAGCATAAACTACTGAAAAAACCAACCCCTGTCAACATCACTGGACTCACGCCGCTCTCATCTTGACTGCCAGGTGTGATGGCTTCTCATGTGCTAAGCATCTCCACAGACAGCAACCATACATGCAGGACTCAGTGTGATACCTGCAGGAGATATATCATCCCAGTAGGGGGAGTCAAACTCAAACTCCCCAGACAAAATGCGGCGGAAGATAATGCGGTTATGAATATCTGTATTCTCCTCCTCTGTTTCATCATAAAATGGTGGATTCCCAGACAAACTGGTGAGGAAAGTTGGGGAGACAAAAAGGGAAAATTCAATTCAATTCAATTCAATTCAATTCAATTCAAATGCATTTTCACAACATTGCATTGTCTCAAAGAGCTTTACATTATCCCTGCCCAGTGCACCTAGAGAGTAAGTCAGAGGTAGCAGAGACAAATAGGAAGAAACCTTGGAAAGAACCAGACTCAAAGGGTGAGCCAATCCTTGTTGAGCTGGCAGAAGTAGTCAAATTAGTAAAGCGGAGAAGAATTGAGAAAGAGCTAGTGGGGTAAAGAGGAAGACTGAAACAGAGAGCAGACATGAGGACAGGTGCGCAGAGTTAGTTACAGTCATCATTACACCCAGAGCTGTGTTTTTTGGCTGTGTGTGTTTGGTGTACTCCAACCAAAACTCACAGCATGTACATAATGACCCCGACGGCCCAGCAGTCAACGGGCCGGCCGTAGCGATGCCTGGCCACAACTTCAGGAGCTGAAAGCAAAGGCATAAAGGGTAACAGATGAGCATTTTTTGTAGTCCAAGGTATTCAGAGAGATAGACAACGTGTGATTCTGCTTGCACTTATAGGTTGTTCATAGGTGTGTGTGCACACACAGTTCCATAATGAATACAGAACAATGAAAATTTTTACTGCCATAAAAATAGAGGAGACAGGAAAAGAGAAAAATTAAAAGGCGTACCTAAGTATTCCGGTGTGCCACATGGCTCAGTGATAGCTCCATTCTCAAACTTTGACAGGTAGAAATCCCGTAATACGACTTTATTGTGGTTGTTTTCTGTGTAGTACATCAGGTTCTCCAGCTGAGGGCAGCAGAGACACATGCAGAAATAAGAGTTTTAATGTTGGACTAACATTTTAACAATAACATTTGCACTGCTCTATACCTTGGCCCACATGCAGTGATGCTGATCAGTCAGTCTGGAGCTCACCATAACATTTGCACTGCTCTATACTTTGGCCCACATGCAGTGATGCTGATCAGTCTGGTGCTCACCATAACATTTGCACTGCTCTATACCTTGGCCCACATGCTACTTCCAAACTCTTGGACTTTATTCATATTGCTGCTGCTATATGTGCACATCTATACTTGGTGTATAACACTATTTGTATATTCTGGGGACCTGGTTCAAATCAGTATTTTTTCCATATTCATATCTATTTTACTCTGTTTATTTTATTTCTATTAATTGCATTTTTCTTAATTTATGTTTTGCTATGTTGCTGTCAATGTATCACCAGTACTGCCCGAGTAAATCCTTAGTACCTGCTGATATCTGGTCATCGAGGTAAATTCTGATTTTGTATTTTTTTTTACCCACAGCATGACGGCATCTACCTACATCCCATGACAATTCGAGCCATCAAGCAAATAGTTTAATATAAGCAAACCATGCAGACAGTTTCCATTTGTCACATTAAACATGATCTAAACTGTGTCTAGGACTCAGTTTTCTAATTTAACAGTGTGGCTGCTTTTGGTCTCAGTTACTTTTTAAACCAATTTCAGACCCCTAGTGTATCTACCTGACTGTAAGCATTCAATAATAAACTCATAAATGCAATATGAACACAGTCAGTGTTATGATGTTTACACATTTCTGTATAAAAAAACACTAAAACAATTTCAAGTTATACCATATCCTTGCGGCATTAAAGTAACTATATTGATCCACAAGAGGGTGCAAGAGACCCAGACTTCAATAGAACATTAACATTGTCAGTTACAAATATGATATAAAGGGAAGGGAAGCTCTTCTTGGCAATTTAGTAATGATTAATCACAATTATATTTGTTTTTCATGCCATAGCCATAAGGGGTTCTTGCAAAATTACAGTTTAATATTTCGAAATTATATTGTGACTAACCCACCACAGGACAGGCTTGCAGATACAGGAAGAACAGGGAGTATGGCCAAAAAGGGCTCCAAAGCCTCAAAAAGCAGACCTGTTGGTTCAGAGGATTGGGTGGGCTGTTCTCCAGCAGACCGTTTAACTTGAAAGTGCTCCCATGTAGGGCTGACTTTGGAGCATACCAGAGTACCCCAAGGACATGGGGAGAACATGTATACGGCACACCCAGACAGAGCAGGGGCAGGGCCTGAGGCCACAGTTACAGCTATGAGCAGTGAAGCACTGTGCCATCTGGCAAGCATATATGTTAGCGAGTTAGAGAGGGTGTGGCTTTTTTGCCCTTTTTCAAAAAGGATGACTTTAGATGTGTCATCAGTATAAATATGGGCTTTACACCACCTAGTGGTCATACATAGATTAATAACTGGGGGTCATTTTAAACTACAGCAGACTTGTACCTCTCTGAGAGCAGGGGCAGAGGTAAATAAAGAAAAATCCAGACCAAGATTTTGTTTCAACCAACCAGTTGAGTATAGAGTCACAGTCACAGAGTGCTCAAGTGGTTACATGAAATAAAATCCTGGTCTGGATTTTAACTTTCTGTAACTTTCCAGCTCTGCAGATGAGGCTGGAGTAGTGTAGGCAAGCAGACGCACCTTTAAGTTCCTGTGAACGATATTGATGGAGTGGAGGTAAGCCACAGCCTCCAGGACTTGGCGGATGACGTTTGATGCGTCTCTCTCTGTGTAGTTTCCCTGGTCCAGAATCCAGTCAAAGACATCACCTCCTGTGGCTCTGATTCACCCACATACATGCGTTATTCTACCGTCATGAATGCATTAAATACAGTCACACATGAGCCTTATCACTATCATTCAGCTCACTGAAATTCCTTCCTACAAGCACAGATGACTGTAGGTTTTTCCCCCCGGGCGTGTCAAATGATAGAACCCAACCAGTCATTCATCCAGATAAGATAATTTGTCAAAAAATAGTGAACACTTTTGCTATTAAGTATTATTACACACTGATATGACTAACACAAGCTACGTTTTCAAATGCAGCTTTACAATGTAATTTAATAACATTGAAAAAAATAGCATTTTCATCTGATCAGTAGGTAACATTTCCGGTGTATTGTATGTACAGTAACTTAGAAAACTGCATTTTAAACCACCAAACTGAATTCCAGTTTGAGTATACTTCCAATCATGATACAAGGAATAGGGTTTGGACGTCAGTAGACTTTTGTTAATGTCCTGCTGATCTTCACAGAGACACGAGAAAACAATGCTGAAAACGTGCCACCAAAATGCTGAAATGCCAGTATTTTATTACTGGTAGACTGTGGGACTGAAGAGGTTACTATATTTCATTGTTTTGGGTTTGACTGGAATGTGAAAAGGAAGCACAGGTGTAAACCGGGAGCTGCGCTTACAGTTCCTGAATGATGAAATATTCTTTCCGGGTCTCAAATGTGTCAATCAGATGCAGAATATTAGGGTGTTTAATCCTAAAAAAGAAAAGAACATATTTTAAAATCCAACAGGTAATATTCTCCTGAGAAATATTTGCCTTTATTAATATAATAAATGAGTAGTGTTGGGTTTTACAGATGATGAAATGAAAACTGTCTCCATCAAAGAATGAGGGATATTTATCAGACCTCTTTTACCAAAACACAATCGTATTGTGGTTAGCAGTGCTACTGCCTGATGCCCCTCATATTGGCCCCTCTTACATTTTCAGGATCATGATCTCGTTCTTTGCAGCTCTGCGGACTTTCTTGCCGTCCTTCTTCAGGAACTTCTTGCACACATACACTTTGTCCGTCTCACGCTCTTTGACAAGGCACAGCTCGCAGAACTCCTTGCTATGGGAAGCAAAGGCAAAAGAAAATACTTCCAAGCAGAAGTGCACTGGAGTAGCCAGTTTTACAAAGACCATATGACACCCAGTTCAATGTCAGTTAAACAAAAACAGGTAGTTCTTTAAATACAGAAATCTCTGTTTGTACAATAATGTACTCGGAGAAGACCAAAACTTGGCAAAATAACAAAGATTTGACCTTTCCTGAAATACATTGTAATTTTTTTAATCAGGTTCTGAGCTCAGTTTTGTGCATTCATTTCAAAGTCCATCCAACCAACATACAAATTGGGCTCTCAGGTGCTGAAAAACCTCCCAATATTCTGGTTTGGCTCCCCTTGCTGGTAAGGACAGAGGCCAGAGGGTTGTTTTGCGAATACTTACGCCTTTAGAACCTGGCCGAAATCATATTTGTCTGTGATGTCCGACAGGCTATTGTAGATCTGCCCATCTCGCACAGCAAGGCATCCAAAAGGCATAACGGCACCTAGCTGTTCAAGATAAACATTACACAGTCACTCTATAAGTTCAATAAAGCGCTATAATGTATTTAACCTGGATTGTGCACCTCAGTAAAATCAATTGAGTTTTATTTTAAAGCAATACATTATGGTTTTCCAAGGAGGGATTTAAGAAAACAGAAAACCCAAAATGCCAAAGAAAAAGTATCTGTATTAAGATCCATCCTCCACTCAGCATCTTTCACCACAGAAGAGATTAAAAACACAGTTTTTCATTCTAGGTATACATATAGAGAATGTTTTACATAAAATATAAAGCCACTGTAGAGACCATTAAATCAATCATGGGATTTTCATGTGATGTTTAAAATAATTTGATTTTTAGGCAACATGCCATTAAATCATACTGAAGTGTAAACAGGGCAATCTTAACTGCATTGGAAATGATGGTAACAGGATATTAACAACTATAATGATAAAGAATAGCCTGAAAAATGTTCACCATCAAAAATGAATGCAATGCTGGAGTAAATGTTGCTGTAACCCATCTGTCGCCCCCGAATCGTTCTCTAATCTGGCCCTGATCTGATTTGGCAAGGGGGGGGGGGCTGAGGAGGGATACTAAAATACCAAATCACATGGCCACAAAATGATGTAATATTTGTCTGCCTCCTGGCTGAAATTTAATTTAACAGAGATACTGGTGGAACTTTCTGTCCATATGCTAGTGGCAGCATGTTAGACTGTTGGTAATCCACCAGACACTTTATTCTGAAACTTCACCTGACAGACCCAGTCAAAGAAAATTTGTCATAATCGAACCAGTGTCTGTCAACAATCTACAAGCAGCTACACAGAACTTTTGCAAGTTCACTTTGAGAAATGTCTGAAAACTGCACCTATATATATATATATATATAATAAATTTTCTAGACCCTTTTCCAAAAATCAGCACGAATTTGTCCAAAGAGCCCAAACCATTGCTGTAATTTCTACAGCATTGACTTAAGAGATGAATAATTATGGTCTCAGCTTTTCATTTCTTCCCTCTTTCTGCTGACATTTTTTCTTTTTTCTTTGGCCCACATCAATCTTCAGCTCGATGATGTAATTCAGCAAAAAGTGGAGATGTTGGAGGTGAATAAAATCTTCTCAAAGACACTGTATATAAATCACACTGAGTCTTCTTCGAGCTGGTCCTTTCAGCACCTATTCATTTACATTTTATTTACTTAGCAGACTGTTTTATTCAGCGACATACATTTCTTTGAGATAAAGTCGGATCTGACAATCCCTGGAGCAACTGGGGGCTTAAAGCTATACTGTACACACAAGAAATGATCCTGATTAATTTAGCCTTTTTCTGTCATGGCACCCAGCTGCCAGCCAGTGCCACTGGTTAAACTGGTTCATGTTGCTTCAAATCACACGTTAGGGACAAAAAGGTCTGTTTTTACTGGTTTTACTCCTCCAGCACTAAAAGACTAACATTATTCTAACATTGTGAGTACTGTTTTCTAACAAAGAGTATTAACTATACAGTGCCTTAAAAAAGTATTCGTATCTCTTTAATTTTTTCACATTTTGTCACCTTATAACCACAATTGATTTGTTGAGATTTTAAGTGCTGGACCTAATAATGAATAATGAGACTAAATTACACACAGGTGGACTCTATTATCCAGTTAGGTGACTTCTGAAGGCAATTGATTGCACTGGATTTTATTTAGGGGTATCAGAATACAGGGGGCTGAATACAAATGCACGGCACACTTTTCAGATTTTTATTTGCTTACATTTTTGAAAACCATGTATCTTTTTCGTTCCACTTCACAATTATGTGCTTCTTTGTGGTGATTTAGCACATAGAATCTCAAACATTTAAGTTCATGGTTCTAAGACGACAAAATGTGACAAAGTTCAAGGGGTATGAATACTTTTTCAAGGCACTGTAGGTGTACCAGCCTTCTTCAGTGTGATTTGTGGCTGAAGCAGCTCTGATTGACTGGAGCAAACTGACGTCCCAGCATTGTTACCGGTTCACCTTGCATCCCACCAGTCTGTTTTCTGATGCTTCACTGTGTTGACATTCTGCCAGTCTGGCAAGACTAATAACTGGGGCCCCTTCAGGTTGTGGCATCATCTTAATCTGGAAGCCTTGACAGTAGTGTGCACGGACTCACTCACAGTCCGTTCATTTTTGGTGTCTTCTTCCTCCCAGACCTTCTCTCAGCATGTCCAAAGGTTCCCATGCCTCGTTATGACAGAGCAGCTCAGAAGTGAACAGCTGAGGTTTATGTGCATCTTACTTGGAGAAGGAGATAGAGGAGGAGCATAACCAGTAACTTACCCCAGTTCTCTCCAGTGGCAGAAACACACTTTTTTGTGGCATACTCAAGGTCTGCTTCAGCTACTCACTGCAGCCACGTGTGGGCGGAGAGGTGAGGTTCTTATCTTCATATTCGCGGGCAGTCAGCTAGCAGCCCTTGATCATAGAAAACCTTAGGGTGACTAGCAGCCCTGAACAGCAGCTTCTGTGGCATTTTGTTCTCCCTGTCACATGTTGCATAAGAGAAGCTGCTGGGTATTTTGTTGCAGAGACACAAATTATCTAAATAGCCCTGTTGTCAGTATAACTTCACCTCAACAATACCCAGCCCCATCTTCACCCTCATTTTTGTCTCCACATACACTGTTAGACTGTAAAACACTTTGAGATTAAATATTTCATAAACCACAAAAATCCAGCCTAGGGAATGACCTGTCCTAGTTACAGTATATCACTTCTCACCTGCATTTCTCAGTCAACCAGTCAAATAAAAAGGGTTTCATAACTCAATAGCAGTAGCAGACACTGCATTCAGCTTTTTCAGTTCATCTTCCAAGGCTAAAATCACCCCTGTGCTGTTGTCATAATTCTCAGTATAATTTTCCTTTAACTGCTTCCTGTTCCTGCTGAGCAGCTGATTGCAGCAGAACTTCAAATTTCCTTTTGCGTAGCTAAAGACGTTTGGTACATTTCCTACTAGGGGGGTGACAAGGTAGTGCAGTGGTTAGCATTGTTGCCTCACACCTCTTGAACTGGGGTTTGAGTCTCTGCCCAGGTTCCATGTGAGTTTGCATGTTCTCCCCATATGTTTGTGGGGTTTCCTTCAAGTTTTCCAGTTTCTCCCTATAGTCCACAAACATTCTACGATGAACTGGAGTCATCAAACTGTCCATAGGTATGAATGGCGAGCATGTCCTGTGATGGGCTGGCACCCCATCCTGAGTTATTCCCTGTCTTGTGCCCATAGGCTCTGGATCACCCCCACAACTCTGCATAGAACAAGTGGGTATGGAAGATGCACAGATGTTTCTTACCAAGTGTAGCCATGGTCTTGCCAACATTCACAGGAGACATTTTGACCGTCCATACCCTTCTAGCCCAAAGAAGATCTGCTTCTGGATTCGGCCATCTGGGTTATTGTAGTTAAGTCTTTTAATCCGTCAGCCGTACATTAAAGTGTCACTGGTTCCGCTGAACACGATGTGCTTGCCTCTATCCTATACTTTTGGATTTATTTCCAGGAAACAACCACTGGCTTCATTTCAGCCCTTGATCCCATAGGCCCACGTCAGCACAACTGAGTTTTGCATAAACCAGCACTACAGGCCTGTCCCCTGCTAGCGCTGATTGTGGCCAGGATGTGAGATCAGTGTCATCAACAGCACAAACATTCAAAGTCTGACGAATGGAAGTGGTGCTCAAAGGGAGAGGATCAATTATGGTGCAAATGCAAACAAGGGAATGACCGAATAACTGGGGAAAACAACAATGTAAATGAAATGGAACACAAACAGTGTAAAGATAGAAACCAATTCTAGGCTATTACTTTAACACATCTGTATTACAGTCTTTCAATGACAGCATTGACTCAGGACATTATGCAGCATTCAAGACCTATCTGGGTCAGCTTTCTACCTGCTTGGATTCATTGCTGACATGTCTCTGGTTACTGGACCCCCTGAAAGCAGTTGGTATTGACTGAAAGAGCCTTTATATAATGATATTAATGATGAGAGACGGGGGGTGCAGACAGCGAAGAGTGGAGGGACACTAGTTAGTCCTCCTCTGGGTGTCACAATCTCTCTCCAAGCCTGTTGCTGGGTAATTAAAGTGATAAATCATTATTCCGTGAGGAGTCAGGCAGGTAGTGCCTCTATCAGCCACATGTGGCCTGTTTATCAGTGGTGGGGTCTGGATTCTCACCAACTCGGGTCTCGCTGCTGTTCCCAGACCATTTCGGTAACAGAAAACAGTCCTAATATCTGCTGAGTATTATATAGAAAGGATTTTTCTTTGACATCAAACGCTTTATACCATGAGAATATTTCACATCCTCCCTTTGTTTTTGTGGCACTCGTAACCAGCATTCCATAGCACTGGGCAGATGGGTGGGACTGGTGGATGACTCTCGGACACCGGAGCTAAAACCAGAGTCAGCAGACACTCCTATAGCTTTTTGAGGTCCTCTTAAATCACACAAAGTCCTTCTACATCCAAAGGTAAAGCGTATTTTCAGATGCTGCGAAGTATATTGTAAAGAGACAGTTTGATATACATTTAATCTTAAATTTTGGTGCGAAATGAATCAGAATTCACTTCATTGGCCAGGAACAACTGCATGTACTGGGAATTTGTTTTGGAAGTAATGGTGCATACATTTGCAGGCAACATCGAACATAATTAATAAAAATACGATAAGTAGAATTAAAATAGTACAATAAAACAGAGCCAACAGTGCAAAGCTGTAAAATATACTATCAATAAATATAAAGGAATATAAAGGGAAGGAGATGTGCTGAATATTGAAATATAACATACAGTATCTCACAAAAGTGAGTACACCCCTCACATTTTTGTAAATATTTTATTATATCTTTTCAAGGGGCAATGCTAAAGATATGAAACTCTGATAGAATGTAAAGTAATCAGTGTACAGCTTGTATAATGGTGTAAAGTTGATGTCCCC
>JAODKF010000138.1:24200685-24241672 GCA_026779585.1 Mormyrus proboscirostris | reverse complement strand
AATGGTTGAAATGGTAGTTTATAAACCCTGTCATAGCTCATAATGTCCCTCCTGACATGGACTAGGTGGTCACCCTACTTGTAAAGCACTTTGAGTACTCATAGGAGTAGAAAAGCACTATATAAATGCAGTCCATTTACCATTTTCTGTAGTTCTGCAGCACCAAGCTTGATAGAGAATGTAAAAAGCAGGAACACTGTCTGGAAATACTTCACAGATGAACAAGGATAACCAAAAGATGTGGACAAGCCCATTTGCAAAAAGTGCTTAAAAATTGTCGCAACCATAACAAGCAGCACGACAAATTTAGCAAAGCATTTGAAAGACCATCACTCCAAATTATACGCAGAGTTGAGAGGTGAGTAAAGTTGTTGTTCAAACGTATATTTTAAGTGCCACTGTCAAGCAATACTTTTGAAGTAAGTTAACTATAAGAATGGCTGTGTCTTCGCTTCTCTCTCCACATTTTACAATCATCTAATTGCACAACACACATATATTTTTTACTGCTGCAGCATGTGAAGCGAGGAGTGTTTTTTTTTAGTTTGATTCAAAAACATTAAAATACATTTCTTTCCTTTATTCGTTAATTTATTTCTTTACTTTTGCCCATGGTGCCAAACCTATAAAACTCTGTTGTTCGTACCTGACAATCATTATGTATGTCTTATAGTCCCAGGATGAGGCTAACAGAAGGGGACCAGCAACCAGACTTAAACAGCCGCAAACACAACCCACCCTACCAGCACTGTTTGAACTACAGCAGAAATACAGTGCCAAATCACCAAAGGCACAAAAGCTCAACAGGGCTGTTGCCGAGTACATTTGTATGGACCAGATCTCTGTCTACATTGTCGAAAATATTTTATTTATTTTACAATGTTAATAGCCTTTTTCTATTAGGTATATTTTTTCATTGTATTGTTTGTCTATTTTTTTGGTGGTGTTTTGTTTTTAAAAAAATTTAAAAGGTTCCTGTGTTTGTTTTTTCTCCCCCTGTAGTATCGAAAATAGTATCGAGTATCGAGCACCATCCTTAGTATCGGTATTGAATTTGAAATTTCAGTATCGTGACAAGCCTACAGAGGGTAGTGTGCATACGGAGCATACCAACAGGCTAACGACCATGAGTATGGGCCTGTATTTATACTCAGCTTTGATGTGCCACAGTTCTCATGAAACTGCTTCCTAATAGTGGTGGCAACTGTTAACTGGCAGGTGAGAATCCACACACGTTTCATCACCTAACGAGAGCCGCATTTCTTATCCATTTTTAATGCTTCTCTCCCGCTGCTGTTCAGCTGCCCCTCTTTTTCGCTTGCATCTCCTCCCCACTCCATCTTGGATTTTCATTTGTGTCAGCTTGCCTTCCCCTCTGCTCTGTCTTGGCTCTTTCTTGCTCCTCTCTCTGTTGCTAATTGGGTTTTGCCTCCAGCCCCGGTTTAAACAAGCTCCCCCAGGCCCTGACAGTGGGGCTGCTTCTTTGCTTGCCGGCATGGCAAGACATCTAGATTATTAGCTCAAATTGCCAGTCTGTCCGTACCTACACCTGTCACTGGCTTTTATGAGGACGGAGATCTTGGAAAAGCCCGTTTTGGTGGGGCCAGAAACAGGACACAAAGGGCTTTCAGCCATGATGTAGATAGAAGTTTCATAGTTTCTGAAGAACCTAGGAGGCAACAAATGGCAGCTTGTGCTGTTCGAACAGCTAGGGACATCTGAGCAGAATGCGGGCATCCTCTGAATCGGAGCAGTGACCGAATGCTCGCGACACAAAGTTGATGCACTATTTCAGAAATGTATAACAGCCCATTAAGAAAGGAGCAGTAAAATGCCTCATTACCTAACGATACAGCATAAATTGAAGGCAAACGTTGAATTAAAATGTGTTTGGGTCTGTCAGGTCTCCTAATGAGAGGATTCTCGGACTTGCCTGGCAACTAGATGCACCACAGGGCATTCAAGTACAGATAATGAACAGGCCTGTGGATTATTTTTATGCAGACTCTGTTTACTTCATTTATAAGTGCTTATTTCTGCTAATAAATTTGAACAGAGAAGAACAGACAAAGTATGAGGGGTTTAACAATACATATATTTCCAGCAGATACCCAGAGAACCTATGCACATGCGCATAATACTGAACTGTTGTCTCATCTCCACTTATATGTTGAGTTCAATGGTTAATGTTACAGATTAAAATAAGGGCTGGGAAGAACTGGAACACATTAATCCATATAGAAAGTTTCAGATTTTCTGGGTCTCCCTGACCCTGATGATTGACCCTGATGTATGTTACTGACACGAGTCCCGATTTAGCCAAAACCCTGAACTTTCAGGTATGGAACTAATCATAAAGATAAATCAGAACATTCCCTTCAGACCCCGCTAACAGCCTTAAGGGTAGCAGGATCTACCTGGTCCACACCATCTCTGCCCTTACAGAACCAGAACTCTGAGCCACTGCTTCATCCCCAAATGCCAGTAGAGCTCTGAGTGTCAAAAGCTTCTCAGAATTACCACAGCCCATGAGGGAAATGCACTACTGATATCACCTGGCAACTTCAGTGCTCACAGTGAATCATTAGTAAAACTGAGGAAGTAGTTTTATTTGGAAAGCAGTGTTGATATTGGTCTCTCCCTCGCCTTTCCTCCCCTTGTTCTTAATGCACCACATCAAAGTGCCTTTCTACATAAACTCTGACCACGAGAGACACTTCGTCTCATTTGCATTTTTTGTTTCACTGTTTCCAAGCAGAGAGAGTCTCTCCATTCCATCGCCAAGTATGATGACTCCAACTAACTTGTAAATAGCTGCCCTCCGTACTGATGAATAAATCTCACCCAATTGATTATGGGGTCAAATTCATTTCCACATCCACTGAGATCTATGCCTGTGTCTGTCTTACAACAGGATGCTTAGGTTTGAGCAACATGCACTGCTTAATACTGTTATTAAATAATAATAATAATAATAATAATAGAACCCTTTATTGTCCCTGTGGGGAAATTCTTTTTACACCTCCCTCAACTTGCTCTTTGTAGAGCAAGCTGTCCACAAAGGGCAACCACCTATTGGGGCGCCCAGGGAGCTGGGGGTTAAGTGCCTTGCTCAAGGACCCGCAGACATGCTGAGGGTGGGTTTGAACCTGCGACCTTGTGATTACAGGCACACAGGCTTAGCCCACTGAGCCACATGCTGCCCCCAAACAAGCTAAATGTAATGTCTTGCAGTTACAGGAAAAATTAACTCAATTAAAAGTCACACTGTTCTACAGCTCAGTCATATAACCTGCTTCCTCAGTCTGTAGTTAAATATTCACACCAGCCGCCCACAAGTGAGTAGTTTTGTACTTTTGTACTTCGTGGCCTATAAGAGTACTTCTCTGTGTCAGACAAGCTTTCTGTCAGAATGTGAAGGCTTTGCTATGCCAAACGAACCCACAACCGTCAGAAAGTTCATCCCGGGCGCTTAAAGAGCCCCTCTCTTTCCAGGTGTCTTACTTCACCTCCATATTCTGACCCCTTTCTCAACCGCAGATGCCAAGGCCTCAAAGTCAGCCTTCCACCAGCTCCGCTGTGTGTTCGCTGCCCCACGGCCTTGTCACGGTCCACTGAAGCGTTTCTATCCAGTTGCGATGCACATCACGGTTTAAAATAGAGACAGTTTATCGACTCTTCACCCACACACAGAACATAGCTTTCACCTCAACTGACCCTAACAGCATGCTTCACAGACCCCCGTACCACCATTTTTTATATCTTCTATAACGGACTTCTTTAAAATTTTCATGACTCATTGCTGAATAGAGTTGCCAAGAAAAATACAGTCTTTACATTTACTGGAGCTATATGGACAAACGTCCAGGGACACCTGGCCATTAGACCTATAGGAAATTTATGCCACCCCATTCTTAATCTGTAGGCATCAATATGGAGATGGTCCCAGCAATAACAGCTGTCACTCTTTCAGGAAAGCTCCCCACAAGTCTATGGAGTGTGTCTGGGGGAATTTTTGAGCCCTTCTTTCAGAAGAGCATTAATGAGGTCAGGCACTGGTGTTGGACTTGGTGGCCTGGCTTGCAATTTCCGTTCTAGTTCATTCCAAAGGTGTTTGATGGGGTAGAGGTCAGGGCTCTGTGCGAACCAGTCAAGTTCTTCCACACCAAACTTACTCAACCATGTGTTTATGGACCTTGCTTTGTGCACTGGGGCACAAGTCATGCTGGAACAGAAAAGGTCCTTCCCCAAACTGTTCCCACAAAGTTGGGAGCATGATATTGTCCAAAATGTCTTGGTATGCTGAAGCATTAAGAGTTCCCTTCACTGGACCTCAGAGGCCTAGCCTAACCCCTGAAAAACAACCCCATACCATTATCCCTCCTCCACCAAACTTTACAGTTCACACAATGCAGTCAGGCAGGTGACATTCTCTTGACATCCGCCAAATCCAGGCTCATCCGTCAGACTAAGACAGAGGTGCGTGATTGTCACTGCACAGAACACATTTCCACTGCTCCAGAGTCCATTGGTAGAGTGCTGTATATCGCTCCATCCCATGCTTGGCACTGACCTGAGTCACGTGAGGCTTGCATGCAGCTGCTCAGCCATGGAAGGAAGCCCAACCCATGAAGCTTCAGCCTGACAGTGCCTGTGCTGGGGTTAATGCCACTGGAAATCTAACTCTTTTACGCACTTTGCGCCTCCGCACTTGGTGACCCCACTCTTTTGCGCTGGCACTGGCTGAGTTTCTGTTGTTCCTAAATGCTTCCATATTACAATAATACCACTTACAGCTGACCGTGAAATATCTAGCAGAGATAACATTATACATAAGCTGACTTATTGCAAAGGTCGTATGACAGAACCACGCTTGAATTCACAGAGCTCTTCAGACCGACCCATTCTTTCACAAATGTATGTAAACCTGACTGCATGGCTAAGTGTATGATTTTATATACCTATGACAATGGGTTTGAATGAAACACCTGAATTCAAGGTGTCCATGCAGAGGTATGTCCATTTTGTCCATATAGTGTATCAGGAAGAACCTGGTTTACTGTACATACTTACTGAAATATGTTAATCTGACTTTGCTAGCCCGAGGAATTTCCATAGTCTGAGCTGCTTATGTCATCCTTTCATTTAGCAGGCGCATACGTCCAAAGCAATGTGCAAGTGAGACAAATGGCACATTACTTACCTACAGTAAACATTACCTAAACATACCTGCTGTCGAGGAGTCCAAAGGAATTTTACCCCTTCACATATTTAGTCACTCCTGTTCACTGGGATGATTCTGTTGTTTATCTTACACAGGACTATTCAATTGGAGGTGCTGGAATAGGGGAGGCGTGGGACGTTCACCTTAGTTAATTCTGTCGACTGGGGTAAATTTTGCGTAATCAGCCAGTACTGAATAGGGCCTCTAAAAGGGGCAGGTGCTCAAAACACATAACCTCTCCCCACCACGTGACTGTCAGTAACAGTCTGCTTGCTGGCTGTCCCTCCTTGGACACGGACTGAAATGGACACCATTGCCTTCAGGGCGCTGGCCCTTCCATTTTTAGCACACTTATGATGAAGCTTTAGTTACACAGTGCCAATTCATCAGAAAGTCCAAATTCTCATCAATCTTCATGTTGTCAGGAGAACATACATTGAAACGTGCAGAAGATGCAATCTGTTTCCTAACTGACATTGGTTGTCAAAGGTATCAGGCGACAGGTACTATGAAGAAAATCTCCCTGATCCCAGAGCAGGTTTGACTAAGTCAATATGGGGACATGCATGTGTGTACACAGCCTGCCTTCTGACATAAATTGGGTCAGCAGATCTCCTGGGACTGACAGAGCTTTAGAGAGAAATGGGAAAGAATCAGGTGGGGGATTAAATACATGATGGGGGATACTGGGAAATGTTGGGGGGGGGGGGGTGGGTGGAACAGAGTGGAGAAAAATGAAGAGGCCCAAGGCGAGGGTGTGAAGGTAAACAAACCTCCAAGCTTCAAGGGAGAGGTCCCCTTCACAAACGCGTCAAAAATATTGGATTGTTCTAGGAAAGTAACCAGAGTGACCCTGATTTCTTCACTGTCTAAGGAAACAGTCTTGCTTGAAGACAAAAGTCTGTTAATGAAGTCTTTGTGGAATCAGCTTTGACTGCCACATCATTCAGAGCCATGTGTTATTGGAGTTCTTATGTAAACCCCTCTCTGTCCTGCTGGCTCTATCTGTTTCATTTCTCATGGTGGAAAATTCTGTTGACAAAACCACTGTG
The DNA here is from genome assembly GCA_026779585.1 of Mormyrus proboscirostris. Taxonomy (NCBI): domain Eukaryota; kingdom Metazoa; phylum Chordata; class Actinopteri; order Osteoglossiformes; family Mormyridae; genus Mormyrus; species Mormyrus proboscirostris. The sequence goes on along the minus strand of JAODKF010000138.1, from coordinate 24,235,396 downwards.
TTTGAAACAACAATCTCCCAGTTCTAGTCTAGAGTTAGATGATCCCTGAAGAGATGCAAGGCAACAATCACAGGGGGGATTAAGAAGCTCACAGCAAAGATGGTAACGGGAGACAACAGTGGGAAAGCTGGTCCCATCTGAAGGACCCATCTCCTGAGAGATGTGCCAAACTGACAAGCATCTGTCAGCCTAAATTCTGCACATTGACGCACTACTGGCATTTCCACTGACCTAGATTTTATGCGTTTTGAAGATGGGAACTAAAAACATGTTAATGGAAACACTCAAATTTAGAAAAAAAGCCTTTAAATATCTCAAAAAAAGTTATGCTTGCTTCAGGTGATTTTTGTAGCAAGCTGAAAAAGAATTTGCTAAACTGTAATGGAAACACAATTTAGTGAATAAGTTGATACGCAGGACATAAAGATAAAATAATTAGTTCTTCTAGAGCTCCTAAGTCATGAAGTGTGAGACATAGATCTTAATTTTGCAGGATAATACATGACAAGTATTATTTGCACAACATCAATGAACACACTGTCACGTCCAGCTCCATGCGATCCTCGTGTGTGCCACGCCCCCTCGTTACCTCGTGTTGATTTCTGATTGTACTCACCTGTTGCTTGTTCAGGTTAACTTGTCCTGTGTATTTAGTCCGCGTCTGAATTAGTCTTGGTAGATCATGCGCGCCCTCCTGCAGCAGATCGTCGGCCAAGTAATGGAGAAGCTACGCCGACCTCTCGCCAGCTCAGCGGCACCCCCGCCTCCACTTACCTGCCCCAGCCAGAAAAAGAGAAGGAGGAACAAAGAGTGTCAGGAAAAAGCCCCGATGCTCTTCCTGGGAGACTGCTCTCTGCTCCCCGCTTGGGAGTCAGCCATGGAGTGAGGGACCTCCCCGCTCCTCTGGGGAGACGCCGCTGCTACCCGCCAGACCAGCCAGAGGGAGATGCCACCTCCCTTACAGGCATACCACTACCAGCCGATGTGCCTGGCCGGTAAAGGGATCAGCGCAGTGAGGGACGCTATTCCCCGGGGTCCTAAAGCCCTTAAAGGGACAGGTCCAGATCAGCCTGTTCCGGACGTGCCTGCTTCAGACATGCCTATCCCAGAACCTCCGGCCACTTGGCCCGTGGCACCGCCCACCACTGCCACCGCTCTGCCCGCTGCTGTTGCTACCGCTGCTCTCCCCACGGCACTGCTCGTTGTTGCCGCCATGCCCGAGGCCGCATGCCCGAGGTGCCCGCAGAGGCGCCCCCTGCTGGCCGCACGCCCGAGGTGCCCGCAGAGGCGCCCCCTGCTGGCCGCACGCCCGAGGTGCCCGCCAAGCCCGGCTCGGGCCGCGCCGGCTACCTCGCCTGCGACCCTGACTGGTACTAGTCCCTGAGGAGGTCCTGGACAGTCTGACTGCTGCTCCTACCTCCATGGAGGAGGAGCTCGAGTGGGACCCCTGAGGGACCTTCCTTATGACTTTTGCACCCTCACCCCAGCGAGGGCGACCCCAACAACTGCCCTGCCTGTCAGTGTCCCGCAAGGGGAGGGGACATAGACATTGGGCCGGGGTCCCGCCCGCCCGCCCTGCCCCCTGGCTCACCCTCGCATGCTTTGGCTGGGGCTCCAGGGCCGCCTACGGTTCCTCCGGCTCTGGGACGGCGGTCGCCTCCGGGTACCCCCTTGGTGCCGATCCTCGGCCCCGCCTCCGGCTCCGTGTCGGCTGCCTCCAGGCCCCCCTGCTTCGGCGGGGCATCTGACGGTGCCTTCGCCAGCTTTGCCTGCACCTTCGCCTGCAGTGGCTTCCCCCTCCTGCCTACCTGCACCGGGGTTCCCTCCTGCTCCCTCCATGTCCCCTGCGTGGCCCGTCTCCTGCTCCCTCCTCCCTCTCGCCTGCGGCCCCACCAGCCGACGCCTTTCACCCGCCTGTGCTCCCTGGGGCTCCCCTTGGTCCCCCGTCCGTTCCTGTCCGGTCTCCCTTGTCGGCTCCTTGTCCCTTCGTCCTTCCTGTTTCTGCTCCTCCTCCTCCTGTGGATCTTTCATTCACTCCAGGCCCTTTTGTTCTGCCTGCCTGTGTTCCCCCTGTGTCTCCCTCCTTGGTCTGTCTGTTCGCGTTCCCAGTCTTTCGTCAGGTCCTGTCATGGCTTTTGCCCTTGTGCCTGTTCTGTTTCCTGTGCCTCATTGATGCCTTGGTTTTATCTTTCAGGTCCTGTTCCCTCGTCTCGTCCGTCACCTTCCCTCGGGTGTGCCCAGTGTGCACACCTTTGGGGGTGGGGGAAGGTTCTGTCATGCCCAGCTCCGTGTGATCCTCGTGTGTCACACCCCCTCGTTACCTCGTGTTGATTTCTGATTGTACTCACCTGTTGCTTGTTCAATTTAGCTTGTCCTGTGTATTTAGTCCGCATCTGAATTAGTCTTGGTAGATTGGTCATTGTGAAGTGTGGTTACATGTTAAGTCCATGCTGTCAGTGGATGTCTGCCCTGCCAATAAACCCCATTCTACCTGACATTCTGGCCTCGCTCGCCTGCTCCACAACGGGACGAACCGTGACACACACCTTGTTCGCATTTTTACTGTTGACTTATAGAAAGTTCACTTGTGCAAAAAAAAAAAGTGTGCACTTCAGACCGTCCCATCCATGGCTTCCCTGCCATTCCTTTGTTGGAGGAAGTTTAATGGGCTTCCTTTGGCAGCACATCCTGAATGTCCCCTGCTCCATCGTCCGTTACAGTGACAGCCCAGGCCAGAAAGCTTTCCAACAAACAAGATGGGACACGCTGAGAACTGGTCATCCTAAACCTGCTGAAAAGGGGAGCGGAAGACACTAAGTGGCCAGGGGATGGGGGTCATTATCATTACCACAAACTTCTGGAATCCACATCTGATCTAAAATATAGTGTGACCCTGCCATTGGTGGTCTTACCTCTGAAGAAGAGTGGGCACTTCCCAGGAGGTTAGTGCCCAACACCACTCCGCCCCTCCGTAGCCTGAGCTTTTGTGTCTAATGCCGCCCCCCTCCTCCATGCCCTACTCTGCTACCATTTCTGTTTCTCAGTATGCCTGCATTTTTAGAGCGACCGGCCTATAAATAACAGTTCTGGTTATTTTAAGGGGTACTCAGAGAGAGATTTAAAGGAGAGAGATAAGGAGCACAGCGACATCAGGGAGTGCAGGGTACAAGGCATTGTGTGAAAACTGGAGAAAAAAGGCAGGAAGAGATGAAGAAATGACACAGACATGTCTGACAATGGAAAGGGGGTGTGCGTGTCAGTGTGATACGTGCCATTCTCTGATGAAGGCTTACTCTCTCAGTCTTGCTGTGAACTCAGTATCATCACCCACATTCATCTCTGCTTTGCCACACAATTCCACGACTGGCACAGAGGAAAATGGTACAGGCCAAACTTCAGAGCAACAGACTATCTGAGTGTGATCTTTGACCCAGGACAGGCTATCCCATAACCCCCCAGCCCTTCTAAGTCATGTCATCCCAACTACTCAGTGACCTGATTATTTATCTATATTGATATCAGTTGAGTATGTCTATCATTCTAAGCTGGACAAAATTTAGAGAGAACATTTTCCTAAGGGGAGACATTCAGATAGCAGCCTAAGTAAAGCAGGAGAAGAGAGAGTGAACGGGGGAGCCATAAGGACAGCATCCTCGGCGCTAACTCATAAGGGGCTCATTCAGACACTCTTCACACTCAACATTTTTCATGAGCTAAAATAAACTGACCCACACTTTGCAAACACATCCCAACGCTGTAAAACAAACACATACTGGTTCATGCAGAAAACAACAAAAGTCAGCTGTTCTCCACCTGTTCTGTTAACATCTCTGCATCAACATGTAGATCTCCTGCTAGTTCCCCTAACTACCTTACTATAATTTCAGAACTGTATATTCTATATACACAAAAAATTGGTGGCGGTGAGGGGGGGGGGTTCCCAAACACCTAGAATGTTTTTCACAATGGCAGTGGCGGGGTCTCTGGGTAGGACTCTGCGTCTGTTCTCAGAAGGTTGCCGATTCAAACCTTGTAGTAGGCAAAGCCCTTTGGCCCAAGGTCCTTAACCCCAGATGCTCGAGGGACACTCATGTGCTCTCTGATCCTCGCTTTGAAGAAAAGCATCTGCTAAATAATGGTCTCTGTCAATCCCTTCTGTTGACAGGTCAAAGGATGATTCTTGGTTAGATATGTACCGATTGATCGGCCAGGGACCGGAATCATCCCATTTTCAGCATGTTCTTCCCAGACTGGAGACTGGCTGATCAGTGTCATGTATTCAAGCATGTGGCACATGTCACACACACATTTAACAAGTTCTTTTATTATGATAAGAAATTTGCATTGAAGAAAGGCTTATTTTTGTTTGCATATGCTGTCAATTATAATTCTTAGAAAGAAAACAGGAATCGGCAAAAGTCGATATTGACCAATGACACTTAAAAAAATATTGGAAACTGGAATTGGCCAAGAAAATTGCAATCAGTGCATCTCTAGTCTTGGTCCTATAAAGGGATGGCAATACATTGTAAAGCTCACTGATCATTTTACAACAATTAAGTTGATGGAGATCCAGTGTTTGACCTTGGGTGGATCTACATGTATTATCTATGAGCTACATTCCCTCTCCTGAAAATAAGTAAGCTGATGGTAAACATGCAAATAAGCATGATGTTGAAACTAATTAAGAAATTAACATACCACTTCCTCCCTTTTTTCACCTCTAACAGCTCGGGCGGAAGTGAATGAAAGCTAGATTTATATGTCATTATCATCATTCGCAATTAAGCCTTACAGGCTTTACAATAACAGCCAGAAATCAAGCATGCACAATTTCTAGGAAATATGTTTCCTTGTATTTTCTGTGTGTAAAACCTCTGAAATACCACTCAGAAATGATAAAGCAGCTTTGGAAATGCTACCAAGTGGGACCGATCTCAGCACTTGGCCAGATTCTCCGCACCTCTCTCACCAGACACATTCCTCAGAGGACCTGATTCTGCAGAGATCGGCAGAGATTCTCTGGACAGAGACGCTTGACCGGACAATATGGAGCACACCCTGCATTACAGCACAGTACATAAGCAAGACTCGAATCACAGCAGGACACGTACAGATCCTTTACATGGCCCACACCTTTGGATATGGTACTAGTGCTATCCTGTGGGCTGGAAAAATGAGGTCCACACATACATGAAGCTTGTTGGTTTATGTATATTGCCATTATTGTCAGATTTACCTGATCAGGGTCAGAAGCTGTAAAAGTTTAGCATCTACACATGACCCCTTCACATGTGAGCAGCAAAATGAGATGAATCCCCTGGTGTTAAATCTCATCAGTGCTAGGAAAGAAACACAATTTTCATGTTTTTTAGAAATGTAAATAACTGAGGAGACAGCAACAGTCTGATCTATTCTTCTCCTCTCTAACAATTAGGGGCTCAATTCCGAGGCCAGAGGTTTCAGTCCTCTGACTAATGTTGCCAAGCTGGTAAAAACATTAAAAATCAGTTAATAGGGTCATTCTGTCACCACCCACTGTGGGTGCATTGTGGATGAATCTCTTTGGGCCATGGAGTGTGGCTGCCTGATGTGTGACCACGCTGGGTCACCTCCAGTGAGAGCAATGGTGATGCCCAGAAGCAGAACACGGAGACGCAATGGGGAAGACACCTGGTGCTTTCTCTCACTGTGCCAGAAAGGAAAGCACAGCTGCAGCCATGCCCTAAAAAAGAGACCATTAAATAAAAGGCTCCTAGCTTCATCCAGGCTCACCGAGACATTTTAAAAAGTGTGTCTAGAAGCCCCTATCTGGTAAATGATCAAACAGTGTCCGTCATTTACACACTTAAACATCTGTCTATTTGATTCTTATAACCAGCCCAGTCTGTCAGGATCGGTGCCCTGGCTATGTCCCATGTGTTTTTTCCCCTTTTGGCCAGCAGTTGTCGCTGGCCATCATAGGGTTATAGTATGTTTATCTACACCTTAGGCTGCTGTGTAGCTTCACAAGCTAAGTGGTTGGTCACCATTCTCAGCTCCCTTTTTGGTTGTGGGTTTGAGGCAGGCCTGAGGCCAGTCTCAGCTACTTATTATTTAATGTTTGTTGGTTTTGCGTTTTTCCAATTATATGCTGGTATCGGTATTTCAGTTACAGTTCCTTTTTTTTGCTCCTTGTTTCCTGTTCATTCGGTAGTTTTGGTTTTCTTCTGTTAAGTGACCTCTCTGTGCCACTTAATTATTACTGACCCCACCTGCTTCTTGTTGCCCCATACCCTTAATGGTAAGTTGATTTGTTATGGTTCTCACCCGTCCCTTCTCTAGGCTTGATGCAGTGTATTTAAGTGCCTGGTCTCATTCTGTTCCTTGTTTGTCCATTGTGGCTATTTCCCTGTGTAGTGATGTGTTTTTTGGTCATAATCATGATCATTGTGCCTTTTGAGTTACTGTAGTTTTCCTATGTTCATCCTTACCTTTAGAATTGTGGTTCCTGCTATTGCTCCCTGCCTTCAGTTCTGTTTTTCCAGGTTTGTCTTGACCGCTCTATCCTTTTGTTTTAAGGTTCTCCTTTTGTGCTGGTTTTGCTAAATAAACCCTGATTTATTGGAGCTGCTACACGGATCGTCCTTCCCTTCATGAAGCCCTGCCATCACACCATCCTTGTTGGAGAGATATTCAGGGAAATTCTGGACTTTGCTAAATGTATTAGCAAAACAATTAAAACAATTCAATCACAGAGATGCTGATGTTTGGAGACATCAAAGCTGACGAAACAACGCAAAGTGAGCAGATTCTGCAGAGGCAAAGTCAGGAAAACAGCAGCCTTGCCTTCTTCCAAGGCAACTGCCCTGCATCCCTTCCCCCAAAGCAACTTGTGGAAGCAGTGAATTTTCCCCCAAATTTATAAGCAAGCCTTGCTGAAATCACTGGCAGTCTAATGGTTATAGACATGCACTACTGATTGAAAGATTTGCTGGTTTGAATCTCTAACCAGTAAAGTACAAATGAGCTGCCCTCTGCTGTGACACATGGGTTAAATGCAGAAGATGCATTTTGTTATTGTACTATGGTGTGTCAACTAATCAATTTCCCTCTTCCTGTTGATGTGGGCTGTGTGAAAGAACCTTAAATTGAGATGCATTAAAACACTCAAAGGCCGCTAAAATCCTAACTACCCCTTCCTCGCTAGGTTACACATAAATTCATCTTGCCGATGTAAATCTTACCTTCCCAGTTGTCATGAATGCAAGTCACTTTTGCCTTTAATCCTGTGTGGCTGTTTACATGACTGACAGCATCGTACATCGTATTGAGTTCCAAGAACCTCTGAAAAAATGTTTCTTCCAAGTGATTTTTTTTTTTTTTTTTATTTATAAGTTTTTGCTGTTTTTATTTACTTATGTCTTCTATTTCTGTACTGCATCTGACAACTCCTACCTATGTTTCCTGGCTCATTCACTCATGGCCATAGGTGGAAATTAGCGGGACAACATTTCAAGCTAGATTTAAGGAAGCACTTCTTTACGCAGCGTGTAGTCAGAGTATGGAATAGTCTTCCTGATAACGTAGTGCAAGCTGAATCCTTAGGTTCCTTTAAATCAGAGCTAGATACGATTTTAACAACTCTGAGCTATTAGTTAAGTTCTCCCCAAGTGAGCTTGATGGGCCGAATGGCCTCCTCATTTGTATATTTCTTATGTTCTTATGCTCTTACATAACGGCACAGGCAAAAGCCTATTGACATTTAACCACAACAAAACAAAGTTTCAGAGAGAAGGACCAACTTTTACATTATAAACCACATAAGATACTTTGATTATCATAACTTTATCTGGATTTGGCTTCCATCCAGGTTGCCCAAGCTTGCTATTGTGGAAAGAACCACAAACACAAATCGCCTTTTACTGTTGAGCGCAGGGTGGGACATGAAAGCGGACCATCTGCCTCCAGTATCACTGGTATACAACACAAGTCTCATGGGAAAATGGCTCAAATGGACACACTCGCCAGTGAAGTGGAAACCACTGCCGACCCCTGAGTAATGAGGAATTTAAATGGATTACATGTAAACCTGTGTGCCACCTTGGCAAAATAAAACCCAAAAAGTCAGACTCGGCTGAACTTCTCAGTAAGTAAACAGACTGCCAGAATTTATCAGAAAGAAGAAATAGATGAGGCTCCGGTGCCATGTTCATTGCAGTCATTGCGCAGAGAAAAATAAGCCCCTAAATAGGCTTATACCATGCTGCTGTTGAATTCTCTAACCTGATTGATCAGAAGGATGTTGATTAATTTCCTATAACTACACATGTACTTCCAGCCAGGCATACCATGGTTGTAAATCAATGCATTATAATAATCTTTAATTCTACATAAAATTACTTAAAATTCCAGTTGCATAACAATTTAAAATTAACAGAAACTAAACGGAAACTTTATCATTGGTGAAAGAAAGTAGTTCAACTAATTAATGTGTTTTTGGTTCGTAAACGTGAAAATAATGTCTTTCGGTACAAACTTGTATGCCAAACCTGTAGTAACAGTGGCATAAGCAGCTTGGAGTGCATTAGATGCTTTTAAATCCACTCTGCTTCACGTTGGGTGGTTCTTTGCCTCTGCAGCCATGTGTTTAAGAAAAAGTATAATGCACGGCTTAAACCATAATTAGGCCACAGCATTGTGAGGGCAGTCTAGGGAGGGAGGTGTATACTGTAACCTCTGTGTCAGTTAGGTTCCTGGTGGTCTATGTCTGGGCCCTGAGACACAGCACTCATCCAAAGGTGACGGATGAGGAAACAATTACCAGACAGACATGGCGTAAGCAGTCAGTAAACATCAGCTTGGGACACGCAGAACAGAATAACGTTGCGTTTCAGAAAGGAGCCATCTGCAAACAACAGCTTTATTTTCAGTGACAAACCTTAGAAGAAGTGTGAGAAACTGAAGCCTAAAAACAGAAAGAGGGGAGTAATTTTTAAGAACTTCTGGGAATAGCTGGCAAGGGGGTCTTCTGGAGGGAGGGGCCCAACCCATTGCAAAATTTTTTTGCCAAGTGCACAGGTAGAACATGGAAGGACTCAGAGAAGGCCTTAGCTCCAAGGGTGATGGTTTGGCTCAGCAGATGCTGCATGGTGCATCACAGAAGCAGGGCCAGACAGAAGGAGCAGGTCAGAAGAGCCCCAGAAAGATGGGGAGAAGGAAATGGAATCCAAACAAAAAAGCTCTCAGGACAGTTTCTCATGTTGATTCTCTCTAGCACCTCAAAGGAGATGCAGCTGGTCTCGGACCTTTGTTTATGCAGATGGAATTTCTAGCTGCTCTCTTAGATAGGGAAGGCAAACTGAGATCACCTAAGAAAACTCAGGGTATTGGCCTTACTAAGTCGTAGTCTTTTCAACAGACAGGATGTAGACTGCCACCCTAACTTCCATAAATATTTTCTGATTGTCAGTTTGCAGTGGACTATCTGCCTGCCAGTGACCAGTGGGTCATTGATGTAGCATTTAAAATGACAGAACCACTTGTCCTATTCAGGGTTGTAGGGGGTCTGGAGCCTGTAGACACAAGGCAGAGAACAACCCAGGATGTGGCACTGACCCATTGTAGGACACACCCAAATCAACCTCAGCAGGTTTTTGGACTGTGGGGAGGGGGGGACACCAGAGTGAGTACCCAGAAGAAACACCAGGATGATATGGGGAAAACTCCATGCACATGGAACCCTGTGTGCTAAAACCTTGGTCCCAGAGGTGTAAGACAACAGTGCTAACCACTGCAAAACCATGTGAACCCTGATGCAAAAATTATAAAATTAATAACAAAAGCCATTAAATACACAACAAACACAGAGGGGCTTTGCACCCTGTTATCCAGACGCCTAAGTGTAGTCTTTAAGTTGTGTTGCCAGGCCAACCTTTTGCCAAAGTGGCTTACATTGCTAGTTATTTTCACAGTTGGATTTTGTTCTGGAACTATTCAGGTTCAGCACATTCAGAGTGTTTGCTCATGCACACAAAAGTATGCTTCCAGCATACAAATGTTTCAGAAGAGCCACAAGTTTTAGTCATATGAACAGCAGGTAAGGGCACTCTGGGTCCCTGTAAATAAAGAGCTGATCTCTGCCCATAAAAATGCCAATCAGAATCTGGAATATTCTATTCTTAGATTTCAGGCCAGACATCCACACAGTAACAATAGACAGGGTAAATGATACAAAAAAGATACAGCTGATAGCAAAAGCTAGTAAATATATAACGAAGACAGTGGGGTTTTTGCACCCCTGCTACTCGGATGCCTAACTGTATAGTTCTTTTGGTTAGGCCCAGTAAAAAAAAAAAAAAAAATCATTAGTTTATCATCCTTTCAATCAGAAACAAGTGATGAGGGAGGGCGAATTAGAAAAAAGGTAACGGAAGATAACAGTTTTCAACATCAACAGTAAACAAAAGGAACAGCAACAGATATGACATATGGGCTGTTCTGCAAAATTAATATGAAAAGAAAATATTTTTTAAAAAAAAACGTTTCATTCAAAATGCCACTTCATATCTGTTAATTTCCTTCTTGAGTGTTCAAAATACACTTTAAAAAAAAATTTAAAAAAAAAATCGATGCGGGCTAAATTCGCCAAGCGGACGGGGATGATAAACTGATGATTTTTTTTTTTTTTACTGGGCCTTATGTGCCCTCCCATGCCAAAAAACAGTGCATAAAACAATAGCTATTCTTGTTATACGACATGTACCAGACAGGAAACAATATATCTGAGAATACATAACGTTTTGTACCTACTAACGGATAAATTAAATTCATGATTACAAACAAACAATTTTAAAGGACATATATAATCAATAAGTGACAGAAAATGTCAACGGCAACAGAAAGAGTCGCGATATACTTTGTCACGTGAGGGAGTTGATTAATACACCATTTGTCAGGTGATACACAGATAGTGTTTAGTCAAACGATCCATCCAGCCATCATCATCGTGGTCACAGAGGTACCTGGAGTCTCTCCCAAGCGGCTTAGTACACCACGCTGAGGTACCCTTGGACATGGCGCCCATGTATTTTGGGGTCAGAATATAAAAATAATTTAAACAAGCAAATGCACAATAACAAATGGATCTGTCAAGCTGCTTTGTGTGGTTTTTACAGTTCACAGCCCCCTTACATAGATTCACACATCCTGTGCACCTGTGGTTTGGTGAATTGAACAGCGAGAGAGAGAGAGAACGGGACATTCGATTTTCCGGAGGGAAAAGTGCACTTTACAGTGGATGTATAGAGCTAATTTCCGTTTAGGTCTGGCAATGCGGTGTAGTCCGAGTTAGAGCTTGGACTGGTGGCCCGAGGCTGATGTATGATAATCATTTTCTAGTATCCGCGAAAGGGAAAGAAAATTGCAGCCATCGTTCAAGAAACGACATTTAAAACATGCGAACTTATATTAAACTTACGAAGGGGGGTTGGTGTTATTAAATCTCAACACATTCCGATCTGACTAGACCTGGATGCACTGCGGACAGGTGTCGATTGCTGGAGCTAAATTCAGGTTAGAATATAATACCCCCAAGACCAAACATTTCGTAACATTTGACGAAATACCCATAAAACGCCATCTGTGGAAGTCACCGTCTTGCAAACCAGTAAATCGGATGAACGATTAATTTTTACTTCTTAGTTTAAAAAGACTCTGCCCGAATGACTAGTTTAAACGCGGACACCGTGATAATTATCACCCATCCTTCTTTATCTACAAAAACTGCGCCTTTAATATCATAAAATCAATAAGCACCAAGAGCATTATTAAACCACCCTAATTAACCAGGCTAAAAGACTCACCTGGTCGAAAGACGGGCGTAGATGGGGAGCAAAGCGTGTATCCAAATCTAAGTCCAAAGTTTTAGGGCGACGTGTCCTGCGGGACGGCGGGTCGCTACATGGCAGCCGTGCTGGAAAGCGGCGAGCTGACTGCACCGGACTGCCGGCTGGCGCTCCTGGGCTCTCAGTGCCTTGTTGCAGGACGCGTACGTGTGACTCCCACACAAAAATGATCTCCGTGCTTTCCCTTCAGTTATAATCTGCGGGGCACACTCGCTCTCCACAGACCCCACCCCTAGCTTCAAAGTATTGTTCTCTAGGTGGAGTTTTATTATTTGTTTTTTTTTTTATTTTTTTACACCCGCAGCAGGTGTCTGTTTTATAACTATTTTTACAAGTATGGATGAATGGAGACTATAAAGTCGCTCGGCCACTTCCACGTCTGCATCAGTCATCACTGAAAAAATGGTCCGCCTGAACGTCTTATTTGTTCGATGAACGATATATAGAATTTCATATCACGATTTTATGTGCTTTTTATCACATGGTGACTGTGAAATTTTTGCATTACATTCGCTGCTTCATCGTTACACTGACGCCGTTTATGTAATACAGTATATTACATATAAAACGCATATACAGCTACGATAGATATTATTAATATATAATGTGGTATTATGAAAAATATTTCATGAAATGATGTGAGTGCCGTAGATGCCCAGTATAAAAGCTCAAGAGTTGGGGGCCAGCAGATTTCGCCTGGATGGGATTACATGGGATTAGAGAACAGCGCACATTTCATCAGACACACCAGCATGGAAAACAGGAGTGCTGACACACAGATGCACAAGGAATATTTGATATTTACAGACTTAAAATCTTTTGCTCTACGTTGTCTTAACATTTTACTGTAAGTAGACCCGTACTTAATTGTCTGTCAGGATCAGCCCCTGTTGTCCTACTCTGTGTCCCTTCCCCGTTTGACCAGCAAGCGTTGCTGGTCATCCCATCCTTCATGTGAGTCTTTGTTTTACCCTTTTTCTCTGTTGGCCTCATGGCTCAGTTGTCTGTGTACCTTTCTGTCCTGTGTTCAAATCCCACCTCCTCTGTTTTTGTATTTTGCTCCCTAGTGTTTCATTTGAGATTTTCTAGTTCTTGTGTCTGATTTTGTATTTGGTTTTGGTTTTTTCCCCTTGTGCCCTTGCTTGTGTTTATACCTGTCTGTATTTACCAGTGTTAGCTTCCGTTTTCCTGTTCCTTGATCTAGGTCTCGTTTTCCCTGTTCATTTCTGTGAGTTTATTAGTTTCACCTGTTGCCAGTTCTTGTGCCTGCCCTTGTGTGTTTTCCTGATTGCTTGTTGTCCTGCACCTTTCCCTATTGGTTAATTGTCTGTTCACTCCTGCCTGTCATTACCTTGTTCAGTTTTGTATTTAAGTTCCTGTCTGAGTTTTAGTTGCCAGTGGTTCATTTTTGTTGTTGGTATTTTGTTTTCAGATGTGTTTTGGTTGTAGTCTTAATTTATCCCCTTTAGTTTTTGACCCAATGTGGTCCTTTTGGTTTTGTTGTGTTTGTAGTGTTTTCTATTTTATTTAATAAACCCCATTTTTTTGTGTCCCTTATTGTGCACCATGCAACGTTCTCACGCCCGAGCCTCCCGGAATCATGATAATTGTCCTCTTATCACAGTTTAAGCAGTTTAGTTTGTTAAAACTGGACATTGGCCATCAGTGGCAGTATAGATGCAGTGTGTGTGCATGGGTCATGTATGTAGTACATTGTGGGGACCACATGTCCCCACAATCTCATAAAAACTTGTTTTTGACTTTGTGGGGATCATTTTTTTCAGTACCCACAAGGGGAAACTCAATTTTATAAAAATCTGTGAATGCAACCAAAAAAGCTAAAAATCCCAAAAGTCTTGTATCTTGTTTGGTTAAGGTTAGGGCTGGGTAGGGTTTAAGAGCGTTATAGTTAGGATTCATGTTTTTTTCCATACAAATGAATGGATTGTCCCCACAAAAATATGAATACAAGCATACATATGCAGGTATGTGTGTGGTTGGGTGGAGAGGGGGGTGTTCATGAAAAGGATAGGAAGTTATATGTGGGGTTGGGAATTGGGGAAAAAAAATAATAGATTCTTATACTTACAGTAGATCCATCTTCCAATCACAATTTTTAGTCAGTTGTGGAGTTTTAACCATGTATTTATATTAAAATATTCTGTTTATGTCTACATCTATATTAATAAATGAATTGAATTAAAAAAGTTTCCTGTTTCGTTTTTTTCTACCTCACATTCAAAACAATAAGACCTTTGATATTTATAGTCCAATTAGGACAGAAAAAGACAGACATGAGGTAACCAGACCTCACTTCTCAGGGAAAAGGGAAGAAAGAAAGGCCATTTTAATTTCTAATGTTGCCTTCTCCGTCCACATGTTGACAGCAGCTCTGTCGTCCCCTGCACATTCGCACCGGAGCTGGAGTCACAGCGCTTACATTCACACCGAAGCCTGGAGCTGGAGTCACAGTGCTTAAGCGTCTGGAGTGGGACATCATGTCTACGATCCCCTCAGACAAACCAACGGTTTGTGTCTGACATCCCTATTCTGGTCATTTTCATTACACTATTGGAATCAGTAGATGATTGAAAATATCCTTCCATCCATACCAACAGAGGTGCCTGGACTCACTGCCACGCGGCAGGGTGCCAGTCCATCATGGGACACATACGTGCAGACACACTACAGGCAATTTAGACAGTCAGACAATTTCTTTGGCCTGTGGGAATACACCCCCACACCAGGGGGAGAACACACAATTCTATAGATCATTTAATTTAGATTAGTAGCACAAACAGTACTTGTTTTTAAAACTAGTTTTAATTTGCATAATACATTTCAAATGCTATTGAATTTAGGAGTTGTAGGCTTTACACTGATAGCATGTTCATGGATATCAGAAGAAGGGGGTCTTTATTTCAGGGGGTACCGAAGGAGGTCTTTAAGTGGCAGGATAATAATTAAGAGGAGTCCAATCTATCTTTGGCTTAGAATAGGCTGAAGCAATGATTTTCTAAAAAGTGTTCAGGGTGATGTACGCCTATGGATGGTCAAAGTGTGTTCAATCAAGAATAATCAAGTCAAAGACGAGCCGACAATGACTCCAGGTTGTACTTCTTCATCCTATAAAATACTGGCAATTCTGAAGACCAAGCTCATCTTAAAATAAGCAGGGTTTCTAAAACACTCTCTGGAATTATGTGTTAGGATCATCTGATCCTTTTCTGTTCATATTTTTTTATAATCCCCATTTCATTTGTTCCTCTCAGTCCTATAAACTCAAATTAAAAACATATTTGATAGATGTCAAGTGGCTTTCTCCACAAATTTCCTAATGACTGAAGTTTAACATTGACTTGGTTATTAAAATATTTCTGAAACAGACCAGTTCCAAAACAGCTCCTTTGAAGTATCAGGTAATAGTGAATATCTTTTACCAACATATCTTAGTGTATGAGAACACAGTTTAATCTTCAAGCATTGAGGTTAGACTGGCACATAAGCCATCACATTGTAGATTTCAAATTATTTATAAAAAACATATACATATTTCATAAAGAGAACTATCTAGTGACATTTTTTTTTGCTGGATTTCCTCCATGAATAGTATTGGGTGTAGAAAAACCAAGGAAAGGCATGCAGTACAAAGGTAGAGAGATTAGTCATTTTTGTAACTCAGGGGAGCATTTCTCCATCCACAACTGAAATGGTGTTGACTGGCATCGATTCTCCCCATTTCAGCACACGTCATACCTCCATCTGCTAACTAACTTGGCAGAAAAACACAGGAGCAGGGAGAGAGGTGGGTACAAGCACGTTCCAGCACACAAATGCAACTTTCTGGTGGTAATAATTCATAAACAAACAGTATTCAAAATAAACACTTAAGACATATGAACTATTTTAGTAGTCGGCAAGCTAACGATGATCACCATCCCAGTACTTCTGCCTCTCTGCCACATGAGTCACGGCTGCAGGTTCAAAACCATCTCTAGTGATAGGTGTGTGAATTTCTCAGGTTTGTGTTGCTTCGGGTACCCATTTTTAAAAACCCTCGCAGGGTCTTTTATCAGGTCATTACTATATATTTAGCCATTCTGCCCTGACAGCAGACGTGTTATTACCTGTCCCAGAGTTCAGCATCCGTCTTGCTTTGCCTGTCCATTTCCTCTTGGCTTTTGAATTAGATTTACTTTTTTGCTTCGCAAACACCCATACCCCAGATAAAGTCCCAGATCCTTCAACTCCCTTCACCATCCCAACCGAAGCATGCTTTACCGTGGAAAACTCACAAGTGTCCCCTTCAAAGAAGGGGGTTGTCTAATAACCCTGTAGAATCACTTTCTGACCCACTGCTGTGCAGAGACCTTCATCACCATGTGGCAATGATGACTGTCATTCCTAAGTGCATCACCCAGTTAAAAGATGTCCAGTTTATCTACTGTCATAGACCCATCTGTCATTTAAAAAATAGATTAGTAATCAGGAGAGCTATGTAGAAATAATAACAGGAATAAAAGAGGGACTCAGAAATATGCTTCATGAGGCTGTCATATATCACGGCAAACTGGGCTAAAACCTGTGTTGTATTGTACAAAGCAGAGTTTTTTTGATATATATGGCAATGCAGTTCATGTGGGGTAAAAACCTAAAGAGAGCTTTATCTAGTGATACTCTATTGTCACTACACTTCTCACTGATTACATGGAGGACATGAACAATGCATAAAAATAACGCAGCATCTATAGCCAGCTATGAATCGGTAATGACCTTGGCTTTCTCACGATGGACTAGCAACTTACTCTGCAACTGAAGATCGAAATATTTCATGTGCCGCCTCTGATACACATATGAAAGAGTTTTTTTATGTGCAGATAATGTCATTAAGGCAGAATGTAGCAGTGCTGTGTCAAAATTACAGGAGTCCTGTTTGACATCAGGCTGAAATATTAGTATAACAGAGGTGCAGTAATGATTATTGCTGAGCTTCTTTGTTCTAGTTGATTTTATCGCTCAGCTGGTATTTAACTTGATTTTGTTGTGTCTTTCCTTCCTATCCAGACCCCCTAAGGATCTGTCCTCCCCAAATCTGACTCTGGGCATTAGTCCCAGTCCATATTGGTGGCAATGTGCAATTAAACCACTCCCTCCTCACAAAAGCCCAGTCCACACTGTCAGGAAGGTCTGCACTAATCACCACGTTGCATTTGTGGCTCATATTTACAGCCTGTCTCAAACTCATCCCATGCAATCCTCTTGTCATTGTATCATCGTCTTCTTCTTCCAGATGTGTCTCTGTTTTTGTCCATGATTGTGCTCATCTTCCTGTTTAGCTTCTCCCATTCTTACCATCCTGCTCCAAAATCCATACTGCGTTTTAGACATTAGATATGATGGGTAACAACATGAATGTGACCCTCTATCATCTCAATAGACCAGAGTGCAAACTTGACTAAAAATGGTTTTCGAACTGGAGTGATTAGGCCTGGAGTCATTATCACTGAAACACCCGTTAGGTGAGAAATGCTGGTAATTCTGTCTATCTTGGTCGACTCCTGAGCCTCACACTTTTTTAAGGAAGCTCCAAATGTTGTTTCCTTAATGTCCTGTTTTATTTTGGTGCCTGGGGGAGGCCTTGCCGCCCATGTCCATCTTTTGCACACATGGTCCACATGGGCTGCCATGTTGGTTCAGTATCTGTCTGCCAGTGGTCACTTCTCCTCAGAAGGTGCCCTTGTAGTATCTGACACCAAGACATTAGCATTGGATCCTTAAAAGTCCTGTAAGTTGGATTGTGGGGCCTCCATGCATTGAACTTGTTTGTCCAGCACATCCTACAGATGCTCGATCAGATTAAGATCTGGGGAATTCCAACTTGAATCAGACCAGGCCATCCTCTTCCATTGCTCCTTGGTCCAGTTCTGACACCCAAGTAGGTGTAGGTGCTTTCAGGGGTGGAGAGGGGTCAGCATGGGCATCAACTTTTTCAGCAATGTGTGCTACAGTACCTCTCCCATGTGAACTGACCAGATGGCCCGACCTTCCCTCCCGTTGTGCATCACTGAGCTTTGGGAGCCCAATACCCCATCACCAGTTTATCAGTTGGCCTTTTTTGGACTGCTTTTGGTAGGTACTGACCATTGCATATCACCCCTCACAAGCCATTTTAGACATACACTGACCCAATCATTTAACCATCACAATTTGGCCTTTGTCAAAGTTTCTCAAATCCTTATGCTTGCTCATTTTTTCTGATTCCAACAGACCAGCTTCAAGAACTGACTTGTCACTTGTTTAATATATAATTACTCCCCTGACAGGTGCCATTGTAACAAGATAATCAATGTTATTCACTTCACCTGTCAGTGGTTTTAATACAATGGCTTATTAGTGTATATGGAAAAGTAACACTGCTAAGTTAGAGGTTAAATTAAGTAAAATAACCATTAAGCAACCCATATCTACACAGACTTACTAATGGATACTGAACGTTTTGAAATATTAAAAAAGGTGCAAGAACAAATAGATTTAGTTTGGCTCCCTTGTTGGTCAGAAAACTCTACATCAAGTTGGGTATCAGATCAGAACCCATCACTTCCTCAACAGCAACCTCCCAGCTTTTCCTGCTTTTGCAAGAGCAATGCCACAGGTTAAAACGCTTTTAGTATGCAGATTAGCAGACTGTCACATGCACAGCCTTGTTGGAGGATTTTACATGGACTTTTGCTTTAATGCAGCACATCTGTCATAACTCTCCCCCATGAAAACTCGGAAACACATTCAGTTTTTTTATAGATTGCTAACTAAATAAATCCTCATGGGGCAGTCCAACATGGTTAGTTTTACAGCATATTGTCCTTGTGGAGACATTAAGGCTAGAAAAAAGATATATGATCAGACATGAAATCCAGCATGGAGGGGCTGTGCATATTACTAGATGAATTACCCAATCAGGTCAGAAGATCAAGCTAGCCAGCTCCAGTGCTCATATTTCCTATTATATTTATGCGAAGGTCACTTGTTATTGTTCAGTAATAGTAACCTATATAACTGGAATTCCTATGGTTCCATTAATTATTGAAGTATTCAATTATTCAGTTACTCATTTTTTTCTGGTACACAGCTTTTATTATTAACGATTACACATATAAATATACCCAATTAAACTAAAATACCCATTGGATAAAGAAAATGGGACATCTGCAATTCTTTTAATTTTCTGATTGAGTTAGAAATGGCCCAAGTGTTTGAAAATTATTTGACTTCAATGCAGAAAATCATGTATGTATTAGTTATATTCAGGGAAACAATGGCAAGTGGCCTGACCTTCTCGTCTCTCAGCAATGAAAAATCTGCAGTTTTGTTTCAAAATCCCCATCATCATCTTAAAATCATTTTAATATTAATCTCCTGAATAGAACCCAAGCACTTTACTCACACTGAGTCGTGCCAAATGAAAATCCAATCTACACATATGATTCATCCAAGAATGAACTAATACTAATGAAGCCTTTCTCAACTATGGGCACGGCTACACTGCCCACGACGCCCAGAGCTGCCCCAGGAACCTAAAGGAATTCTTCACCTCAGAATCAACAAACCACTTTTCACATCAAGCCACCAGGTCACATGACACAACTATGTGACTGTGCCCACTTTCTCAAGCCTCATTCCATACATCTGAAGAAAATTCCAGAAGAGTGACAGGGGCATGAGCGGAGTGTTTATTTTGCTTGTTATCATATGCAGTGGGAGCGCAAATGCCACCATTATTCTACCTGATTCCACCTCTAGACAAACTCCAGCAGGAGGACCACATTCCTACCATGGCAAACAGGCGGAACAGGGACAGAAGAGGGGGAGGTGGCGGTGGTAACCCTTTAACTAGGCCAGTTGGGATGAGTATTTTAAGCTCTGGATGATGAATTGAAGGCCCCTTGAGTCCACGTCAGAGGTGTCTGTACAAAGGGAAATTTGGAAAGTTATTGAGAAGACAAGAGGAAAAGACCTGCTGGCCAGAGTCCAAAGTCCCCAAGGTTATAAATAAAACAGCTCTTGCAGTGGGAAAGACAACACAAATTAGGCACATTTTCATCTTAGGAGCTGTTAAGAATGTAAGTTATATTGCTATGTATTCTATTCCTTTTTGAAAGCATGCCTCAGAGAATTCATTTAGTCTGAGCTAACCTTGACAGTAAATTCATCCTTTCAGCTCTATAAGTTGTTACATGACTGCTACTAATTCTGAGAAAATATTTTGATTGAATGTGGCAAACATTGAACTGAGCACATTTTTTGCTCTCTTCAACCATTATTGTTGCTCACATATAAAAAAAACATCTGCGCTGTCCTTGAAGGTTTCTTCTCTTTCATCCTGTTTCCTTTATACAAAAATACACATTGCCCAGCAACAGTCACAGCCTGCCTGATCTTCCTCAGCTGTTGCTTGTGTGCAAAGCTCATGCTGTCTTTTTGCTCACACTCATCCTATTTTTTATCCTAAATTTCTACTCTCTCTACATGGTCATTTAGCTGTTTTTGTACTTATCTGTAACAGTGACTGAGTCTCCCAATGATGTTTACAGGATGTGATTTTTATGGAATTTGTAGGTGAGAATGGCAAGCAAAATGAGTTAGGTTGTTTTAATGCTTAGAACAAGCCAACGTTTTTTTGCTCAAAACTACAAAACAGCTTTATAGGGAGAGACAGATTGAAAAACAGCACACTTCTAAATCAGGATTACACATTCTCATCACAGAGGTAAGTAAAACATACAAAAAGATGAAGACCATATCGCCAGACATTCGTAGAGATATACTCTACCATGCTAGTCTTCCTGTCTTAATCATTCAACAAGTCAAATTGTTTTCCCCTTCACACACTGTAATCAGAAAGTAATTATAATGAATGCTGTATCTTTAAACAAAGTAATGATGCGAGGTTCTACTGTGGCATGAATGGATAGTTAAGCGTTAATGTGTGTTAATGTGTATTCTATCTGGGTCTGACTACACCGTGTTATATGCAGACACCTTCGCAGTCCATACGCATGTACATACGCAGGCGTCAGTATTACGCAGAATGAAATTTTTTGTCTGATGCTGCCACCTGGCTGAAGTTTTCCGGAATTGCACGAGTTGCTTCCAGCAGGCTTATAATTTATAATCCAGCAGGATTATAAAAAATATTACAAAAAGTGTTTTAATAAACTGAAATATTTCAAAGAAGGTGCGAAAACAAAAAAAAAACATCGAAACTATAAATATGTCTTTCCTTCCGAAATTTACTAAAATATACATCACTACTTTCCCTTCCCAAAATTTTGGAGTATTTTGGAGTAAGTCCTACAACTTTTGTGTATCCCTAGGAATAACATTAGTAAACTAAATTGAAACTGAAATATACAAAACTAAACTGAAACATGTATTTAAAATAAAAACTAATAAAAACGAACAAAGTTGAAAACAACTAAAACTAAACTGGATTTCAAAAAAATATTAACAATTTAAAATTTTATATAAATAAAAAGTAGATTAAAATCAAAAGTATAATAACACTGCATGTTTTCGAGAGCATAAATTTCAGAAGCTCAAATGACAGCTATAGGGAGCCTCGAGGGAGGACCGTGTCAGGAAACGTCTCTTCCCTCTATCCTACACTATAAGTCCTGCCCCCAATGGAGAATTAACCAATGACAAACATGAACCATCTTGAGGCCGCCAATTGTAACGCGAGTACCAAACGCTTCCTCTACCGTCCTGCTGCTGAGAGAGCCGTGAAATATGCGCATAAAAGCTGCTTAATAGCTGTACAGGTAAACAAGCGAGCAAACACCCAAATGAGGAATCAAGTAATCAAAAACCCAGGCAGATGAAGTAGCACAATGAAGTGGTATTTCTGCTGCCTGAGTGAGAGGTTGATCAAACTGCTGGTCGCTGTGTGACTGTATATAGCTAGCTGGAGTCGGCTGTTTAGACGGTTAGTTAGCAATACTTGACTAGATAATATCTGGGCTGTATGTTGTATTTGTTGTTGGATATATGATACGCATGTTTTATTTTCGCGTCTGAACCTATAAAACTTTCAGGCTGTCAAGTAATAGTTTGCGTTCAGGAACGCTAATTACCTTTACGTGTTTTCCACTGCTGGTTACACGTTTGGGTGTCAGTGGACAAGTATCGACGAGAAAGCTCCGTACAGTTCACTAAGGCTGGTTATTGATTATCTTGGCTAGTTTAACACAGAAGGCTACGCCTTTTAAAACGCAGCACTGTTTCTTTCCTGAAAAAGAATGCAAATTGTAGTTTGTTAAATGAATGAAAACCCAGTCCTACACGGATAATCTGTTACTTTTAAGTAAGTAATTAAGTAAGTAAATTACATAAATCAATTTTCAAAGCTTGGTTTTTTTACTCTCAGACTCACTTTTTGTTTGCTGTCTTATTTTTGTCTTGTCATTTTTTCCACTCTAGCCATGAAGACTGAAGGCACAGACAGCACAGTCTCCTGGGTTTCAGTATGTCCCAGTGGCCTGCTAAAGGTGGAAAGTAGAAGGACAAGGAAGACTGGGAGTGGGGACCAGAGTCCTGTAATGGGCTCGGTCTGCAGGGTCAGGGTATGGCAGAAAACTGAGGACGGATCAGGGAGCCAGGATTCCACTAGTGCAGAAGAGCATGGCATACTGGATGAGGTGCACAGTGAGGTGCAGAAGTTCTCCTTCCCCCGTTCCCAGTACTCAGTGTTGCAGATTCCAGAGAACACCTGGGTGCTGGTGCGAATAGGCGACGGGCAGTGTGACGTTGTGGAAAGCTGTCTGGAAGGAATGAAAGCTGGAGAGCAGTGTGAGGTGAGGATGCTGCAGGTCCTACCTACACTGCTATGGTGACTCTTGATGGCTTTATTGTATGTTTCAGTTTTTTGCATGGGCATTATGCTGTCTTTGATTTCTGCTTAATGAGTGTGAAGTTTTCCCTTCTTTCAGGTGCTGGTCACTACCTTAAAAGATAGAACAAAGCCAGGTTCTGCACTCACATGGCAAACTGACTGCAGTGTGCTGGACCCAGTTGGCCAGGAGTACCAGCCTCTCTGCTATGTGTTGGAGTTGCATTCTTTCACCTCTGGCCGGGAATCATGGGAGATGGCGCCCGAGGAGAAGTGGGATTGGGTGAAGGTCCACAAAAAAGAGGGTGGGGAGAGGTTCCGGAAGGCAGATGTGTGGGGAGCCGCAGATTGCTACAGCCGGGCACTTAAGCTGCTCCTCACCTTGAAAGAGGGGGAGAAGGTGGAGAGGCAGGAGACGCAGGGCATGGCGGAGGGCGGAGGACTGAAGGCAAAAGAAAATGAGGCTAGCACAAGAGGCCAAGATGCTTCAGGAGGGCATGGCAACAAAGAAGTGAGAGCATCTTCTGAAGGGGATGAGTTAGATAGGAAGTCAGACTCCATTATGAGCAACGAGAAAACCACATCGGAGAGAATGCAGAAATCAGAACAAATAAATCTGGCGATAGGAAATGAGTACAAGGCCGTTCGGTCAGAACTGCACTCCAACCTCTCCCTCTGCCAACTCAGACTAGGCCAGCCAGCGAGGGCACGACACAGCAGCTCGAAAGCGATTGAACTGGATCCCAGCAATGCAAAGGCTTGGTATCGGCTTGGTCAGGCGTGCTCACAGGTGGGGGAGTTGGGTTTGGCCCAAGGAGCTTTTAAGAAGGTGTTGGAGCTGCAGCCAAGTTCACCATCTGCCCAGAAGGCCCTGAGAGAAGTGAAGGTGCGCGAGAAGGACCTGGACATCAAGCTTGGGCAGAAACTTAGTAAGATGTTCAGCTAGGTTCTCTGCTGGGTTACCGAGGGCAGAAGATTGGACTTGTGCAAGGGTTTGGATATGGTTATGAAAGAATTTTAAAAGCCAGGACACTCCAGAGCTTCCCAAAGTGTAACTCTAATGGTAAAAAACCCTTATAAAGATGCCTCAGGACAATTCAGATTTTGTTTTCTACTGTTTGTTCATGCTGCTATGTCCAGCTGCTGCTGGAGATGCAACATAGCCTGCCAGTACAGGACTGGAGGTGGAGGGGGGGGTGCTGAAGGTGAGAATATGGTAAATCTCACATTTATTATCTTGAAGTAAATATGAGATGGATGATGAAAAAGGGTTGAATCTTTACTTCAGTGGAGGCTGACGTGTCCATTTTAAAGCTGCCATTCTTCTTACCCGATCTGGACTGTCGCGTTGTATTTCTCAGCTGTAATTAAGTTTGTGGATATCCGTCTTTAAAATTACCACATGTACACCTGCCAGTTGTATGTTTCCTCACTGATAAACCTTATGCTCATCCAATAAAATGTAAATAGCCCCTTTATGTTTATTATTATTATTATTATTATTGGGGTGGAGAATAGGATAATTGTATTTTCTTTAGTGCTGGCTTAATCAAAATTTAATAAAGGTGCTTAAGGTGCTGATATTCTCTTATCGTATTTAATTCGGCAGAACACTTAATTTAGGCGAGTTCTGCCTTCAGGGGTTTGGTGCCTGTTGAACCCGAACGCAAGCTGCAAATAGCGCCGTCCCAATGCAGGTAGGGTATATTTGATTTGTAGTAATGTATAAATTTAAGTTTAAACACATTTTCCATTTATGGAAACTTATATGAGGGGTCTGTTCTGTAAACGGGGGTCCTTGTTTATAGAGGGAAAACAAGTACTATAATGTAATTATTTTAGTAGATTCGATAGGAGATTCAATTTAACGTAGGCATAACAAATTAAGTAAATAAATCATACACTTAGGCTCAGTAAATGTACATATGAACAGGCGGGCCGATAACTTAATGTGGTGGAACGTACTACTACGACCAAATAGAAAAATACCACAGGAATGCATAAAGTGTTTCCGCCCGGTTTCGAACCGGGGACCTTTCGCGTGTGAGGCGAACGTGATAACCACTACACTACGGAAACTGTGCTGAAGCTTTGATTAAATCTAATCGAGCTCCATATTCTTCAGTTAGCTCCCACTAGCACGTTCATGTAACTCCTGATAATTATACACAACTAAAAAAATTAAAGTTATTAAATGCTGAAGCTCTGACTAAATCTAATCGAGCTCCATATTCTTCAGTTAGCTCCCACTACAATGCTAGTCCAGGACTACGTTTTCCAAAACCGATCTAGGACCGTCGAAGACTCTGATGTCTTAAGACACTAGCAATGATTCTAGTTATTTTAGCATGAAATATCATTATTAAAAAATAAATATGATAATCTCTTATTAAATCATCTCAGCCACTCAACGCATGTGCGATATGGAAATAAAATGCCGAAACCCGGGATCGAACCAGGGACCTTTAGATCTTCAGTCTAACGCTCTCCCAACTGAGCTATTTCGGCTGGTACGAAACTACAAATTGCAATATATTATAATACACTTTAATAAAAGATTATTTGACTCAAACACACATTGCAATCATGAAAAACAATTTAAGGTAAAATTCTCACGGGAGCTGTGAGGCAGCAAAACCATACATCGTCTAGAGGCCCTGATTTGAGAATTACCCCACTAGCTTATCCGATATTGGATAGCGGAGTAACAATCTTGTTTATGACAAACGATCCTACCTAGCAATGTTAACTGAAGGTAATGTTGAAGCATTGCTTGTGCTCTCTTAAAACAAGGGTCATCCTCGGGTTACGTGGAATTTATACGTCAAGATAAACCAATCTTCTGTCGGAAATTTTCCCTCCGGTAAAACAAAAGAAATACTTGCGACGTAACATTGTACAAATGGACGGTTTATTAACGGATACACAATAACATTAAAATCACTGTCGACTAGGCCTCTATGCAATACTGAGAACAATCGCCGCAAAAAACAATGGTATAAAACTGACTGTAAAATTACAAAGTGGACTGGAATAAGTTTTAAATTCTTTCAACATTCATTCAGTACCATTGCTTCAAAAATCACATAGATTATGGCTCCTGGATTTCCCATTTCACTCCATTTCTACTACATACCACCTGCATTCCCTTCCCTGCTTCTTCCCCTACTGTCTCTTCCTCTTCTCCTTGCCCCTCACCTTATTGTCGGAAAGGGTCTGAGCAGATGAAAGGTTTGTCCAGGCATCCACAATCAGAAGCAAGGGAAGGATAATCCACAGCAAGTTCATGAATACAAAGTAAAACCAGAAGTAGATGGGGTGTCCCAGCTGACTGTGGGAGTAGCCTTCTCTGTGCTCTGTGTAGAAGTATAACACTGCTCCGTACAGTTGGCCTGACGGGACACATGCACTTAAGTATGAGGACAGAAAGAGAAGAGATGCACATAGGTGGCCAGAGTGTGTAGGTCATTAGAATAACCTTTAGGTCAACTGTTCAAATCCAGGTGTGAGGATTCTTCAGCTATTCAGTCCTCTAATTAATAATCTAATTAAGGAATTGCAGCAAAAACCCACATACCTAATGGCCTTCTCTGGATAAGACTGGCCACCCCTGTCTTAGACTAATTGAACACATACTGCTTATTTTAATTGCAACCTATACTATTATAACAAAGGGTCAGTGACTGTGTGGGCAGTGTGTATATGCATAATTAAATATAAAAACTTGCATTTTTAACAGAAACACACTATATGGCTAAATTATCAAACATCCACTAATTAAACGCAGTGGATTTCTCTTCATTTCTGATGGGGCTCTCTCACCTAAGGAGACGATCAGCTGAAGAACAAAGCGATAGGGGTGGTTGTAGATAAATGCCAGGACAATCCAGACACTGAAGGGTCCCCAGAAGACTGCTGTCACAGTTTCCATGCATACAGTGAAGTTGTCCGCTCTGTAAAGACAGCCACAGTTGCATCAAAAAAAAAGTCAGATGGAACAGAGTGACAAAAAACATACTGTGGGAGTCCATGAGATGGAACCACCACCCAAAACCGTTGCGATTCACCACGCAATGATTTAGAAGCTTAATGTACCTACATGACGTATCTGCTGTCCCCTTTTGAATATTCTTTCCCTGTAAGATAAACAGCTTTGATTACACGTTCAATAGTACCTGTATCAACTTCCTTATCCACATATCCAGGGCTGCTTTTAACACAGGTGCAATCGGTGCAATGCACCGCAGGCCCCTGCAGCGAGTCGCGAGTTGATAGTTGTTTAGCTAAAGATTCGGACGATTCAAAATGGTCAGCCGGGCGCCTATGACAAACTCTTGCACCGACATCTACAAAACCTTAAAAGCGGTCCTGCACATATCAGTTACTACTATCACACCTAGTCACATATGTAATATCAGGACTGGCCAGCATAGATTCACTTACACAGCTGAGAGAGGAAACTCTGATCAGAAGGTATGATGGAGTAATAAAAGCAGAACCACCCCTCAATAATCCCGTGGATGAAGCCACATATGGCAAACCAGCACAGAGCTAGCCTTCGAGCAACCGAAAACCTCCTGCCTCCCCCAGGACCAGCCACTTCCCGCCCTGTCACCATCCAGGTGACAAAAAGCAGCAATCCCGATACTGAGAAGAGGAAGATAAGGATCTCAGCCATGGACCGATCATTTTCAATGTAGTTTGGGATGGACAGACTGCGTGGCCAATAGGGGTGCCCCTTATCAGTCCCCTCTGCCTCGGTGTATACTTTCTGCAAGTGAAAAATCACATTAAATGTATATAATTTACTACATCATAATTTCCACAATTTCCCCCATTTGCTTTATATGGGACAACTATATCACTTGTTACTTGCAGTTCAATTATACATGATTTTCCTACTTATAAAAAATAATATTTATATAAAAGTATTCTGGTCAGTACGCTTACGCTCGTCTGCTTAAAAAGGCGAAAGAAACATATTTTCTGTGACATTGCTATCTGTACTTACTGTCATTGCGGAATCAAGAGGAGACACTAAAAGTTAAAAGATAATTGTCTATATTTCGGCTTAACATCAAATATGCAACGTCTTCGTAATAATTTCACTCCGGAAGAAACCAAATCTTTGAAATTCAGTTATACACCAGCAACACACCTGTACTTAATACACAATAGACTTAAACCAGCGAGAATGCATCGCAACATCGAGCATCCAATAACAGCTTTAACAGTAACAGTAACCAATGAGGCTTCACATGGGCGGGATGATTTGGATACTACCTCCTATCAGGACTCAAAGTTGTATGGTCGTCCCTACACGCGAGCTGTTTGAGGTATCCAATTGGCTGAACGTCTCGGAACATACTTGTCGTCATAGATAGTGTTTGAGTTTATGGTTTATGGACGTAGTGGCAGGTTTTGCGTGAGAAATCAAAGAACGCTTTAATTTCTGCTATGACTATTCGTCCAGTTTGATGAGTTTCTTATACTGAGTAGAAGCGAAGGTGTTTGTATAATACACTACGAAGGAAACTGATGTCCAATCTATAGGCAGGTAGTCTATCATATAGAGTTAATTTTAAATACTATAGTCTGAGGAAATTTTACATAATAATACAGATTTTTCTTTATAAAATAATTTGAAATACGGTTGTGCGAAAAAAAGTGAGTCCTCTTTTTGCCGCATCAGGGTATTTATCCCTGCCGTGACCCGGATTCGAACCGGGGTTGCTGCGGCCACAACGCAGAGTACTAACCACTATACGATCACGGCGAGCTACTAGAAGACTTAAAAAGTGTCTTTCTAAAAGGTTATAGATAGTCCATCTTAGGTTGTCTTATATAGTAGTGTGGGTTTTTATTGTAATATAATTTTATTTGACATGTTTTGCTGAAAGATGAATCATGACATGGATATTATGTTATGTCTACATCTTAAATTTTACCTATGAGCAAATGAGTAAGTTAACCATTTTTGGTATTTTTACTCATACTAATAGAACTTTGCTTGCAATTTCATAATATAATTATAAAGGTACAATGGAAAAAATATTGGGAAAAAAAGTAGTACATTTCTTGTACATTTAGATCAGAAGAAAAAAAGAGCAATCGAAATCCCATATGGTCTAGCGGTTAGGATTCCTGGTTTTCACCCAGGCGGCCCGGGTTCGACTCCCGGTATGGGAACGTATGTTTTCTTTGTTTGCATGTAATATGCGAATTCAATCGTTTTTTTTTTTTTTTTTTTAAATAGGCAATTTGTTGCTCATATATAAATGTAATACTCATCATATACCTAAAATTGTTAGCTTTCATGGGTTGCTGTTCGTACTTATACTAGTCCACCCTCACCCATTGGTACTGCTTGTAACTGATTAGGTTATTGGGCTAGCCGAAGAGACCTTTTAACAGCACTAGGGTGACCTATAGACCACTATGTTCAAAGATCCTCGTTGTGAATATACATGACTGTTTTTTGCCTGGTTACCTTTCCGCGAAGTTGTCCCTTGGATCACCATATTGGGAAGTGGCCACCACTTCATACTCCGTTTAGACAGGGGGTGCTCATGTACCTTAGTGAAGTTAGAGCGGCAGGCACGCCGAGGAAGCACGCTGCTTCTGTGCGTCACATGATGAGGAAGTACATTGGTTGGAGCACAATCAAGTTTCCAGCTGTCCAGAGGACTATTGTGTCGCGTAAAATGGGAAATACACTGATTTGTGTATAAGAAGAGAACCGAGCGGTGGACGGTCCTGGATGCAACTGATCGTTGGTTGAACGGGTTAACGGAGCTTGATATTTCGGAGTTCGCCACAGGTTTCCACGATGAAGGACGATGTATCCCTGCGTTTGGACGGGTGTCTTCTGCGCTTCATGGACCAGCTGGAGTCGCTTGAACTGAAAAGGCAGAGGTTCAACTCACTCATAGAGCAAGTGAGTTACGGTTCAGGTAGTGAGGTGCCGTGTTAGATAGCTACACCTTGCATTTTACAAATAAAATACTTCGAACATTCGAAAGATCAGTTTGATATTTGATGTTTTGCCTTGGCACCCACGCTGAACACATTGGTCATGTCCTCCCACACCACAGGGCTGGTTCTCCATCTCTAAGGCGAGGTACGCTATGGGAAACAAGCAGGTCTCCGCCCTGCAGTATGGCAACGAGATACAGCCGCAGGTGCGCGTGTGTATCAGGTACTATCATGCTTATCGTTTTCTTCAGATCTAGGTCATTTCTGTGGGCGGCATAAGCAGCCGCCTAGGCCGCCGACTTCTGAGGGGGCGCCAACATGCTGCCCAGTTCCACTGTTGGTCGCCTACATCGGCCAGTACTGGGTCAGAGCAATGTATTGAAATTATATTATTATTTAATATTTTTGGTCGAACTAAAAAAAATTTACATTTGAATGGATAATTTCTGTGATTTTTGAAACAACGTAGGTTGACAGAAAGCATAATGTGCATTTTCATTAGTCCAAGCCCTTGGCTGAACTTTAAAAGAGACTTTCACAGGAGTTGACCATGAAAATTTAGCTATAGTTAAACCATGTAGCCGCCACAGTAGAAAAGTCAGGTCACAAGAAAGCACTCTGAATTTTTTTTTTTTTTTTGCTACTCACAGCATAGAAATTGTGCTGTTTCTTTAAAGGGAAATTAAAAACAATTCTGGTGTGTAATTCACATGCCAAAAGTCATCAAAATCAAAGTTGTAATTCAAATGCCATTTCTAGAATGAAAATAGTGACCCTGTACTCAGTATAAAGTACCTAGTAAAACTGTGGCATCATTAGATACCTCTTTGCTTGAAAGGGAGTTGCCAGGCGGCGTGACTGAGTTTCAAGCCGAAAGGGAGGAGGCCCAGGGCTTTGATGATCCAAAGACTAAGGATGATGTTGAGGACTGTGGACCAATGGAAGGAGGTAGATTGGGGGAAGTCACACCCTCACAGCTGCTAATCATTTGCTTTGGGGTCCAGTGCATATAATTTGCTCAGTAAGATTGTGGTCTAGGTTTATGGTTGTATTTTATTATGCGAAAGGTCTGAGGAGAAGAACAACGGCAAAGACTAAGAAACCTCAGGAGGTCCCAGTAAAAGAGGGCGAGTCCAAAGATGATGTGAGACTGGAGAGCAAAGGACTGCAGAAGCATCAGGACCCACTAAAGTGGTTTGGAATCCTGGTCCCACAAAGCCTGAAGCAGGCACAGGTGGCCTTCAGGCAAGGTGGGTGTGGAGGAGGATGTCACTGCCAGCGACCTGCTACACAGGCGGCCATCTCTGTTTCAGTTCACCGAGGTGCTGAATTAACCACCTAAGCTAATCAAATGCTTGTTGAAAGGTCAGGTGACAATATAGATTCCACATAATGTTATCTGGCTTGCATTTCTACAGTGATTGACCTGTCAGCAGAGATTGCGGCTCTGCAGGGCGCAGTGATCTCCACCAGAGAGGAACTCCACAACCTGTTAGAGGAGAAGAGAAGACAGTCCCACTGAGGATGACCCCACACAGGGAAATGGCCCAGTCTGCCCATCACAGGAGGCTGAGATGTTCAACATGGTGAGCAAGATCCTCACATTGATCAGCAATCCAGAGAGGAACAGTGTCCTGCAAAGAAACCTGGAATCTTATTTCTATAAAGGCAAACTGCTGAATCCTGTGGGTTACTGGAAAATAAGCAAACCTGTAACAGGTCCTTGTAGCATGAAAGTATGTAAATTTAATGTATACAAATGACTGACTTGGCAATAACCAATAAATGTATATGAAAAATGAATATTTGTGCATTCACAAAACACCCTTTACAAGGTATTTTGGGATGCAGGTAGCTTAGACACACTGCACTGCGTAAACAAGGCTGTACCTCAAACTGCACCTTACTGGACAGAGATTAGTTTACTGGGGCTTGAGGGCTGTTGCCTTTGTCAGATATTTATGGTGATTACAGTCACAAAAAGAGAATACGAAACGGCACAGTCTGACAACAGAACTACATGGAACATTAAGTGTTTTTTGCAAGAGGTGAAACTAAAACTAACAAATTATTGGTTTAGTTGGGGAAAGGAACATGGTTTTTTAAAACACAAAAACTCCCTTATCTGAGATGTGTAGTGCATATTCTGTCCCTCAGAAGCCTAATGGGGGATGTAGTGACAAATGCCACAATAACTGGAGCTTGTACATCTGACCTGGGTTGAGGTAATTCAGTCCGTTTCCTTTCAACCACACATCACCATCCCCTTTAAAACCTTTCAAACCAGATTGTACGACAAACCCAACAAAGACTTCCCAGAAAAAATGGATCAGTCTATTGTCAGGTCTAAGCTTAAGGAAACTAAAATGGTAGTCAATGGAAAAAGGCGTTAAATCAAGCTGTGACTAACGGCAAACAATTATTCCATAGACAGATTCAAACCTTAATTTTTGTCACTGAGGTAGTAATTTTAGAAAGCCGCTAAATGAAATGCCATGATTTTATAGGTTGTTATATGTTAACCCAAAAGACAGATATGCAAATGCTTGGATCAACAGGTTAGTTCACACATTGCAAAGCTTGAAATGAAAAAATAAAATCACGTGACAATAAAAAATACCCAGCCAGCCACAGGAGTGTCAAGCCATTTCCTGTCACCCTTTGATGTGTGTTACAGAACAGCCATGCTCAGCACTTTCATGTGAGGGCTCTCACGCTCTTTCTGTCAGCCCCAGACCGCAGAGGGACACCGGAGTGGAGCTGGTGACACAACATTAGTGTGTCAGTGTGGTTTCATGAGCTG
This sequence comes from Mormyrus proboscirostris, assembly GCA_026779585.1. Taxonomy (NCBI): domain Eukaryota; kingdom Metazoa; phylum Chordata; class Actinopteri; order Osteoglossiformes; family Mormyridae; genus Mormyrus; species Mormyrus proboscirostris. The sequence continues at coordinate 24,202,848 of JAODKF010000138.1, read as the reverse complement.
CGGGTCTCAGCAAGGAGAGTGTCCAGCAGCTTCTCACAAAGAAACAGGCATCGTGGGACGTGGAAAAAGCCTAAAATAGGATGAGCAGAGCCAGGTGGTTCAAAGTGAGCCTTTCACATGCAAATACAAATTCACACAAACACAGGGAGAACATGCAAGCACTACACTGGGACTGGAACCAAATCTATATAAACTCGGGGAGAACACACTTCAAGCAACACTCTAAGCCAACCGCTTTTTCACCTTTAAATGGACCTCCTTTGAAATCCAGCTCCACTGATCCACGTCGGTCCAAATACCCAAACCACTCTCCATGCTCTGCATCGGGAAACTAAACAAGAACAAAGAGCAAGGCCACCGGGTCAGAGGTCAGCCATCACAATGGGGGCTTCATGGTCACCAGGGCGTCACTCACATGGCTGAAGGTGTAGTTGTACACCTGTGTGAACCTGTCCAGCAGGCCTGGCTCCTTAGTCAGGCTGTAGGCCATCAGGAAGGCAACAAGTGCCTCGCAGTGCGGCCACCACAGTTTCATGCTCCACTCCAGCTGCAGGACATCAAGCCACTGTGGGTTACCATGGAAAAAGCCCTGGGTGGGGCTCAGTGGTCAAAACTGCTTTAAAAAAAATCCAGCTCAACATACAAACTGCCACATACATCAATTATTTCAAAGCATATTTGACCATTAATCTTCTGTGTGATGTTCCAAATGGCATTTTCTTATTAAACCATACAGATAGCTACCACACCCACCTGTGTGGGACAGTGTCCATCTGCGTCCAGGAAGTAGAACAGGCCTCCGTGTTCAGGGTCCCAGCCAGCCTTGAACGACAACTCCAGAAACTTGTCCACTGCCACCTTCTTCAGCTCCTGGTCTCCTCGGCCAGCAGCATATTGGAGAAGGAACCAGCCAGCTTCCAGGACATGGCCTACGTGGTCACATGACAGTCTCCTTAAATGGTGGAGTTGGTAGAGGATGGTGCAGCTGTCCCACTGACAGGTTTTTAAAGCACACATGTAGCTAAAGTTATATAAATTCATATGCACATGCAGTCATATACAGAGATATAACTCAATATAACAGTTCCACTAGGCAGAAGCCCACAGACACACTGACTAGGATTTCCAAGTTAGCCTGGGAATCTTTGAGGAGTCCGACTGGGGTCTGTGGCCAGGTCTGACCTGCTCACCATGCTGCCACCTCTACGCTTTCCAGGAGAAGCAGTGTGCATGTGGATAGGTGGGTGGATGGATGGATGGATGGATGGATTGATTTCTACATTGCAAGGAATTACCAGTGATATTTGCACTAAAAATTAGGATGCATCAATAATTTCGTTTTCGATATAGCTGCCTCTGTTTCCAGACCGTGACCCGGGACAATGTGTGAAAGAGTTCATATTTAATATTTGATTTTTCAATATCAGAGAAGTAATCTCAACCTCCAGTCCAAGGGGGGCACCGGAGATAAAGGTCAAACATAGAATTCCAGTGTTGTGTGATATTGTGTCACCTGGGTTCTGCAGTCGCCCCTGGCAACCAGACAGCTCCTTTCCATCCGTGGAAACATTCTCCAGAATGGCATTCCCATCTCTCTGTAAAGACAAGACATGAAAACATATACAGTGAAACTCCACCTGTGTCCAACACTATACCATCCTCTGGCCTGAAGTACGTACTGAAGCTTACACACCAGCAGACCTTAAAAGTAAATGTTTAATTGGACATGTGAAAATATGCTTCGAGTCCCCCCCAGACCAAACCATACACGTGCTTGTAACATCTGTGTTGTACCATTCGGCCCTAACGCCCCACCCCAAAAACACTGATGACAAGGGTTCCTGTAACAGGCAGTAACTCATTGATTAAGCACACATCCTTGGACACACAAACACACAGAATCAGAGTATCTGTAGCACATCGACAGCAGAAATACACAGAGCTCATTCAAGAAACACTCAGGAGGTGGAAATTAGTCATCCTGCTAATGCAACCTTGGCATTTTCACACATTTCGCCTGGGATACCATTTCTGCTTCTGTACCTCATTTTGCGTAGAAAGACTAAGAAACCCAATTTCCGAGGGGCAGGGACGGATTACGGACCGGGCCAGCGGGGCCGCTGCCCAGGGGCCCTTGGGGTGCAGGGGGCCCATGGGGCCCCT
>JAODKF010000138.1:24161682-24179316 GCA_026779585.1 Mormyrus proboscirostris | reverse complement strand
TTTTGGGGCAGTCTGACATGCCTTGACATTTTGAAATATTCCTCATACTCATATTTAAAAAGAATTTGACCGTAACCCTCTGGAGTCTAACAGCACAACTGGCTCAAGTCTGCCCCCCCCAGAACTGCTACTAGTCAGTAGTTTGGGGAATCCAACAGTTGGCCTGGCTGATAGAACATACTCAGAACAACTCAGCAGCAAAGAAACAATTTCAGCCAGCCAATCAGAGGGATGTCCACATCACTATGCGCCATTGTGAAAGGGAATGCATGTTAGTATGTGGAAATTGGAGCAGAAGGATACATAACCTATAATTGCACACACCGACACACACATAATCACTGCTTAAGAGAGGCGTGTACCGTACTTTGCCACCTGTGTGGCATTCCTACCTTCTTCAGCTGGCAAGAGAGCGCCCCCAACCTGTCATTCTCGGCGTGAACATTGGTCAGTGTCACATGGCTCTGCCGTAACTCAGCCTTCAGCTCCTCCAAGCGAAGTGCCATGACCGCCTCCTTGTTGGCAGTCTCCTCAAGCAAGCTCTCCTCGCGGCTCTCCCCGTCAGCTGCTGCCCGCTTATGGCTGCTCACGGAATCTGCCAGTGCCTTCCGGGGGTGAACATTCCAACATTTCAGCGGCCTTGAGCTCCCTGGACCATGCTGAGGAGCTACCTGCGCCATCCTGACTCAGGATGGTATCTGTGACATTTTGTCTGCTTGGTACCGTTTCTCTGAACTGCTCACTATGCCATAAACTGCCAGACCAAATCCTCACAGCAGGGCATTCAATGCAAAGTGGACATTAAAGCTCTAACGCAGGGGTAGGAAACCTGACTCATGGAGGGCTGGTGTGGGTGCAGGTTTATAGGATGACCTCTCCATCAGCCAATAATAAGACAGTGATTCTCAACTCCAGTCCTGGGGACCCTCTGTTATTGGCTGATGGAGAGGTCATCCCAAAAGCCTGAGCCGGCTCTCCATGGATCAGGTTCCCACCCCAGCTCTAAACAAACAGAGCAGTTTACAGGTATACCTTTACCAGGAGGTATTATGGCCCGACGGCAGCTGTGAAAAAGCTTTCCTATTTGTGCCTTAAATTGTGTTGTTTTGCTTAAATGGTAAAATGGAGGTTGATTGTCTAATTAATGGTTGTCGACTGGGGCCATTTAAGAGTGTCATGGTGTCAGTGTACAGTAGATAGGTCGTCATTGATCTGAGGAGCATGGTCGACACAGACAAAGCCTCAAGTCACTGCCTCCACTGCTGACCTCTCTGAGCTGCTGCACCTCCCGCCGAAGGACCTCGTGCTCCTCCTCCAGCTGGCTGTGCCTGCTCCTCAGGGCAGCACTCTCCTCCAGGACGGCCAGGCCATACCGGGCCGCCTGCAGCTTTTCCTCGTTGGCCTCCTGCAGTTCCAGACTCAGCCGCTCCAGCTCTGCTCTCAAGGCGGAGTCACTGCCGCCGCTAGCGATGTCGCCCTCCTCCAGCATGTTGGCCTGGCTACCCCCTCCCCCACAGTCTCACTGCAGCCACCAGCCACTGACCATCTTCTCACTGTGAAGGGCAAGCAACAGATAGGAAGATTACAGCAAATTCATCACAGCGCGGCTATGATCAAGAGACCCTACCTGATCCAATCGCCAAGTCAGCGCTCATCCCAATTTACAAACAAGTTACCTGGTGTAAAATTTGTATACATTTTCTGTTAAAAGCATGTTTTATTTCTGATGACTTCATATTTTACCACCTACACTGTACTGCACATTTTCTTTTATTCTGATTTGTTGGTTTTGAAGGAAACTATTGTGCTGGGAGATCTGCCATACTGCTACACCACAAAAAACATGTTTTTATGAGATACGGTCATTGAATAATGAAGAAAAAAAAAAAAAAATACTGATTGATGCGTGTACAACAGAATAATTTGAATTTGACAATAAGGCAATCTTTGAATATCAGGAACTGTATCTTTTTTCCCCCCCCATTTGTAATGGAGGGTCCAACACTCTTGCTGAATAAGCCAGTTGGGTCTCTCTAAAACCATTCAGTTCTTGATGGTAAACTAGCAATCACCACACAGAACTGAGAACACTTCAGGCCACCAGAAGATTCAGGACTTGCTTTGTAAATAAAAGAAAGACAAAAAGCACTTTGTTCAGGCTAAAAAAAAAAAAAAAAACCCCTCAGATTCCAGGCTCCCCTGAGCTCAGGGGTCAAAGGAAAGAGGTCAGTTTCTCCAGGGTTTTCCCACTACAGAAAGATAGCATTACATAAAAGTACAGTTTTCACCTCAAGCTACATTAGTATTACATGTGTGCAGCTACTCAAAGAGAAGAGGCTGCACCACACTTGATATAGGTCATTGTTTCAGTGTGGTCTTCGGGTTCAAACAAAATACCAAAAACAGCCACCAGATAAGCAGACCACTTAAACATCTGAGGTCCTTCAGAAGGGCTAAGACTGACATAATTATTGCAACTTGTTAGAAAAGCAGCACCCCAGTTAATTTGCACTAACAGATGTAAGTCTCTGCAATGCACAAACACTACTATGGCGAGGACGGGACAATTCGCGGAAGGTAAATGACACGAAACACAACTTAACCACAGAGTATCCGTCCTTTGAACATCAAGCCATCAAATACAACTTCGAATATAAATAATTATCTCGGCAATACCAATGACAGGAAAAGTTTGCTTTTGCAAACCGAAACAACTGACCCTCCAACGCCTCCACAAGAACACCGTTAAAAATTCAGGTTCATTATGCGGCTAGATAATAACCGGTTTCCATTAGCTACCTGGGCAAGCTCACCTTTGGTTTAGTATTTCACAAGAGCGGATCTCCAACATGGGAGTTTAGCTGATGTGTTTTGATGTCCCATCCAGCGGACAGAAAAAAAGACGTCGGATACGGCGATGAAATAAAGTGCGTGACGGAGCCTGCAGGCTGGGGAGGGTCATGCGCACGCATTATTCTCGTATCTCACCTCTTCACTGCAGCTCTATACTTCCAAAGTGCGCCTATATTCTCACCATGCTTTGGGATATGTTGATGCTGACCACACAAGACCGCCCCCCTCCCGTTAAGTAACGTCACCTTCCCCCAAGTCAATGCGATGGCTGGCCGCTCATCCACCATAAATGCCGGTACAGTCTTGAAACACTAGGACAGTTATACAAACGGAGACACGCGCGGTAAAATTTCAGTTGGTAACAAATGAGTCGGGTTACCGTCTACAAGTTTTTGTGCCGCGGCAGTGTTCAAGTACCTTTTCTCATTACGGTCATGTTCATACCACGCCAATTAAGAAGTTGGCAATCGTCTGTTTTAATAGGAATTTATGAAAGTCTAAAATCGTTTTAGTAAACACCCAGTTGTATTCGCTGGTTATGCCATGCATTAATAAACTATTATTCATGCATAACTATTCAAGAATTTGGAACCTCAAATATTATATTACCTGCATCACAATATGCATGTTTGACATATCTTGGTAGAACGTGATACAGGTTTGTCTGTTGCATAAACTTTTGCTTTTGTCGTGGTTTCATCACTACGCCTATACAGTTGACCTTCCGAGTGCGGCATAAACTCCAATTTGAGTAAAACGTTATTAGCTGAAGTTGACATGGGGCGTGACAATCTTCTAGTGACACTCGGATACTTGTCCGTGATTGGATATTTAAGCAGGACTCGCCCGTCCCGCCATGCGCATTAAGACCCACCCATTTTATGATGTTATTTCCTCCCTTAGATAACGTGACCGGGTCTCATCCGATTGGCTGTTTAAGTCGGAAGCGCGGTATGCAGCCAGTCCGGTTGCGAGCAATTACCAGTCCAATATAGAGATTAAAAAAAAGTGGGATGCTGCAAACCCCCCAAACCTGAATATGAAGATCGTCACCTGGAACATTAACGGCATACGAACTTTTAAAGGCGGGATTAAGAAGGCGATAGAGTCACTGGACGCCGACATCATCTGCTTGCAGGAGACGAAAGTGACGCGTAAGCTGAGCGCGCGCTGTAGTCCGGGTTTTACATGCTGTCAAGGCGCACCGTGTACGGCTGCTGCATGATGGCTAGTGCAGTGCCAAAGTACGACGGGAAGGCCGTCAGGCAGGCTTCTGCGTACCGCAGCCAAAGCAACGTTTGGCGAATACACCGTGTTGTATAATCAAACATTACTGTAGCATAGAGACAAGTAACAACTACCGCGATTTCCCCTAATAGGAACAAAAGCATGGTGAGATGTTTATAAACAAATGCACCTAACTTTTTAGCCTCATGATTATTTTTCTCTTAGGAGATCTGTTGAATGAGAAAACTGCCATTATAGAGGGATACAACTCTTTCTTCAGCTTCAGTCGAGGTCGTAGTGGGTATTCGGGTGAGCCGCCCTACTAACAGTGACTTATTGCATAATTCCACGACATTACAACTCCATACTTATGCAGAAGTAAAATCCAATTTGTTTTGAAAGGGGTGGCAACATTCTGCAGAGACAGTGCCACTCCGGTTGCTGCAGAAGAGGGATTGACAGGACTGCTGACCAATCATGATGGAGCTGTAGGATGTTACGGCGACCAGAATGACTTTGAAGATGAGGAGCTACAGTCACTGGATAATGAGGGAAGAGCAGTCATCACACAGCACAGAGTGAGGTAAGGATGCGTCGAGGTGTTCAGAACATGTGTATGCATAGGCCAGATGGTGACTAAACATGAGCAGAATTCTAAACTGATATATCCCACCCACACCTCCATTGAAACGCTCCAACCAAAAGAGCCAAATCTACCTCTTTGATATCAGCATTTTTAGCACAAGCACAATTTTAAGGAATCAGTGAGAAGTAGCATAACCCAGCACTCGAAACACTTGGCTTTCCACTGTATCTTACCTCCTGCGTGGTTGGGTAAAATTTGTGATTTGTGATTGGTGATTAGAATGACCAGCTAATCCATGTCAGGAGGTACACTGAGCAACGACAGGGTTTATAAATTACCATTTCAATTGAAAGGACCCGGATTTCACTTAAGCACTGAGTTTTTGCTGTGTGCTGATTGGTTAGTCTCTGATAACCATGCATGTGCTAGTAAAGTTAATGTGAAACAGTTGGATTAGTCTTTCAATCAAGGGCATAAACCAGTAAAAGTTCAAGACGAACCAAACAATTTAGCCAAGTACAAGAGCCTTTCAGTTTTAAAGTAGTTTGTAAAACCTGAAGTTGCTCATAGTGTCCCTCCTGACACAGATTAGATGGTCACCCTGTTGATTATTTATAAATAAAAATATCCTTTTAACAAGTACACTTCATTTAAATCATCACTGATCTCACCTGCAGTCCAGTCATGGAAGTCCTCGTTCTTTATTATAATGAAAAGCAGGACAAAGGCATTTTATTGTCATGCTGGAATCGCCTGATTTCTTCCACAATGAAATGAGGAAGTCGTGTGACCATGAGTAATGCTGTCACGGGCCCCTGTGTGTGTTCCTTCTTTCGGTGGGTAACATGAGTCCCCTGCAAATCTGGTCTTGATACATTTTCAGACCTTCTAGTGTATTAGAGATCACAGCATTCATTATTCATGTCAAAATGTTAATAATAATAATAATAATAACAATAATAATAAATCAGCATTATTATTATTATTGTTATTATTATTATTATTATTATTATTATTATTATTATTATTATGTTCCATTGCTTGCCAGTTTCTTTATAGTGCCTATCACTTAACTGAGATGGATATCTTGCAGGAACAGTTCAGATTACGGGGCATTTTTTTCAGGTATACGGATGAATGGCCTTTCGTCAGGCCTGCATCCCTACACCAGTTTTTCCCCCATCCTGTTTATTCTGGAGAGTGTGTTGCAGTCAGTATACTGTGATGTGGTGTAATCTGACTGGCTGCAGCATCCCAGTGTGACTGACCGCTGTCTGTGTAAACTGGGTCATGTCAGCAGGATTCAAGTGTTTCTTTTTTTGCTCCAGGTGTGAGGACCGCGAGGAGATGTTGACGGTAGTGAATGTGTACTGCCCGCGAGCTGACCCAGAGAAACCAGAGCGGAGAATCTTCAAGCTGCGCTTCTGTAAGCTGCTTCAGATCCGGGCTGAGGCCCTCTTAGGAGCAGGGAGGTGAGTGTGTCGAGAGTGACTTGTGTGGTTGGGTCAGCCCCTCCTGGAATGACCTGGCTGTGTGCCTTTCCCTCTCTCCTGCACAGCCATGTGATTGTTTTGGGCGACATTAACACTTCCCACAAGCCGATAGACCACTGTGACCCCGATGATATCGTAAGTGTCTGTCCCAGGGTTCGCAGGGGGACGCATGAAATGAAACTGCAGCATTAAGGCATATGAGGACAGACTTAAATTAACTGACATAATTTTAAAAATTACAAATTTACTGAATGCATTCAAGTCGATTTAATATGCATTTTTAAGACTTTTTCATGAAACCTGCTTTAATTTTCTTGTATTTTGAAGTTTTTAATATTTTCACCTCTTCCAGGATAATTTTGAGGATAATCCTGGAAGGAAATGGCTAAACAGTTTTCTAGTTGGAGAGAGTAAGGAGGATGAGGAGAAGGATGACAAGGAAGATGAGGATGAAGAGTACAGACCGGAGTCTCAAATGGCTGGCAGGAAATTTGTGGACATTTTCCGGTACTTTCACCCGACCCGTGAGGGTGCCTTCACATGCTGGTCCACTCTCACAGGGGCACGGCAGACTAACTACGGCACGAGGATTGATTACATCTTCTCCGACCAAGCCCTGGCCGAGACCCAGTTTCTGGGTACTGACATAATGCCAGAGGTGGAAGGGTCCGACCACTGCCCTGTCTGGGGCCACCTGAGCTGTGCCCTCCTGCCAAGTCCCAGATGTCCGCCACTATGCACCCGCTACATGCCCGAGTTTGCAGGCAGGCAGCAAAAACTGTCCCGCTTTCTGGTCAAGGTAGACCAGCAGACCCCAAGTGACTCCAAGGACCCTCTGCCCGGTTCCCAAGAGTCGGGGGAGATTTGCGAAAACATCAGACCCATTGAGGGCACCCCAAGCTGTGCGAAAAGGAAAGCAGCGACACTGGAACTGCATGGCACCAAGGGAAGGAAGAGCAAGGTGTCCAATAGCTCATTAAAGCCCCAGGGGAGCTTGTTAGCATTTTTCAAACCCAGATCGAATCCGGCTGACCCACTGTGCTCGGCAGCTGCAGAGAAGAACGAGGAACCAGCACCAACTTTAGTGACTGTGGATAAACCGCAGCCTACCACAGACAGACCGGCAGCCATTCAAGGTGTAGGATCGACTGGCGGCAGGGAGGCCTCTAGTAGGGTTCGGGGTAGCGGTCAGAAAGAGGACAGCAATAGTGGAGAAACAGGTGCCATGGGGTCACAGGGATTCTGGAGGACGGTTCTGCGAGGCCCGCCACAGCCGCCACTTTGTAAGGCTCACGAGGAACCCTGCGTGCTGAGGACGGTGAAGAAGGCAGGGCCGAACCTGGGCCGCCAGTTCTTCGTGTGTGCCAGGCCACAGGGACACGCCTCCAACCCAGAAGCACGGTGTAACTTCTTTGCTTGGGTGGACAAGGGCAAATAGCAAGGAGTGGCTTGGAAGGGGAAAGGCTGAGAGCATCAGACATTCCATTGGTCAAGCCTTGACTTTGGAATCACACAGAAGGGGTAGTACTAGGCAAAAGATGACAGAGACTGTAATTTTCACAAGCTGTAGGTGATGACAGATAACTGTCAGTAGAGTATTCCTGGCCCCATGCATTGTGAAAACTACTCCTGTTTGTTTTAATTCACCCCTGTAATCATGTCTGTTTTATCATTTCATTTTCCTATTCAGCTTTTTACAGAAATAAAGTATGTCTTTTTTTAAAAAAATATTTTGCTCTTTTCAAAATGGCTGTCCCAGACTGCAATAACTGAAGCAAAAACTTTTGCTGTTTTCCAGTATTAGTCAGTGGGAAATAAACATTTCAAAGAACAGAAATGGATGTTAGTATAGGCTGGGAGAAGCTACCTAGCGCCCCCTGATGTACTGACCTCAAGTCATTCACAAAGGAACCGAGTGGGGAGCAGGTTGAATATCTCGGTTAAAATACTGAGGGTTACAGGTAGTTTTGGGTAAATAAAACTATTAATTTATGTATGATTTTAATATCTTCTCTGCTAGACAAAGGAAAGTGAAACACAATCATGTTGCAATATCATAAAAGAAAAAAAAGATTTTATGTATATTAAGCACAAATAAATTAAATTCTATTAAAATCTGTTAATACTAGAGATGCACCAGTTGCGTTCAAACTATCTGCACTTTGCCAAAAACCCGGTGAAATCATTCATGCTTGTAATGTGTGGTGCACACATAGATGTAATATTAGAGTGTCAGAATGCGTTTAGGGCAATAGCAGACTCCACGAACGCGCAAATGAAAAGGGTGACTTTTAGTGATATGTATGAAGTACTGGATGTACTTAAAAAAAATGTTTTTTTTTTTTACTTTCCCATAATGTATAAATAAATCTTTCTGAAAGGTAAGGTCCAAGGCTATTTCCAGACAAAATCTGGTCAACTTTTACTAACATTTTCAAGAAAAGGCATTTTGAAATCCATGTGTTTTTGTTTTGTGCTTAAGTCAAGTTTGACAGGCCGTAACTCAAACTTTTCCCTGAATACATCAACAAATATTCTTGTGATAAATAAATTTTTTTTTTTTTGAAATTCGACCTCCAATTGGCTGGCAAAGGAGGCTTCTGTGCCATAGTGGGGAAGGAATGATATACATACTGTATGGTCCTGACTCATCTCACCACATGCAGGATCTGGAGGACTTGTCCATAGGCAGATATCTGAAATTTATAAGCAGCTTGGCCAGTTCAGGTACAGCTGGGACGGCAAAGACTCACATGAAGGACGGGATGACCAGCAACGCTTGCTGGTCAAACAGGGAAGGGACACAGAGTGAGACAACAGGGACTGACCCTGACAAAAATCCTACATTTAACAGAGCTATTTTTCTTTTCTATTCATTTTGCTTGGTTTAATTTACACTGACAAAAACACCCAGAAGTAATGGTCCAATTTGGATGTCATTTGGTACATGTGCAGACCAACGATGGGTATATAAGTAATTTGATTTGCAAGGAGCTGGCATATCTAGTCACCAGACACAGAGGATGCCTTGTAGACGCATTCAACACCATTACCGACACTTGATAGAGTTTGATATTGGTCGCATTGTGGGTTTGCATGCGGCTGCATGGTCGTATTGTGCAATTGTCCAGCCTGTGGGGTATGCTTTTGTCACAGTCACCTGATGTAGGAGCCAATGGGCACGTAAGGGCACCCACACAAGTAGTGAAGGTTCTGGTCATCCAAGAAAGACTACACCAAGTTAAGATTGTTGTAATGTGCGCGATGCATTACAGAACCCCAGGACACCTGTCCTGCAATCTGGACACAGGTATGGGAGTCTCTACAACACCCTGTGTCATTCTGCACCGTGTTCCAGTGACTGGCATCAGGCAGATTACGGGTTCACAGTCACATGCGTAGGCTGCTGTTAACACCAGCGCAGAGACGGCTGTGTTTGGAGTGGTGCCATAACTGGAAGGCATTGACTGATGACGAGTGGTGTCATACATGTTCAGTGAAGAATCTCAGCACAGATGATCGTCGTGTGCGCGTCTAGCAGCACCAAGGGGAAAGGACCAATCCTGCCAACGTTATGGAGAGACACCGGTGTTACACGTGGCATCATGGTATGGGAACTCATAGGATATATGAATTCAGGTCATCTCTGGTAGTGATTCGGGGGACTCTCAAGGGACAGCACTATGTCAGTGATATCCCACGTCCGCATGTCTTACCCCTCCTGAAATAGCACCCTGGTACAGTCTTTCAACAAGACAACGCCCGTCCAGACTTGGCATAAGTCTATGCCGATCTTTTCCCAGTCGAATATGTGTGGGATCAGCTCGGACGTCAACTCAGATCCAGTGCCAGTCTGCAGTATCTCAAAGGCCAGTTACAACAGCTGAGGGCCAACTTACTGCAGGAGAGGATACAATGGCTGTACAACTCCCTTCCGAGCCGTATCATCGCATGTATCCAGTCGTAGGGGGGGTGCCACACCCTACTGACATGGGACCAGCAGTGTGCCCATACTGCCTACTCTGTTGTCCATTTGATCTGATATTATAATCATTGCAATACAGTCACATGACTTTCACCACTTGCAGATTCATTTAATTTCCACCACTCTATCTGGGTACTTAACTTTTTCTGTCATAGAGTATATTTCCAGCAAACTAACCAAATATAACAAACTTTGGTCTCAAGCAATTACAATATACTGTAACATGGAAAAACCCTGTTTACAAGCTGAACACTATTCCGATGCTGCTACAGAGAGTGGTCTAGCCTGATTTAGTATTCTGAGGCTCCTTACCTGATGCACTGTCTGTCTTGTTTACAGAGAGTGGTATCTGAAAGGCAAATACCTGGTTATCATTGCCAGCCTGATAATAATCCTACCTCTTACCCTCATGAGGCAACTTGGTGAGCTGTAGAAGTACATTTCCTTTGCATTGGTTCCTCCCCATGATAGGATACTCCCAATTTTCTGTGTCAGTGTTGAGTGCTACTGCTGACAAGCTGGTATTAGAAAATTCCTTGAACTCAATAATGTTAATGAATCATTTTTTCTGTTGCTTTTATCCTAATGAAACTACAGGATACATTGGGTACAGTAGTGGGCTCTCCTTGACATGCATGGTGTTCTTCCTTATCTCTGTAAGTAGAGGAAAGGGGTATTCGGGGGAAATTAAGCTAATCATTTCTTTTTTGGACACCAAAGGCTAAAGGGGTGGTGGTGGGCAATAAAAAAGAAAGAAGACCACAACCTGACTCAACCCTTAACATTTATGGTCAACAGCACCACTGAAGACGATGTGTGTGAGACCAAACTCATCACTTTTACCTCAAGGGTCAGACAGTTTATGATGTTATGATGCTTTCAGGATGCATGCTGGTCCTGGAGTACCTACTGAATTACTGTCCTTGCCCCCATGTGTTTGGGTTACAGACGGCATACGCTATTCCAATTGTGGCGTTTGCCTTTATCTGCCACCCAGAGGTTCTGCCCATCTACACGAAACTCCGGAAGTGAGTCCATCAAACAAACCAACCTCATTTTAATACTCATAGGTTTCAAAGAGCCGGGGATGACATGGGAAGTTTAGTTAAGGCTAGATCTTGGATATCTAACAAAGAAAGTTAAATTATTTTGAATAAGTCCCCTACCATCTGCAAATCTCACTTCTAGAAGTGCTTCTCATGGCAGTTTAGTATGAAATTAATCCCTTTTAATTGTTGTCTTCATTAAAAAAGTTTCACTTTTGTTTTCTATGAAAATCTATACAACTGTGAAATGGAACTTTTATATACTATAATGACATCACATTGCATGAATGCTAGTTATTAAACTGCCGCTTCATTTGTATGTAGGAGTATGCATCATTGACAGATTTGACAGTCACTAAGGAGTTCTGCATCTCTCCATCTCTGCCTTTCTTCACCAGGCCAATAAAGAAGCGTATACAGACAGTTGCTAACATCTCCATCTTAGCAATGTTTGTCATTTACCTTCTCACAGCTGTCTTTGGCTACCTCATCTTCTATGGTAAGCAGACGGGAAATGCATTATAAACTCATTATGTAGCCCTATGCAAATGACAACATAATGGGTGCTTAGAGAACCTGCAAGATGACAGAGATGCTCTGGTTTTGGACTCTCTAATAACTTGGTTTGGTTGATTTTGTGCATAGATAGGTTGATTTTGTGCATAGATTCTGTGTGTGCGTTTCGCTGTACTCATGACTTTGACCCTCACAGTGCCTATGATCATCTTCCAAGTAAGGCCCCTTCCATCCTCTCGAGTCTGTATGGTATTGCAAGTGTGGACAAGGTCGCAGTATAGATACTCCTCGCTGAACTTCTCCACAGATCTGGAGAGCCCTGCGCTCCAACTCTTCTTTGATGACATGTTTTTCAGTTGGGTGCGTCATTTCAGCATTACTATAGGCCTGCTGGTCTTCGTCAACATCCTGGTCATCTTGGTAGCCAACATCAAAGACATCTTTGGAGTCATTGGTCAGTTTTAGCTCTTCATCAGGTTTCCAGATACCAACCTGAAACACATCTACAAAGGATTTCATGAACTGATGAATGTTTATTCAGACAGATGACCCTCCTGACTTAACCAATGAGTCCCATGACCCCCTTTCCAGGAGCCACATCAGTGTCCACCATGAACTTCATACTTCCAGGAATATTCTACATAAGAATTTTCCCTGAGAATCTGGAACCATTGAACTCCAGACCAAAGATTCAGGTACATCCTGTTCTGCAAGAACACCACTTGTTTGAAGTGTGTAATTAATCATACTAAGATGTTTTCTCATTTATTATCTCCTCTCAACATCAGACTGCCTGTTTCACAGCTGTAGGATTCTTGCTTATGGTGATGAGCATATTGTCCATCATTATGGACTGGGCATCTAGAGGAAACCAAAGCATAGGTGGACACTAGCACATCACCAGCAGCCAAAGACATAAATGCAGGACAGTGTTAAATTGAAATAAACACGACGTTTATTTGTTGATAACATTTATTAGAGGCTCTCAACAGCTTTCTCCCTCAGTCACGCACACGAACTCACACACAAAAGAACACCAACATTCCTCACATAACCGCCGCCCTCATTTTCCCAGAAGCACATATGCTGAGTTAAATAGTGCAGGTGAGATGTAATATATTAACAGACAGTACATCCCTACTCTACTGGAATGCCAATCTCAATCATACACGTCTTTGACTGTGATAAGGGTGACAAGGGTAATAAGGATGTTAAAGAATAGCAGAAGGATACATCCACCACAATGACACTGTCCAACCATAATGGCCAAATCAACCGCTCTTGTATCAACATTTTTATCAGAAAATGTGGGAAGTTACATATCTGAACACTGGATACATTCGGCTTTCTGCTGCCTCTTAAATCAAACTTAGGCCACTGCAATCATCACTTTGCAATGCTCACAAGAAACCCTGCATGCTGAGGATGGTGAAGAAGGCGGGGCCAAACCTGGGTCATCAGTTCTTCATGTGTGACAGGCCACAGGGACACGCCTCCAACCCAGAAGCCCACTGTAACTTCTTTGCTTGGGTGGACAAGGGCAAATAGCAAGGAGTGGCTTGGAAGGGCGAGTAATTAAGAGTGTCAGACATTCCATTGGTCAAGTCATTCTCTTTCTGACTTTTGGAATCATATGGAAGGAGTACCGTTCTTAAATGTGGACATAGTACTAGGCAAAAGATGAAAGGTACTGTGATTTTGACAAGCTGTAGGTGATTACAGATAACTGTCAGTAGACTATCCCTGGCCCCATGGGATATTTTAATTCAGCACTGTAACTGTGTCCATTTTATCAGTTCATTTTCATGTTCAACTTTTTACAGAAATAAAGTATGTCTTTTTTTAATGTTTGTTCTTTTCAAAATGGTGGGGCCTGACTGCATTAACTGAAAAAAACCTTTTTGCTGTTTTCCAGTATTAGTCAGTGGCAAAATAAACATTTCAAAGAACAAAAATGGAGGTTAGTATAGGCTGGGAGAAGATGACAAAGTGACTACCTAGCGCCCCCTGGTGTACTGACCTCAAGTTATTCACAAAGGGACAGAGTGGAGAGCAGGTTGAAAATCTCAGTTAAAATACTCAGGGTTGTTTTGGGTAAAGAAAAACAGTTATGAATGACTTTATTTTCTCTGCTAGTTTGACAGAACACAGTTAATCAACCTTTGTCTCCTACACATAGGAAATGTATTAATTTGGTGAGAAATACAGGTATCTGACTAAACCTGTGTGTCGCTGAGAAGAGAGCTGAGCTAGTCACCCTTTCTGCATCCACCTTGGGCCCCAACTTCTGAGGGGCGCACTGTCCGAGGGAAAGTGAAATACAATCATGTTGCAATATCATGGAAGAAAAAAAAGATTTTGTGGTTTGTATACAGTACAGAAATTAAATTCTATTAAAATATGTTCGTACTAGAGATGTACCAATTGTATAGGCCAACTATTATGGCATTCAGGCTATCCGTGGTTCACAAATATCTGATCAAATCATCCGCATGTAAAATGTATGGTGCACTGCATAGATGCAACATTACAGTATCACATCGCATAAAATAGCAGACTGTTATCACAAATATGAAAAAGGTCATTTATATTCATGTATGAAGTACAGGATGTACTTAAATAAAATGAATTTCTTACTTTCCCGTAATGTATAACCAAATCTTTTACCATCTGAAAGCTAAGGTCCAAAGCTATTTTCAGACAAAATCTGGTCAAATTTTACTGTAACATTTTCAAAAAAGACACTTCAAAGTCCATTGTTTTATACACATTTGTTTATACGAGCCAAGTTTGATACGACATTTCTCAGAAAATTCCAATAATGTATAAAAGAGTCTAATACCATCTGAAAGGCAAAATCGTAGGTTATTTCCAGACAAAGTTTTGTCAACATTTACTTTACCATTTTAAAGAAAAGGCATTTTGAAGGAGGCCCCGGGGAAGACCCAGGACACGCTGGAGGGACTATGACTCTCGGCTGGCCTGGGAACGCCTTGGGAATCCCCCAGAGGAGCTGGATGAAGTGGCCATGGAGAGTCTGGGTTTCCCTCCTGAGACTGCTGCCCCCGCGACCCGACCTCGGATAAGCGGGAGACGATGAATGGATGGATGGATGGCATTTTGAAATCCATGTTTTTTTTGTTTTAAAGCCAAGTTTGACAGGACTTAACTGAGAATTTTCCAACAATGCATTAACAAATATTCTTGTGATAAAATATCATTTTGAATAGAAATCAATTATAATTATTATTATGTTATTCCCTAATGCCTAAATGCAAACATTTTATGCAACACAACTTACACGGTTCCTTTACACAACCTCAAGGTACGGTTTTTCTTTTTTGAAACATCAAACAAGTGCTGCACCTCTAGAAGATTTTAAGGCATATTTGAACGTCTGCACAAAATGTAATGCCATACCGACTAAGAAGGGCCCTGAGAACTTGTATGGTCTTACTGGCTGTGGTGCTGTCCATGATATGCACCTCAGTCCACTTGGAAAGTGCATCCACAGCGACCAGGTACATATGTCCTTCATATGGACTTGCAATCTACAAAATCCACATGGATCCTTTCCCAAGGACTGCAGGGCCACATCCAAGGGTGTAGAGGTGCTAGCCTTTCCAGTTCATTTTAATAACTCTTAGCCATTCTCTACCAAACAGTGAGGGTGCATTCACTTTCACAATGTACAAAGGCAGCTCAGCACACTGGTTATTTAATCTAACTTGCACTTTGATGACCCCTTTTGGTGCCAGTGGCTCTCCAGTGTATGTCTTTAGCATGATATCCATGGGTTGCAGGGGCAATTGGCTTAGAGTGCTTCTGTACTGTTTCCAAAGTATCAAATCAGATTTATATTCCTCACTTTCATTTTCATTTTCCCTTGCCTCATGATGAATTCTCTTCTTATCTTGTACACCGCTTAATTGCATTACCTTTCTGTTTAGGTTTTCCCTCTTTCCACTTCCTTTCTTCACCTTGGCTGCTTTTGTCTTTACACATGTGCTTTGTTTGACCTTTCCTCCCACACTGGTGGCAATCACGATCTTTGTACCAGCAGTCATCACCAGTATGATTCATTTTCCCACAACAGCGGCATTTGCCACATTTTTGGGAAAACACCGCATTCACTTTAAGAGAACCACTTAGCTGCTGCACATCGTGTGCTACTATTTCTGCTGACATGGCGTAATCAACTGCTTCCTGAAATGTCTCACACTTCAGTCCGCAACCAAATTTGTCCCATAGTGCATCTTCCAAATATGCACCAAACTCACAATGTTCTGAAAGTCTTTCCTGCACTGTGACATACTGTGCTACTGTTTGCCCTTCCCACTGATTACACATGTAAAACTGGAATCTCTCCACTGTCACCAGCAGTTTAGGGATGAAATGAGCTTGCAAAACTTCCACAATATGGCCATATTCCATCTCCCCAGGCTTCGTAGAAGCTACTAAACTGCAGAGTAGTCCATACATTTTAGGTCCCATCATAATAAAAAGCACAGGCACTTTCTTTGCAGCCGTAATGTCATTAGCTAGAATATAATGTTCAAAACGTTCAATATATGTTGATTGCTTACCACCATCATCGAAGGGGTCCATATGCCCAATAACACCAGGCATAATGTGCCGGTCTTTGGGGGCTTGCACTGTAACGCTACACTCGACAGCAGAAAAGTGGCTCCTCACCTCCAAACAGCCTACACTAGCACATTAGCTAGCCACTTTGCGGCATGGATGTGCCTTTCCGTCTAAACTGATGCACAATGGCAAATCACGCATAGGTTTAGGACTCCACAACTTGTCACCAATTTATGTTATGTTATTCCCTAATGTTTACATTGTCTTCAGGTTCCACCAACTCTAGGGTGACCAGGTAATCCATGTCAGGGAGGACACTCTGAGCTAGGACAGGAATTGTAAATTACCATTTCAATTAAAAGGACCTGGATTTCACTTAAGCACTGAGTTCTTGCTGTGGGCTGATTGGTCAGTCTCCTATAATCATCATGTGTCACTAATGTTAATGTGAAGCAGCTAGATGAGTCTTTCAGTCAAGGAAACAAACCAGTCAAAGCGCAAGAAGAGCTGAATAAATTAGCTGAGCACAGGAGCCTTTCAGTTTGAAAGTAGTTTGTAAAACCTGAAGTAGCTCCAAGTGTCCTCCCTGACATGGATTATCTTGTCACCCTAATATACAACAATCATGACATATATGAAATTTATTATACATCCTAAGCAGATAAAAATAAAACAAAGTTTCCAGAGCTATTGGTGTTTATTATTTTGAACTAAACAAATTGAAATGACAAAGTCAACATGCAGCATTATATTGAAATGATATATCAGAAATCAGAATAACTTTATTGTCATTGCAAGTACAATGAAATTAAATGCAGTCCCTGTGTCGGACAGGTATGTACATGAAATAAATGAAGAGAACTATATAAATAAGGAAATATAAAATAGGGAAGCAACATATGTACACAAATACCAAAAATAAAAAAACAGTCCATCTGCCTGAGACCTTATTGCACATGACCTTTATTGCACATCGAAGAAATGTAAAAGACGGAAGCAAGCATATGTACACTATAATATCAAATGAATTGTAGTGTAAAATAGACAACATTCAATCTGCATGAGGCAATATTGCACATGAGTCTGTATTGCACATGAAGTAGAATTGAGGTGAAATGTAGGAGAAAAAAATTAACTGTCATTCAGTGCCCTGATGGCAACAGGGTAGAAACTGCTGTTTAGTATGTTTGTCCTAGCTTTAATGCTCCTATATCTTTTGCCTTATGGCAGCAGTTGGAACAGATCTTGAGCAGGGTTTGAGGAGTCTTTTAGAATGTTTTTTGCTCTACTGAGGCAGCGAGAGTTGTGCAGTTCTTCCAGAGAGGGTAAATGACAGCCGAT
>JAODKF010000138.1:24145848-24161582 GCA_026779585.1 Mormyrus proboscirostris | reverse complement strand
TCAATGGAGCAGCGATAGAAGGACACCAGCAGTTTTTGAGAGATGTTGTTTTTCCTGAGGACTCTCAGGAAGTAAAGTCTCTGCTGAGCCTTCTTTGCCAGCTCTGTTGAGTTCACGTCCCAGGACAGGTCGTTATTATTCTTCTGTTAACTAAATATAATCTGACAAATCCAACAGGACAGTATTTTTGGGCAAACTAGTTAGCTTATGGCATGGCATTGGCCGAACATAAACAGATAAACAGTCCCAAGAACTATTTGTTATTTCCTACTCAAGAAGAACAGTTATGTCCTTGACTTTCTACCACTGTATATTGTCTAATAAGGCTGAATGAGACTGGAGGGGGTGGATCTGCTCTGTCCAGACAATACAATTTGAGTGTTTCACCAATCTTTTCTCCTATACATTATGTAGCCAAAGTTAATTTCTCTAGCTTCCCCTGGTGGCTCCTCCCCATTCAGCACTTGTCCGCGATGAAAGGGACAGGGCAAAGGCATATACTGTTCTCTCCACATCTGAGATGGTTGGAGATTGGTATTGTTACTTAGTTCATCTTGGGTTGTACCCAAAACTCCATGAAACTCCATTGTTACCATGAAAGCCATTAAACTATCTGCAGTCAAACAGGTGGCTTTGCAAAATCACATGGCATTGGACATTCTATTGGCTGGCAAAGGAGGCTTCTGTGCCATAGTGGGGAAGGAATGTACATATGGTCCTGACTCATCTCACCACATGCAGGATCTGGAGGACGTTGTCCATAGGCAGATATCTGAAATTTATAAACAGCATGTCCTGTTCAGGTACAGCTGGGACAGCTGGTTTTCTTCACTAATCCTTGGTTTATCTGTTTTCTCTCTTGTATGTATGGTTACAGTCTTACTGTTAAAGTGTGGTTCAGCTTCTCTCACCTCAAGGGCCAAGTCCGTTATGTTCCTGTGTCCTGCACTGACCCCTGCAGAACCCCTGTCATGGCTCTGAGCTTCCCTATCCGGCCCAGCAAACTCTTAGGTCATCGTAAACATGATCAATGCGATGACAGAGGACCCGTCTTCACCCTTACCCCTATATGAATTCATGGCTGTCCCTTATTACCCCGAATGGACCAAATATTTTTCAGGAATGGTGTCTGTGTCTAATGTCTTGTGAACAATGCAAGGTTTCACATGTTCAAAAGGGGGGGGGCGAATTGATGCGCTTAGAGTATGAAAATTAAATGGCAATGTGGAGATTGTGTTTTTGTTTTATCATTACCCCTCCTGGAGCGACACCTTATCGCAGTGCAGGGGTTTGCGTGTTCCAGTGATCCCAGGAGCTAAGTTGCCGGGGGCTTTATGCCCCTGGTAGGGTCACCCAAGGCAAACAGGTCCTGGGTGAGGAACCAGACGAAGTGCGGCTCACACAACCATTATGAAGAGAAAGAAAATGGAACCATGGAGTCCCTTGCCCGGACGTGTGTCACCGGGCCCCCCCCCCCCCAGAGCCAGGCCTGGGGGTGGGGTGCAATGGCCATAGCCTGGTGGCCAGACCTTTGCCTATGGGGCCTGGTCGGGCACAGCCCAAACAAGGCACGTGGGTCCCACCTCCAATGGGCTCACCACCCAAAGGAAGGGCTATAGGGGTTAGGTGCATTGTGAGCTGGGCAGTGGTCAAAGGTAGGGACCCTGGTGGTCCGATCCTCGGCTACAGAAGCTAGCTCTAGGGACATTGAATGTCACCTCTCTGATGGGGAAGGATGCCATCAAACTGAAGAAGAAGTCCTATCAGGCCTTTTTAGCCTGTGGGACTCCAGAGGTAGCTGACGGCTACCGGCGGGCCAAGCGGGCTGCGGCTTCGGCGGTCGCTGAGGCAAAAATCCGGGTGTGGGAGGAGTTTGGTGAGGCTATGGAAAACGACTTTCAGACGGCTTCGAGGCAATTCTGGTCCACCATCCGGTGGCTCCAGGAGGGAAAGTGATGCAACATCAACACTGTTTATGGTGGGGATGGGGTGCTGCTGACCTCAACTCGGGACGTTTTGGGTCGGTGGAGGGAGTACTTCGAAGACCTCCTCAATCCCACCAACACGCCTTCAAATGTGGAAGCAGAGTATGGGGACTTGGGTGTGGATTCCCCTATCTCTGGGGCGGAGGTCTCTGAGGTAGTTAAAAAGCTCCTCAGTGGTCGGGTCTCGGGGGTGGATGAGATCTGCCCAAAGTTCCTTAAGGCTCTCGATGCTGTGGGGCTGTCCTGGTTGACACGCATCTGCAGCATCGCGTGAACATCGTGGGCAGTGCCTCTGGATTGGCAGACCGGGGTGGTGGTGGACCGGAGGGTGTGCTTCAACTATAGGGGTATCACACTCCTCAGCCTCCCGGGTAAGGTCTATTCAGGGGTTCTGGAGAGGAAGGTCCACCGGATTGTCAAACCTCGGATTCAGGAGGAACAGTGGTTTTCGCCCTAGCGGTGGAACAGTGTACTAGCTCTATACTCTCCGCAGGGTTTTGGAGGGTTCATGGGAGTTTGCCCAACCAGTCTACATATGTTTTGTGGACTTGAGGAAGGCATTCGACCGTGTCCCTCGGGGAGTCCTGTGGGGGGTGCTCCAGGAGTATGGGGTGCCGGGCTTCCTTTTAAGGGCTGTTCTGTCCCTATATGACTGGTGCCAGGGTCTGGTCCGCATAGGCGGCAATAAGTCGGGCTCGTTTCCGGTGAGGGTTGGACCCCGGTGAGGGTTAGGTCTCTGCTTTTTGCAGATGATGTGGTCCTGTTGGCCTCATCAGATTGTGACCTCCGGCTCTCACTTGGACAGTTGAGTGTGAAGCGGCTGGGATGAAAATCAGCATCTCCAAATCGGAAAACATGGTCCTCAGCCTCAAAAGGGTAGTATGCTCTCTCCGGGTCGGGGATGGGGTCCTCTGCCAAGTGGAGGAGGTTAAGTACTGCGGGGTCTTGTTCACAAGTGAGGGGAAGATGGAGCGGGAGGTCGACAGGTGGATCGGTGCAGCGTCCGCAGTGATGCAGGCGCTGCATTGGTCTGTCATGGTGAAGAAAGACCTGAGCCAAAAGGCAAAGCTCTCAATTTACTAGTCGATCTACGTTCCTACCCTCACCTATAGTGACGAGCTGTGGGTAGTAACCGAAAGAACGAGATTGTGGGTGCAAGTGGCCAAAATGAGTTTTCTCCACAGGGTGGCTGGGCTCTCCCTTACAGATAGGGTGAGAAGCTCGGTCATTCGGGAGGGACTCAGAGTAGAGCTGCTGCTCCACCACATTGATAGTCAGATGAGGTGGCTCCGGCATCTGATTAGGATGCCTCCTGGACGCCTCCCTGGTGAGGTGTTCCGGGCATGTCCCACTAGGAGGAGGCCCCGGGGAAGACCCAGGACATGCTGGAGGGACTATAAGATAAGATAAGATAAGATAAGATAAGATAAGATAATCTTTTATTAGTCCCACGAGTGGGAAATTTGCATTTTCATGGCAGAAAGTGGATAGCGCAAAAACAAAGCAGCACAAATTAAGAAAAATAACAGTATAAAAACTATATATATATGCAGGTGGAAATATATAAATATAAATATATGTACAACAATATGGAATTGCACTCTTGTATATTGGATATGTGTGTTTTGTTAGTCTATGTGTGTGGGGTCAGCTGCAAGGACTTTGTTATAGAGTCTGACAGCAGATGGAAGGAAAGACCTTCTGAATCTCTCCTTCCCACATCGTGGATGCAGAAGCCTGCATTAGCACTGTCAGAGTCTCCTGCATGGGGTGGGAGATGTTATCTAACAGGGATGACAGCTTAGCCATCATTCTCCTGTCACTCACAACCTCCACCGGGTCTAGAGGGCATCCTAGAACAGAGCTTGCCCTCCAGATCAGCCTGTTCAGTCTCTTCCTGTCCCTAGTGGAGATGCTACTGCCCTAGCAGACCACACCGTAAAAGATGGCTGATGCCACTACAGAGTCAGTTTATTGTTCAGGGGAACACCAAGGTACTTGTAGCTCTCCACCGCCTCGATGTCCATACCCTGAATGTTCAGTGGATGAAATGTAGAATGTTTGTGCCTGCGGAAGTCTACCACCAGCTCCTTGGTTTTTCCAGTGTTGATCTGGAGGGAGTTCTGCTGGCTCCAGTCCAAAAAATCCCGGGTAAGTTCTCTGTACTCCTTGTCGTCCCCATCAGTGATGAGGTCATCAGAGAACTTTTGCAAGAAGCAGTTTGTTTAGTTGTAGGAGAAATCTGCAGTGTAGATGGTGAAAAGGAACGGCGCCAGAACCACTCCTTGCGGGGCCCCTGTACTACAGATGACCCTGTCCGACACACAGCCCTATGTTCTCACATACCGTGGTCGATTAATGAGTCCTAGATCCAAGTGTATTCCTGTGTACTCCAGCTTGTCCTTTTGGATTTTGGGTAGGATGGTTTTGAAGGCACTGGAGAAGTCAAAGAACATAAGTTTCACAGTGATCCCAGGGGTCTCCAGGTGAGAGAGGGAACGATGTACTGTAGGAGGTGGATGACAGCATCATCTACCCCAATGCCCGATTGGTAGGCAAACTGAAGTGGATCTAGTGATGAGCTCACCAGGGACTGAAGCTGCACAAGGACCAGCTGTTCCAAGGTCTTCATCAGGTGGGATGTCAGGGTCACCGGCCTGTAGCTGTTGAAGTCCTTTGGATGTGGAGTCTTTGGCACTGGTACCACACAAGAGGTTTTCCAGAGCTGTGGTACTCTCCCCAACTTCAGGCTCAGGTTAAAGATGTGCACCATAACCCCACACAGTTTATCCGCACAGAGCTTGACAACCCTTGAGCTGATGCCTTCAGGACCTGTTGCCTTCCTGGCTTTCATCCTCCTCAGTTCCTTCCTAACCTGGGTGGGTGAAGTATAGAGGAGGTGTGAAGTGTCTGAGGTGGAACAGAGGTGGGGGAGGGGGTGTCTGTAGCAGATGTTGGATACTGCATCTGGGAGGGCAGTATGGGTTGAAAGGCAGGAGCAGATGAATCAAACCTGTTAAAGAAGTGAAGCTCCTCCCTGTCTCCTGATTTGAAGGCCCTCCTCTTCTGTTTGAGGACAGCGTTGATTTCTGGGGTTATCCAAGGTTTGTTGTTTGGGAAGTACCGCACAGTCCTGGTGGTTACGGTGTTATCCACACAGAAATTAATATAGTCTGTAATGCAGGTCATAAGGCTGTCAATGTCCTCCCCATGGTCATCACAAAGTACCTCCCATGCAGTCGACTCAAAACAGTCCTTTAGAGCCTCCTCACTCTCCTTTGACCATCTCTGCACTGAGCGGGTAACTGCTGGCTCCCTGCGCACTAGAGGCGCATACACAGGGACAAGGTGCACCAGGTTGTGATCTGATCTTCCCAGGGGAGGGAGAGGTGATGAACTGTATGCCTCTCTTGTGTTGGCATACAGTAAGTCCAATGTTCTATTGTTTCTGGTGGGGCACGTCACATACTGCATGAAAGTGAGCAGTATGGAGTCCAGTGATGCATGATTAAAGTCACCTGTTATTAAAAACAGGGCTTGTGAAAACTGTGTCTGCAATCTGCTGACTACAGAGTGGAGAGAGTCACAGGCTACCTCCACATTGGCCGAGGGGGGTTATCGCAATAATATGCGAGAATTCCCTGGGGAGATAGTATGGTCGCATGCTAACGCCTAACAGCTCAATGTCTCTGCTGCATAGTTGCTCTTTCACAGTGATGTGCCCAGGATTACACCATCTGTTGTTGACAACCACTGCCAGTCCCCCTCCTTTCCTCTTACGCTTTCCTTTGTCCTGTCCGCCCGCAGTAGCTGGAATCCAGGAGGCACCACGTTTGTGTCCGGAGTTAGCGGTGTTAGCCAGGTCTCCATTAGCATCCTGAGGCTACACTGCTGGAATTCAGTCTGGTACCGGATTAGTGCCGCCAGCTAATCCATCTTGTTGGGAAGAGATCTCACGTTCCCCATAGTGATGGAGGGGAGAGATGCTCTGTATTGACACCCTTGTCTCTTCCTTCTCAGCTCGCTGGGGATGTCAGGTCTATCCAGCAGTAGCACCGCTGCAGGGCGCTGCACTAATAGCTCCTCTCGAGTGTAAACAAAGGAGCCACGTGCCAGTTCCCCAAAAACGAGCGAAAAAAGTAAAAAATATCAAACAATGACCAAAACTAGCATGAAATGGTAGTGCATGGTGTCAGTTAAGTGGTAACTTAAGTTACTAAAGATTAAATTAAGAAATTAAAGAGAATAAAAAATAGAAAAATAACAAATAAGCCCATAAATGAACAGAGCTGCCGTAACGGGCTGCCACTCGCTGGAGGCACCAGAAGTCAGAAACTATGTTACTCGGCTGGCCTGGGAACACCTCGGGATTTCCTCAGAGGAGGTGAATGACTTGCCCGGGGGGTGGGGAAGTCTGGGTCTCCCGGCTGAGACAGCTGCCCCCGCGACCCAACTTCAGATAAGCGGGAGATGATAGATGGATGGATGGATGGATGGATGGATTTTATCATTTTTCTTTTCTTTTTGGCAGGAAATACCTCCCATGGTTATTTGCACTGTGTGTAAAGCACTTTGAGCTGCATTCAGATGTATGAAAGGTGGATCAGTTGGGAGAAAAAGTGTTAAGATAAATGCAGCTCTTCACTCTTTCTCTCACTCTCTGTCTCTCTCCACCATATGTCTTAATCTCACTCTCATTCTTCCACTCAGCTTTGTGTGTATGTGGGTGTGTGTACACTACGGACCATTAAGGAAAAATTAAATAATCTAGCCTCACTGGAGATCAGTATGGTCACTATAATGTGGATGGAAGAGTTACAAATTATTAAAAATACATGAAAGAGTCACAAATCCGAATTCAAACCCAGTAATGCTCAGAAAAGGTAAGTTGAACAAAGAACAAGTTTTCAGAGTCTCTGTCTGCCAGCTAGAACTGGCTGAACTGGTATCGCCAATAGGCAGGAAGTCTTGCATCAGACAGTAGTGAGGCACTTCAGCTCTACAATGTGCATGTATGTCAGTCTTTTATAAGTTCCTCCTGGCCATCTCTTTGTTACAGATTCGTTTTGGATCAGGTATCCTTTTCTCCTTTTATGTAGTGATTTACTTGTAATATTGTGAAACGGGTATTCTCCTGGCATCTGATCTGAAAAATTTGATAGCGTAAGAGATGCTTTGATCAATGGTACCAGTAAATTCATGGCTTCAAAACTGACAATGTTCAAGTTAAACAAACTGGTCTCAGCTAGACGGTCATACCACTGAGAATTTCACCAAGATTGTAGATGTGTGTGCATCTGGAGATGTGTGAACAGATTGTAGGTTTTGTGTGTCTGCTCCTGTTTGTGCTTATATGCTTTCAGTTGTGTAATATAGAAATGCAGACTGGTGTACTCCATTATCAACCTCATGGTTCTTATCAGATCACATGTTTTAATGCCAAATGCTAATTGCTTTAAGCGGTGTTAATTATTTAGCTTTCTGGTATGACAGAGTAGGTGTGATCTCTTGTTCCCATTAATGATTTTCTTTTACTTAGCTGATTTATTTCCGGACCTCAATTACTTTTCATTAAATGATGACTGACAACTGAGGCACAATATAAAAATTACTCATTAACCTACAAGGTTAATGGCCACATAGTATTAGCAAGTAGTAATTTACTCACAGGAAACCAGTGACAGCTAGGGAGTTCAGGCCTAAAATGTCTTGATGCTCTTTTTCTTTACAACATATTTAGGCAGTGTTTGAAAAGAGAGAGGAGTCATGTTTAGGCTGGTGACATTAAAATGAGACTCTGTAATGCTGCACATGTGATTAAATCCCAAAATAAACAAAGGTCATGGTTGAATTCTGCTGTTTTTTAGTGCTGTGGAAATTCAGACAGTAAAATATTGTGTATGAATACTAGTCATGAGTGAGTAATGTTTTCAGTGAAGTGTAAAAATGAGTCAGACACTGTAAAAACATCTTAGGAAGAAATTCCACAAAAAATGTTATGTTACTTGAAAAGTAAGAATGTCCCATTGATATCCACCAGCCCGTTCTCTGTGTCCGCGGCTTGTTTGGTGCCGGGTGGGTAGGGTAGATCTTAATGGCAATTTCATTGGGTTCTGTGTTCAGTGTGTTCTGCAGAGGAGACATGAAGGGTTATATTATAATATGACTGGTCTATCTCTTTCAGTTCAGATGCACATCTTAGATTTTATAATAGATTTTATTTTCTGTAGTGGTCATCAACTGAGTTGCAAATCATTCAAGCAAAATGTTTGTTCTATCCATATCTGTAAGTTCCATGTTTTTAAATTTCTTCAAGATGTTAGAACTATATTGACCAGGAATTGGCTGAGAGATCATGCTTTTCTTGGTTTTGTTTGCAGCCCCACCAGGTCTGAGACCATCTAGGTTTCCCTTAGAGCCAGGAAACCCTCCTGCCTGGGAAATTAGTATCAGAGGACCTGATTGGACCCAATAACAACATCATGGAATTGGAAAAGCTTTCGAATGGCACCCATTACCCTGAGCATGTGACCATTGAAACTAGGTGAGATAGGCCTAGTGATGAAATGATGGTGTGGGGTGGGGGGGCAAAGTGCCAATTAAAATCAACAGGATTGTGTCATAAGAATGTAGTAGTTTTTTATTTTATTGTATTAAGTTGTAAAAGTGTAAATAAATACATTTGAAAATTAAAATTGAATAGGTGTGCAGATGTGACTGTTTTGCCAAGGGTTCATGATGCTGAAGCCACTCCAGAAGAACGTGAGGAGTTCCTACCTTACATGCCTGATGAGCAAAACCGGAGTCAGTTTACTGACGTGAGTAACGGTGTCCTGTAAACAAAGAGAAAAAAGAGCAATCTAGCAGTATAGATCAGAAAATCTGATGATTAATGTAAAAAAAGGAGATAATCATTTTGACAATTATACAAAATAAAGCACAAGAAATTAGCATGTTAAAAGTAAATTTGCTTTTGTTGTCCCAATGCAGTTTGCTGGAAAGACCTCCTTGGGAATGTCCATCTTCAACCTCAGTAATACCATCATGGGCAGTGGAATTCTGGGCTTGGCATACGCCATGGCCAACACTGGCATCATCCTCTTTGTGTGAGTAAATCAGCTGAAAGTGTCTCTCTCTCTCTCACACACACAATACTGCAAAAGAGTAGGTCTATCTGTTGGGATGTCAATGGGAGCTTCGAATAGGAGCACATGTATCTGCCATTTAATGTTGTTCTGCATTGTTTACTTACAAACTGATAAACTTACTAAGTGAAGAAGCAATAATAATCAATACTTTATTAATCCCTGTGGGGAAATTGTCTTTACACCTCCCTCAATTTGCTCTTTGTGGAGTAAGCTGTCTGCAAAGGGCAACCACCCATAGCAGCTCCCAGGGAGCTGGGGGTTAAGGACCCACAGACATGCTAAGGCTGGGTTTTAACCAGTGACTTTATGATTACAGGCACACAGGCTTAGCCCA
Organism: Mormyrus proboscirostris; assembly: GCA_026779585.1. Classification (NCBI taxonomy): domain Eukaryota; kingdom Metazoa; phylum Chordata; class Actinopteri; order Osteoglossiformes; family Mormyridae; genus Mormyrus; species Mormyrus proboscirostris. The sequence goes on along the minus strand of JAODKF010000138.1, from coordinate 24,152,115 downwards.
CTGAGCCACATGCTGCTCCAAAAAAGGAGTTTATAAACCACAGCTGATGGTACAACTGGGCATTGTCAGTCACAGCTTGGTTTAGCCTAAATAGAAAAGCAAGCAAAACAGTTGTAATTAACAGTGCACATCCATCCCACTCACTGTGGATTTTGTAGGTGTTAGACACACAAAATAGATTACCCAGAAGGCTGTGGAATTAGCACTACATGGTGTGTGCAGTCTATCCATGCCTATCTGTACTCTTCAGGATTCTGCTGACCAGTATCGCCGCATTGTCTGCTTACTCAATTCACCTTCTTGTGAGAAGTGCCTGTATTGTTGGTAAGCTGCTCATATCATGCATTATATCACAGACCCCGCCTGGCTGGGTAAAATGCACCCACTGTTCCGTCAGGCTCCATTTAATAAGATTAGCAAAGATGACCAGCTAATCTATCTGCTATGTGCCTCAAGGATAAAGTCCTGCTACATTTGGAAACATGCAGATGACATACATGGTTTAAAAGTTCCTCACGCACTGACTACTAGTAACACATGTTCTACGGTTTATCTGACTTACAGGGATCCGTGCTTATGAACAGCTGGGCAATCAGGCCTTTGGTGCTTGGGGAAAAGTGCTAGCAGCTTGTGTCATCACCATACACAATATCGGAGGTGAGCCGGCGTCTGGCCTCCTGACTGCAAGGATGCTGTAAGCTTATTGTTCCAGACCAAGGAGATAATGCTGCTCCCCATTAGGGTAACCTGCACCAGGGGAAAAACCTCACACATGGCAAACTCGTTCTAACATCATATAGCCTTGTGACCAATGCTGGATACTCCATGTTGTGCTGTAATGTGCTGGCAAGCCTGAAATCCATGCTCATTATCCATGAAATAAATTAGATCCATGTAGATGATATTCACAGATCAGGCATACTCAGGAGTATATATGCCATTTCTGTTATGGTTTTCAAAGCTGTTGGTCTTTTTGTCTTCAGCTATCTGCAGCTACCTCTTCATTGTGAAGTCTGAGCTGCCACTGGTTATAGGAACCTTTCTGGGAACCCCATCCAACTCCGGGTGAGTGCTGGACCAGACTGGCCCAGTGGGTATATGGCAGTGATTAAGCAATATGCTTTTAATTATCCTGAAATACAAAAATCCTACATTTTACAGAATTAATTTTTCTTTCCTATTCCTTCTTTCCTATTTCTTTACTTGGTTTAATTTATACTGAGAAACAAAATTAAGCACACAGAAGTCATGGTCCAATTTGGATGTCATTTGGTACACATGTAGACCATTTATGGGTATATAAATGACTCGATTTCCAAGGAGCTGGCACGTCTAGTCACCAGGGAAAGAGGATGCCTCGTAAATGTATTAGACAGTATTACCAGCATTTGATGGAGTTTGATAGGGGTCGCATTGTGGGTTTGCATGAGGATGAGTGGCTGTATTGTGCAACTGCCCGGCATATGGGATATGCAGATGTCACAGGCGCCCGATGTTGGAACCAATGGGCATATGAGGGCATCCACACACTTCGGTAAGGTTCTGGTGACCCAAGACAGACCACACCAAGGCAGGATCATCGTATTGTTTGCCAAGCATTACAGAACCCCATGACATCCAGACACGGGTATTGGACTCTAAAACACCCTGTACCGTGTCTCGATGACTGGTATCAGCCAGACTCTGGGTTCACAGTCCCATGCGTAGGCTGCCATTAACACCAGCGCAGAGAGAAGGCTTAGTTTGGAGTGGTGCCATAACCGGGAGGCATGGACTGATGACGAGTGGCATTGTACCCAGTTCAGCGAAGAATCTTGGTTCTGCATTACCATGGATGACTGTCGTGTGTGCGTATGGAGGTGCCAAGGGAAAAGGACTAATCCTGCCAATGTTGTGGAGAGACACATGTCTTACCCCTCCTGAGACAGCACCCTGGTACAATATTTCAATAAGACAACGCCCATCCATACACGTGGCATGTGTCTATGGACTACCTGCGTCATGTTGAGATCCTCCTGTGACCAGCCAGGTCCCCCAATCTTTCCCCAATCAAACATGTGTGGGATCAGCTCAAACGTCAACAGCTGTGGGCCAACTTACCGCAGGAAGATACAATGGCTGTATGACTCCCTTCCGCACCAAACCGCTGCATGTATCCAGTTGTAGGGGTAGTGCCACACCCTACTGACATGGGAGCAGCAGTGTGTCCATACTGCCTTCTCTGTTGTCCATTTGATCTGATATTATAATCATTGCAATACAGTCGCATGACTTTCACCACTTGCAGATTCCTTTCATTTCCACCACTCTATCTGGGTACTATCTGTCATTGAGTATATTTCCAACAAACTAACCTATTATAACTAACTTTGATCTCATGCAATTACAGTATATTGTGACGTGGAAAAACCCTGTTTACAAGCTGGACACTACTCTGATGCTGCTATGACATTTCCATGAAAGCCAATAAGAGTGGTCCAGCCTAATTTAGGATTTAGGATTGTGAGGTTGTTTGCCTGATGCATTGTCTGTCTTGTTCCCAGAGAGTGGTATCTGAAAGGGGATTACCTGATCATCATTGCCAGCCTGATAATTATCCTGCCTCTTGCCCTCATGCGGCAGCTTGGTGAGTTCTGAGTTGATGAGTGCACTCCCTCTGCATCGGTTCCTCCCCATGATAGGAAATTCCCAATCTTCTGTGTCAGTGTTGAGTGTTACTGCTGACAAGCTGGTATTAAAATTAAAATTAAAATTTTTCTGTTGTTTTTATCCTAATGAAAGGATACCTTGGGTACAGTAGTGGACTCTCCTTGACATGCATGGTGTTCTTCCTCATCTCCGTAAGTGGGGGAAGGGGGTATTAGGGGGAAATTAAGCTAACCATTTCTTTTATGAACACGAAAGCCAAGGAAGGCCTGTGTAAACACGGGCAAATTTTGTGTCTTGTTTTGAAGGTGATCTACAAAAAGTTTAATGTCGGATGTCCTTTAGAAGACCACAACCTGACCCAACCCTTAACAGTTATGGTCAACAGCACCAGTGAAGATGATGTGTGCGAGGCCAAACTCATCACTTTTAACTCAAGGGTCAGACAGTTTATGATGTTATGATGCTTTCAGGATGCAGGATGTAGGTCCTGGAGTACCTACTGAATTAGTGTCCTTACCCCCATGTGTTTGGGTTACAGACAGCGTACACCATTCCAATTGTGTCTTTTGCCTTTGTCTGCCAGCCAGTGGTTCTGCCCATCTACACAGAACTCCAGAAGTGAGTCCATCAAACAAAACTTGCCTCATTTTAATGCTCATAGGATTTGAAGTGCCATGAATGACAGGGGAAGTTAAGCTATGGCTGGATCTGGGATATCTAGCAAAAAAAGTTAAATTATTTTGAATAAGTACTCTACCATCTGCAAAGAGAAAATCTCACTTCTAGAAGTGCTTCTCATGGCAATTTAGTATAAAAATTAATCTCTTTTAATTGTTATTAAAAAGTTAAAAAGTTTCACTTTTATTTTCTATAAAAACTTACACAATTGCGAAATGGAAGTTTTATATACTACAATGACATCACATTGCATGAATGCTAGTTATTAAGCTGCTGTTACATTTCTGTGTAGGAGTATGTGTCATTAACAGATTTGACAGTCATTAAGGAGTTCTGCATCTCTCCATCTCGGCCTTTCTTCTCCAGGCCGACGAAGAAGCGCATGCAGATAGTTGCTAACATCTCCGTCTTAGCAATGTTTGTCATGTACCTTCTGACAGCTGTCTTTGGCTACCTCACCTTCTATGGTAAGCAGAAGGGATAAGGCATTATACTGTAAACTCTTTATGTAGCCCTATGCAAATGACAATGTAATGAGTGCTTAGAGAACCCGCAAGATGACAGAGATGTTCTGGTTTTGGACTCTCTAATAACATGGTTTGGTTGATTTTATGCATAGATAAGGTGGAGTCGGAGCTTCTCTATACCTACAAGGGAGACATTGCAGACCACCTGATTCTGTGTGTGCGTTTCGCTGTGCTCGTAGCTGTGACCCTGACAGTGCCTGTGGTTATCTTCCCAGTAAGGCCCCTTCCATCCTCTCGAGTGTGTATGGTATTGCAAGTGTATACAAGGTCGCTGTATTGTAATTCCTCGCTGAACTTCTCCATAGATCCGGAGAGCCCTGCTCCAACTCTTCTTTGATAACAAGCCCTTCAGTTGGGTGCTTCACATCAGTGTTGCAGTCTGCCTACTGATCCTTGTCAACATCCTGGTTATCTTGATACCCAGCATCAAAGACATCTTTGGAGTCATTGGTCAGTTTTAGCTCCTCATCGGGTTTCCAGATACCAACCTGAAATGCATCTAGAAAGGTTTTCATGAACTGAGGGTTGTTCATTCAGGCAGATGACCCTCCTACCATGAGCTCTATTTTGAAGATCTAATGTGAAGCGTCAAGTTCAAAGCGGAACTAATAGTTATGGGCTTGTACACATCTATTTCGCTATTTTGACAACAGAAAAACCAAACTTTGCACTTAGTCATATTTCCAATTTGACTGGGGGTTTTGGGTGGGGATGCTGTAAAGCGCTCAGAGACAATGTAATGTTGTGATAATGCGCTATAAAAAATAAATTTCTTTGTTGTTGTTGTGTCTGCATCAGGACAAATATGGCAATAAAATGACAATAGAGATTCCTACCTCTATTAACATAGTATGTTGGCAAAAATTGTTATTGTCCCCCGTCCCCAAGTGTACCAGTTTTTCACAAATTAAAGGTAACCATACCTACAAGCAGGAAGCAGGCACAAAATCATTTACTATTTTTATGATGTGCGCGTATGGCTTGAAAAAGCAATGTGCTGGTAAGAAACTAGCAAAACCACTTTGTAATGGACTTTGAGCAGATGCAAAATGGAGCCCCATGTCTCTTTGTTACCAGGAGCCACATCAGCACCCAGCCTTATCTTCATACTTCCAGGAATATTCTACATAAGAATTGTCCCTGAGAATCTGGAACCATTGAAATCCAGACCAAAGATTCAGGTACATCCTGTTCCGCAAGAACACCACTTGCTTATAGTGTGTAATTAATCACACTAACATGTTTTCTCATTTATTCTCTCCTTTCGACGTCAGGCTGCCTGTTTTGCAGCTGCAGGATTCTTGCTTATGGTGATGAGCATATCCCTCATTATTACGGACTGGGCGTCCGGAGGAAACCAAAGCATGTAGGTGGACACTAACACATCACCAGCAGCCAAAGACATGAAGGCAGGACAGCACATCTGTACCTTACTGGAACGCCAGTCTCAATCATGCACGTCTCTGGCTTTGATCAGGGTGACAAGGGTAATAAGGATATCAAAGAATAGCAGAAGAATACATCCACCACAATGACACTGTCCAACCAAAATGACCAAATCAACTGCTCTGGTATCAGCATTTTTATCAGAAGCACAATTTTAAGGAAAATGTGGGCACTCAAAACACGTTTTCTGCTGCCTCTTAAATCAAACTTAGGCCACTGCAATCATCACTTTGCAAGGCTCACAAGGAACCCTGCCTGCTGAGGATGGTGAAGAGGGCGGGGCTAAAACTGGGTCACCAGTTCTTCATGTGTGACAAGCCACAGGGAACCAACCCAGAAGCCCACTGTAACTTCTTTGCTTGGGTGGACAAGGGCAAATAGCAAGGGGTGGCTTGGAAGGCGGAGTGACTAAGAGTGTCAGACATTCCATTGGTGAAGCCTTTTCATTCTCATGACTTTGGAAACTCATGAAAGGGGTACCGTCCTTAAATGTGGACATAGTACTAGGCAAAAGATGAAAGATACTGTGGTTTTGACAAGTTGTAGGTGATGATAGATAACTGTCAGTAGAGTACCCCTGGCTCCATGCATTGTGAGAACTGCTCCTATTTGTTTTAATTCACCACTGTAATTGTGTCTGTTTTATCATTTAATTTTCATGTTCAACACTGCTCAACAGAAATAAAATATGTCTTTTTTAATGTTTACTCTTTTCAAAATGAGTAACCCACTTTTTGCTGTTTTCCAGTATTAGCCAGTGGGGAAATAAACATCTCAAAGAACAAAAATGGAGGTTAGTATAGGCTGGGAGAAAGTGACAAAGTGGCTGCCTAGGCCCCCTGGTGTACTGACCTCAAGTTATTCACAAAGGGACAGAGTGGAACATAAGAACATAAGAACATGAGAAATATACAAACGAGAGGAGGCCATTCGGCCCATCAAGCTCGCTTGGGGAGAACTTAACTAA
>JAODKF010000138.1:24110032-24120990 GCA_026779585.1 Mormyrus proboscirostris | reverse complement strand
ACATTAAACCCCGTTTCCCGTCCGTCTGGCTCGCTTTGCCTCCTTGCTCGCTCGCCTGCCCACCGCACCGTGACACACAGTTAAATGATCATATGTCTCGTTATATTTTATGCCATTAGTTCTGTTCTGGGAGGTGAGCCTGTGTTACTGCAAGATCTGATGCAGCAGTGAACATCACGAGAGCCTACAGATTGGACCCAAAGCATTCAATCACTGGGCCCAATCACAGCCAGAAACGCAACAGAGCGTGAGTACCCATCAAATGTGGGAGATTTCTCAAACTTATCATCTAATAGATGTTTAGAAGAAATGACATTAAGAAACAGCAAGACTGAGTGGAAATCTATGTAGTTTAAAAATAATGGACTTTTTTTATTGTTTCCTGTAATAGAAGCTCTGTCTTGCCTTACATATATGAAAATAAGGTTTATGTATAAAATTATGTATATGAGTATACTGGAAGTCATACATTTTACAGTTATTAATAACAGTATTTAATGTGTTCTTAAAAAAAAAGCTGTAATTTAGTCAAAGCTGTTAGACCACAGGGACTGACTCAGTATTAGCCTTATGACCCACAAGCACATGAAAGCTGAACTGGGTGTTCTAGATGATTCATACATCTTATTCCATAAACCATTACTTCGGTTGTCAGGTAGAAACGTCTGAAAAGAGAGGTGTCCACCACTAAAGGTCCAAAGCAGTGTTCCAGTTGCATGCAGGTAATTGAAACACAGCTCAACACAAAATGCGTTTTCACATGAGATGGTACCATGATGAATTTCATGAACACCCACAACTACGTGCTAAACAATAACACCTTCTAAAACAATACTGTCTACAAATATTGGTCTTTACATAAATTAATATGCAACATTGCACCCCGCAATCCAGATGCCTTCTGCATCCAGGTCACCACCAGAAATACAAACCCAAAGCAAATCCTACCTTTATGGGGAAATTAGTAAACACATGGGAAAAAAACTCAGAATCAGTGATTTAATAATAATGAATGCCAGAAGAAGATACAGTGACACATTTGGTCAAGGTTACAGGTTCCACATGAACTCGCACCCATGCCTGGTGATGGCACTGTTCACACCTCCAGAATCCACAGGAGAACATGCGAGAATCTAGACAGGAATTATGGAATAAAAATCAGGAGTTCCATATAGCCACCTGTAAACTCTGCACTGTGTTTTAAGTTATTCATCTTGGTGAGATATATTTCACAATGCTCAGCAAAGACCAAAATTACAGCAGAAATTTATTATTTAAAAAACACATTAATTCAGATTTTAAAATGAGAATCTGATGCAGTAAATGGCATGATTCACTTAAAAAAGTCCACAAACACATGCAACAGGATTTTATTGTTTTATACTGTATTACTTTTTTTGGTCCTGTCTTGGTTCTGTACTAAATATCAGTATGTTAATCCCCTACAATTAGATGCAACACCTTCTCTCCACTTACAGCATGTATCTGCCTCTGGAATATTTTATTCTCTTTTATAGACACAATGATGCCAAATATGTACAGTTTGGAATGAAGAACTAAACCATATGAAAAATGCCCGAAATAATTGCATGATGCATAACAAATAAATGAAGTTGGGAGTTCAGATGCAGTGTTTATCTTTTTCTTTTCTTAAAATTGTTTAGCTACTGTAACAATGTTTGAATATAATGATTGTTTCTGATTTTAAATTTAAATTAGCCAATGAAACCAAAGGAGGGGACAACTGGACTTACTTTTATATCAGTGTTTATGCTTATAAATCACAATTTGTGCATTCAACTCATAAACCATGCCAGTAGTTAATGTATCATGACCATTAAAAAAATCATAATTATACAAGGTACGTTTCACAAGTAGAAATAGCTTTGTCACAAAGAAAAAAAACACATAAAATAAACACTTCAAATCGCAAAAACCGGCACACCAAAATCCTGAACACTGCATGTGTGAAACATGTGCCATTTAAATATGCTTAAAAGCTCGGCCATACCATTTTAACATGGGGTGTTATAATCACATGACTTTCAATAGCTTTTTACAAAAAAAGTGAGTTTATGGTCTAAAATATTCAGTGCTGGGAAAGTTACTCACAGAATAGATAGAGATGGAATGTTCAGGTCCAGAAAAGATAAATCCAGACTAAGGTTTTGTTTCAACCAACCAGTTGTATACTCTGTAATGGTGACTTTTTATACTCAACTGAAACGAAACCTTGGCCTGGATTTATCCTTTCTGGACCTGAACTTTCCACCTGTGTCTGTAATGGATTTCTTTTGTGAATAACTTTCCCAACACTAAAAATAATGCAATGACATTCAGATAGTTTTAAGGTCTGTGGCTTATAAGTGCTTTAAATACTAACTTTAGGATCTAACAGTTTAAATAACTACATACACTTAAACCAACTGCACAGTTCAAAGTGTTAATTCATATTGCACATTAATTGTCAATAACCTAAACATGTGTGGTGTAACGCTTCAGACCTCAACCTTGGCCTTGCCTCTCTGTTTTCTTAACCCTAGCCGTGTGTTCTCATTGTCTCAGTCACTTGATCCACATCTTGAGTTTTTCCTTGGCTGAAGGAAGGATCACAGTAACAATCGAAAGTAGGAAAAGCGCTGCAAAGGTTGTACTGCATCTCAGATCACGTGCTGCTGAGGAGCAAAATTAGAAAACGGATAACCGAGGGAATCCAGGCCACCACGTTACGTAAATAGGCAGAAGGGGGATCCCATCATACCTGGCTGCCTTTGTGCAGGTTGGATGAAGCTGCAGTTTTGGAGTGAAGCTAAAACCAGATGTGCCAGTTGGACAGCTTTGGTCAGACTGGACTCTGTCCTCTTTAATCATTGAGTTGTTCCTACAGTTCAGGGAAGGGAAACCAGATCGAGGCCATGACACAAAGCCCACGGCTGGAATGCTGGTACTGACCCAGGTGTCAGTGGCCAGAAAGTGGCGCCACATCCTCCACATGTCTTCTGCTGGTTCGTTTTGGTTCCTGCCAAAATGTCTGGCAATACTGGTTCATGAGTCGCACCTCCGGCTGCGCGGGCGGATTCGGAGGAGGAGGAGGTGGGGGCGGTGGGAAGGGGTGGTGGCGGACAGGGGCTCTGTCGGGGGAGGTGAGGGCCTCTACAATCTCGCGGTCCAGGATGCGCAGTGCCACCCGAGCCACGGTACGCTTGTATTTGTTCTCAGTGGCTAGGCAGTGGTACATCCCAGCATCTGACTGGTTCACAGCTTTTAGTAGAATGCCATAACCCGTCTTTAGGACCTCACGGTCCCGATGGAGCTGGTGGGGGAAGAGGACAACAGGAGGTTTGTGTTGATGGGTTAAGAGGTTAGGAGCAGAAATTCCAAGAGGGCTACATCGGTTAGGAAGCCTGTAGACCTCCCCTGAGATGCTAATTGTACGTTACCATAAAACCCCACAAACCACTTCAGTCTGAAGGTTTGACAGGATCTCATTGCTAGCCCTCCTACTCCTCCATTGCTAGTCCACATTGTCCTAACGGTGGATTGATGAGGACTGATGCACTTTAGCCAAATGAGCCTTCGTCTACACAAGCATGCCTGAACCCAACAGGGCTGGGTTTAGAAACATCCATAACAAAGAGGAAATGGAGCAGTTGGACAGGAAGCGATTGCGAGGGTGACACACAGGATGAACGGTGACAGGAGAGGGACAGTAGGAGAAAGACCAGAGAGAGAGCCGAGCCTTGCACAAAAGGCACGAGAATAAAGAAAGAGAAGCAGGACGGAGGGTGGTTGCAGGGCCTTTCTTACCACTTTCCTCCTGCCGTCCTTTTGAAACAGCCACTTCACGGTTGCTTGGGGAGATTGAGGCTGACATTCCAGAAACGCACTGTTCCCCTCCACGCCAAATTGCACCGTTTCTCTCAGACGGTTCTCTGTGGGGATCGAGAGGACATTTAAGTGTGACTGATGTGGAGAACTGCCTACAGGGGCTCTGAGCCGTCACAGAGCCTTCGGGAAGTCGCCTCACCCTTGGCATTGTAGCCCCGGCACTGGCGCAGGGGATCTCCATGTTTGATGTCCTGCCTTCTGCTCCTCCTGAATGAGACAGCATGTAGCTCCAGTGAGCACCTGCTCAGAGGATGTGTCCCACGATGCAACAGAACCCCGGGGGGCATCTGTCTGCTCCTACCTTTTGGTGGCCAATGTGAAGGGAGCACAGATCTCCCCATCCCAGGCGCAGTAGGGGTCCCGGGCAAGGCAGCAGTCGGAGCAGGCCTTACCGTAGGCCATGCACCGGTGCAGGGATAGCTGACTGAGCCCCGCCTCAGACGACACATAAAGCTGATGCTGTGATTCCAAAAAGAATTAAAAGACGATGTACATGGAAATCTTGTACATTTCAGCACTGTACTACACGTGTTTCAGGAATCTGAAAATCCCTCTTTTATAACCTTCTGTGGGGAGATTATTCTTTCTACAAAGAGGGTTGAGGGATTATATATGATTTACCCTTTTAGATGATATCTTCATTGTTTTCACTGGGGTTGGAGTCTGAAAAAATGTACAAAAGAAGCATTATATGTGAAGACCATTGATATGACAGAATGCGTGGATGTGGATGGAAATCAGTAAGAAGATGCATCATGACAGTCCCATTACCCTGAAGACTTCAACTTCTTCTAAAGTGAGTTCCTCCATGATGTTGGGGTCTTTAGGTAGAACGATCACCTTCTGGACTGTTCCACGATCTAATTTGGGTGTGGAGGGACATCTTAACCCTTAATTCCTATTGTCTGTAGTGATAGATCTCCAGGAATTAACACTCACCGGTTCCCAGGAAGAGAACTTCATACCTCCCATCTACTGCATCCACCTGGTCTACTGCAATGGTGGTGAAGCGGTAGTCAACACCAGATCGCACCACCAGAGGGCGTTTGTGGAGCGGGTAGATCGAGTGGTGCATGAGGGGATGTGTCCGCACAAAGTTCACGGCCTCATCTGAGAACTCCTTGGTTGAGCGTACACCAGGGGTGAATGTGCCCCCTGGACACTGGGGAGGTTCAAGACAGACAGACAGATAAGGAGAAGAAGGAATGTGGAGAGAAAGCATCAGTCATGGTGATTCACTTCCTTGCACACTGAGAAACTGGTTTGTGATGATTAGTGAACCACAATACGACTAAAAGATAATAGATTAGAATAGGAGAGAGATGGCAGCTTGAGGTAGAATGAACAGACTGGGAAGAATTTTAATGATTCAGAAATTTGTTACGCTCAGGAGGCTTTTGTACTGAGATGAGACATTCATTTGGCTAATGTCAGAAAATCTTAGGAAACAAGGTAACCAAGCTTCAGACTATAGAACACATTAGATCAGGGGTATTCAACTAAAATTTAAAGAGGTCCAGTTAGAGAAAATCTCTTGAAAAACGGTCTGGAAGATCATAATGTCTAACTATTTAGTGTGAGATTTTAGGTTTATTGTCATATCCTGCTTGTGCCAATCCTCCCCTGTGCCACACCCTCCTCGCTGCCTTGTGTGGAATGCCCGTGTCACCGGCTATTTCTAGTTGTATTTCATTAGTTCTGTGTATTAAAATATGTGTCTTTGTGCCTTTAGGAGTCTGGTCATTAAAGTTGTGTAGTGGTTGTATGTACCTGAGCGTGGTTTCCTAATTGCACCCTGTGTTCACTCGACTCCTGCTTCCCTGTTCCGTGCCTCATGACATTTATAATGGAATAATATAGATTTACTGCGTTAGTCTGAAAGCATGAGAGTCTTGCCAGATGCTTGAGATTTGGCAACCCTGAAAACATACAGTTGATTTATATAACAAATAACATTACTTTATACAGTTGCTTAAAAAGGGGAAACGAACACAAAGTCACCAATAAACTACGTCTATATTATCCAACATGTTATATAATACATACTGTGTTTGAAAACTTTTCAGTTGTATGATTTCAGGACAGACCAGCCGCTCTGTTAGGAACATTACGGCTTTCTGGTCGCTTCGCTGCTGCTATTAGCACTAATGGCACATTAGTGCAGATAAAGGGCTGCATACGCCAAACTTGCTTGCCGGTCAAAGGTATTTGACATTCATTGGCGTGGGAAATGGCGGTTCTACTGCTAAACCACTACCGAAAAAACTACAAACGGTGCGCTGGTTAAAATAGAAGTGTCCCGTCAGGTTTTAAATAATAACTTTAAATAATAACGTTTTGGCTGTTGGTCCTGCCAGTTAGTGCGGTCCGCCAGTTAGTGACCTCTGCATTTGATTATATCCAAGACTGGCATTCGGCAGGAGCGAAATGCATTAGATGACAGTGATGACTTACAGTGCCGGGCCGTGGGTAAGGGATCTTTCCAGAATATGCGACCCACTGGTAGTTGTGACCATGCTTGTGTGAGAAGGGGCCATTGAATACGTTGCGGATGTCAGCCATGGAGTATACACAAACAGCTGAGCCTCTGAACACGGAGCTGGAGGCAGCAAGAGACAGCGGGCATGGAGCCGTTACCATGGAAGAGAAGTAAGGGGAGGCCAGGCAGAAACAGCAGCACAAGCTGAGAGCTTACCCAGCTATGGAGAAGACAGCGTAGATAACAGGATTGCGTTCATCCTGAGTAGGCTGAATGAAGACATCTCCTAATAGAAAACAAATGTGGCGATTTGTACAACATCAGAGTGAAATGGGCACAGTGGCTGTCTGGTTCATATCAAGGGCGAAACCTCACGGAGCTCATCGAAGAAGGTCTCTACACCATCTTCCCCCATGACAGAGCACACCAAGCGTGCCTTCAGGAAGGTCGTCCATTTGTTCACCAGTGACTTCTGCCCCCCTTCGTCATTCTGTGGTGACAAGTGAGATTCAGATGACAAAGATTCAGATGAAGAATTTACAGTCACGCGATGCGGGTCAAAGACTCCTTCGGAACATGATTTATACATTCTGAACCTACATATTAGCCCAAGAGTTCCCACACTACAGAGCTGAATACTGAACTAACAGATCTAGATGAGACACAATCAAAATGTTGTGTTGTGATAACGAAAGGCTAATTATTAGAGTGTATGATCAGTATGTGAAAGGCGTGAGATGGACAAAAGGGGGTCACACTCTAAAAACAGCTGCAGGATAGAGCCCGTACCAGACAAATGCGTCCCACCCGAGTCAAGACACTGGGGCTGGTCCCGCTGACCCCATCCAAGTTCTTCTCACGGAAAAAGAAGTAGAGCTTGTCATCGTTTCCCTCTGTGGTATCTGGGATCTGCTGGATCTGAATGAATACGGGCTCTGCAGGAGAAAGCACGGTTCTTGTGCCGTTCCATCTCACTTTCCCCATGGATCCTCACCACTTATCTTAGCTATCACTCACCATTGAGCCATCTGGAGTCGTACTGCTCCGTTCTGATAGCTGGCCTCTCGCCCATGGTTCTGAAGACAGCTGGGTCCATGCCCATGAAGTCCACGTAGACCCCTGCATACAGGTTTCCATCTGGAAGCACACATGCATGCAACAGAAGTATGGTGGAAGCAGTGAGAACGATGGAATGCAGAAGAAAACAGTATGATCCTGAGGGCGCGGAAATGGAGGTGGGAGGTGGCGAGTGGCATCGTACTGATGAGAGTGGCGATGTTCTCCTGATTGGGGTCGTAGGAACATTTCCCCTTCCCCGAATCCACATATCCGGGCACCAGCCTGAAAACATAATCCTATAAAAAGATGGAGTCTTATTTCTCAGGAGAAATCAGTAGACATCTCATTTTCATTCAATAAAGAAAAAATTATGTATTTAAAATAGGAAGATCCGACATGATTAAAATTTGATAGAAGAAATAATTGAGATTAGAATTAGTAAAGAATGACAATCTTGTTTTAAGTCATCCTGAGATTAGAGATAACATATTTCCTCAAGACGCTGTAGAAATAAATTTTTAGATCCAGCCTTTTCTACCAATGATGAATTCTCAAAAAGAGAAGGCAGAGTATCATACTTTTTCAGGGCATTTTAAAACCACCACTGCACACTGTACCTCAGCTTTCCAGCCCCTGTTGATAAAGGTACAAATTGGCTTGTAGGCCCCGGTGCCACATGTATACAGGTGTGTTCGGTTCCATGGCTCGATAAGACGCACAAAGTTTGCACACTCCCCCTAGTGGACATAGACATGAATACAGCCTCTATTTTATTAGCAATTAAACGCATTTTATGCAATGTTAAAATACTGTGTTTTCATTGTTCAAAACTCAGTAATGGAAATCCATATTTTTGAAATAATGTTAAAAATAAAAGCAACAGGGCTTCTGCTTTTGTTAGAAAATGACAGGAAGGTCCACTTTACCTGCTCCCCTTTGGCAGTCATTCTGCACTCGCCCTTCCTCTGGTCAGGAGCAGGCCAATGAATCTGGGGTGCACAGAAGGACGGAAACAAAATAGCTCTATCAGGCCTTTCATCTGGAGGTCAGAGGTTGTCATGTGTGCAACTATGTTGGGGCTGGCCTTACGATGAGGGGCTCTTTGTTGACGTTCTGCATATCCAGGGCCACCAGGTACTCGCGGCTGCCCAGGTAGAGTCGCCCCTGGTCCTGGTCCACGTGAAGGATGCGATAGTCACTGGTGTTGAAGGAGAAACTGAAGGGACGGATTGATTTGGTCTCCAGCAGCTCTGCACAACATAGCAAAGAAAAATATCAAGCTCTCTCTTCTCTGCTCACAGCTCTTCACATATTATGGGATGGCCAGCCCAGACATACAGTGTTATGCATCACAGTCATGAGCTCTGAAGCCTTCTTTCTCACTACTATAGTTCAGGGGAGGCTGGGAGATTTTGGGACAGCACACTTGAGAATCCGCAGGGATATTCCCACTGTTGTGTGGGGTGCGCTGTGTTGCCTCATGTATTTAGATGGTTGGTTCAATTGACCTCACTGTCTTAACTTTTGATACAGAGTACCCAGGAATCTGGGAAACTTACAAACACCAGTCAGGTAATCTCTTACGTTTCCTCTTGCTTGAGTGCTGTTTATCAGTTTTTATGGAGAGCTACATTTTGTGAGTTCTTACTAGTCAGGACAACAGATAACAGAGAGATAATATACAGAAGACCTCTTAGGGAAGAGTTTCCCAATCCGGTCCTTGGGAACCCACTGCCAGTCCAAGTTTTTGCTCTCTCTGAGCTGCCTGCCAGATAGTCCACATTTTTGCTCCATCCCAACTTGCTAGCAAAAAAGTGGACTCTCTGTGGGTCCTTGAGGACCAGATTGGGAAACACTGTCTTTGGGTATTAAGATGTTTCAGGTTTTATAAAGATTAAACTGACATGTGGGTGTTTTGCTTTGTATACTGTTTCACTTTTGTACATAACATTAAAAAAATCCCCCATGAACATCCATCTGATTTCTGAAAATTGCTCATTCTCATTGCTGGTACACCTCTGATTCCCAGACAGAATGCACAACCAGAACTTGTAAACAAAAATAAAGTCTTACCATCACACAAGCATACACTTGCTAACCTATCATTGTGAGGACTGTGCAATGGCTCACTTTAATGCAGTGGTTCCCAACCTTTTTTGACCTGTGACCCCATTTTGACATCATAAATTTCTGGCGACCCCATAGACATTTTTTTTCTTTCTAGAATTAGTTTTTGATCATGTTTGTTATACTGTGTTGCAAATACAGAGCAGTCAGATTAGTACACAGAGTCACATTTTATTTTCCCTGATCACATGTACGGTTAGGCGAGTTTGTTTTCACACAAGTGATCGCGATCATTTTATTTTAACTCATTTATATATTTATGAATGTGAAAGTTGTTTAAGATTGTATGTGGTGATTTAATCATAATTTTAAAAAGAATTTTAATTAGTGGAAAAAACATTTTTTATCAGTAATTTTTTTTTATCAATTACTAGACATTTCAGGGGACCCCATTTGAATTCCAGGTGACCCCAAGGTTGAAAAACACTGCCTTAATGCAATATATCACTCCTAACTCCACCCCAACAAAACTGGACAGCATGAAAGTCGATATGAGAGAGTCGGGACACTTTTACATTTTTAAATGTGAGAAACTTCCTCCTGACTATGTTCCCACAAGGTCTGTTTTTCAGCCCCTTTGGGAAAACACCCTTCCCCTCCCAAACACAATACCTTTTGTACTTGTCACCCTGTAAACTTGACCATGAATCCCGTGGGCTTGTTTTTAGGACCAGCAGGGGGACTGAACTGCCCTGTCTGGTCCCTATGTGTGGTGTTTTGTTCTGTCCCGGCCACAGGCCGAATTCTCGAGCAGGTGGGGAGATGAGAGATGAGCTTAGCGCTTATTTCACAACTGGCAGGAGGGATTACAGAGAAGCTCAACTTAGAACAGACCTCATCATCTCTCAGCTTGTTGGTCTTTCATACTACCTCTTTCTCTCGAGTTGAACTCATAATAGTTTGGTAGTACAGTACAAGGAGAGGCAGAGCTGAAAATGTGATATTCAAAACCATTGCTGAATCCAAGACTCTTAAGTAGTCTAATGATGGATTCCTCTCTTTCAAAGAGAGGAGGGATTGCAGCTGAAAGAGGCACGAAAAACACTGGCTGATTTCACACTTCAGCTGGTCCCCGAGAGTAATGTTTACATTGAAGGCTCTTAAAGAGCAGCCTGCCAAATCAAGACACAGTGCAACAGATGAGGTAAAGGCACCACAACACTGGCTTTGGTGGAAAGTGGTAAGGGCAGTGTAGCCCAATGAATACAAATAGGTAGTCATGAATGAAGGCTCATGAAGAAAAAAGAAAGGCTGCACCCAATCACTTCACTGTGTACGTCTGGACACGTGTAAGGTGTACTCACACTAGGCAATGTGAACCGTGCCCAAGTGCGTTTGACCACCAAAGCGCGGTTCGTTTGACTAGTGTGAGTGCTCCCAATCGTGCCTGGGCGCGGTTCGTTTA